>CAMXCT020001589.1:0-115000 GCA_947184155.2 Cladocopium goreaui | reverse complement strand
TTCTTAGTACTGTATTCTCCCAGATCATGTGGTTTTTTCGCAATGTCATAAACGCAAAATCAGGAAAATCACCATAAAAAATGTTTTCGTGGTATCAACTTACCATTTCCCAGTAAAATTATAGATGGTATCAACTTACCATTCCCAGTCATGGCTGGTCAAAATGACATTGTTTTCCCCACATTCCCCACCTGCCAGTGCTGTGAGCATCGCCACGCGCCGCGACGAAGAGCCCATGGAGCCTATGCTGCTCCCAGACCCCGAGAAGTCGCGTTCGACCTTACAGCGAAAATGCGGAAAATTCACCCACAAAAAATGGGATGATGTTAAATAATAGTAATGATAATAGTACCCTCTGGTAAACTAACATAACTATGGAAAATCACCATTTTTAATGGGAAAATCCACCGTAAATGGCCATTTTCAATAGCTATGTTAAATTACCAGAGGATAATGATCATTATTCAATCTTTCATCATTATCAATTATCATTATTGTCCTCGTCATTGCTGCTACTATTACTATTGTCAAATATCAGGTTGGTCCGGCAACTGGATCGGTTGGGCAAAGTTGATCCCCGCTTCCAATCTGGACCTGTACCCTTCGGTAATCAAACAGTGGGCAATAGGCCGTGGGCAATCCCCGAACTAAATGTAGGTTTAGTTCGCTGGGAAAATTCACTGAACTCAATGAGGGATTGTCCAGCTAGCCACGTTTGATTGGAGGGTAAACCATCGCATTATCAGAGCGTTGATTTTAGATCCCATTTAAATCCCACTATTTGTATGTATGTATATATATATATATATGTGTGTGTATTACACATATATATATATACACACACATACTGTAATATCCCATTAAAAAGGGGTAAACCTTGCCCTTGGTTTCGGCTCACATCTGCTGCAACCCTTGTCATGCTCCTGGAATCCGTGGGCCTGCTGGATGGCAGCGGTTACTACCTGGCGCTTGCGCGGCAGGGAGATCCCTTGGAACCCCCCCGGGGTACATTGACAGCAGTCCCTACAATGTGGGGCCCCCCAGTTATAAACTGGTTGATAAACCCCAGTAACTATAGTTATTTGCGTACCATAAACCATAGTTATTGGAGTTATTTGCACCAACTTAGCTATCGAACGGGGGCCCCACTTTGTAGTCCCATGTTCATCCCAAAAATATCCAAAAGTCTTCTCCACGGTCCCACGATTCCAAGATTCCAACCACATCAGTATCCACCTTAAGCCTTGTTTTTGAAAAAACCCAAGCTAAGCCGACAAAAAAAACGCTTTGCAAAGTAGGCACTACCTTTTCCAGGCGGTTTCGGTTCCCACCTCCTGTGCTTCCACCTTTTCCAAGGCATCCCGCTGTGCCCGAAGGCAATGCATCGCAGCCTCCAGGGATTTTCGCGTTGCGCTTTTCGCGCGCGGACTTCTTCGCATCAAGAAACAGGGTCCTGAAACAACTTACTGATGGTTAATGATGGTTAATGATAGTTAATGATGGTTAATGATGGTTAAAACACCCCCTAATGGTGGTTAATGATGGTTACCATCTGGTTATGACTAACATAGCTGGCTGGAAAATCCCTCATAAATGGAGGTCTCTAGCTGGGAAAATCATCTATTTCTATGGGCCATCTATACCATGGCTATGTCAAATAACCAGAGGGTAGTTTACATACAGGATGGTGCCCCCAGTTATAAGTTGATAAACCCCATTAGCTATAGTTATCTAGTTCGTTATATCTACATAAACAATTTACTTTGCCTTGGATCCTTGTAGGATGAGCAAAATGAAAAACTCCACGCGGATCGTAGGTAATGTTGGTCGATCCATGTCTCGTTCTTTTCATGTTGAGCAGTTGAGCCATTCCCAAATGAGCCATTAAAAATACCCCGTTTTCCCATCTCATTATACTAGTTGGTTGATAGGTTTCCCTACTATGGGTTATCATAATCCCCAGTAAACCAGGTAGTATAATCCCCTATAGCAATCAATTAACCAGGGTATTTTTAATGGCTCAAATGTTTCCTGGTTCACTCCTCACTGTGACAGATTTTGTCTGTATACAAAAAAACTATATGAATCACCGCTTTCAACCAATCAATAGATGCAAATGGAGGTGTCCGAAAATGGGACACCACCAGCCACCAATCACCATGGTTGTTTCAATACTGTCACTATAGTCATGGTCATCCATGACTTGGATGATCTTGGATGTGGGGTATCCCTCAATGGATTTCTTTTTTCTTGGGAAAATCTAAAAACTGGAAACCAGTACAGTAACAAAAATCATAGCCTCTGGTACACACGACCATAAAACTTGGTAAACATCACCATAAAATCACCATAGAAATAGTGATTTTTCCCATGAAAACTATGGTAAACATCACCATAAAATCTCCATCACCATAGGAGTTTCCCGAGTTTTCCCATAGAAATCATGATGGCTTTCCTGGAAAATCCAGCTGCGCCTCGCCTCGGGGTGGGAGCTGCGCACCAACCTCTCCAAGCCCTGCCAGGAACAGAAGTCATTGCCAGGAACAGAAATTGGATGTGTAGAGAATATGGAATTTCCAATATGTGGAAAATAACCTCCAGTATATATAAAATATATCATATATTATATAGATAATATAATATATATATATAGAGTATTAGTATGTATTAGTTGTATCTGGAAATATTTGTTCTGGAATCATAATAAGTTATGATGTGAAGAAGCAAAAGAAGGAGAAGAACACAAGGATGATGTAGTGGAGGAAGAAGAAGAAGAAGAGAAAAAGAAGAATCCATAGCTCATCCCTGGATATGCCGACACAATCATAGCTGACTGTGGTATTGACCCATTTACCAGCACTACCATATCACACTTCATGTCATGGTTGTCGCATAATCAATAATCGCTGTCATGGTCGTGACTCTAGTGGCTCGTCATCTTCCATCATGTTTTCGTGGGTCCTTGACATGACATGCATCCAAATGACAAAAAAGAAACTGTCCATTTCCACTTTGTTCATCATCTGAAGACATCTCATCAAATATTTTTAGAGGAAATATATGTGCGTATATGTATAATTTTCCATACATAATCATCCATAGCATCCTAGAGATATCCCCGTTTTCCCATCTTTTCACCCGTTTTCTTCAGCCAAAGGCCCCACCTCGCGACTCCTTTCGCAGGTGCTCGAGGCTGCCGACAGCAGGCTGGGCAGCTCCCAGGATGTCAACTTGCGACCCAAGGTACACCTGGGGCATGGAAAATGACTGGATACTGTGAGAATTTGAGTAAAAGCCATCAAGTGGTAGTTCTCAACCAGCTCAAAATGGAGCCTTGGCCATTTCTGAACCGGATTTAAGAAGAGTGATTTTTCCATAGCTACTGCAAATTACCAGATGGTTGAGTTCTAGGTGTCTCGTTTTTGGCATCTTTCTTTGTGATTTTTGCCGGATGGAATCATCAAAGTCATTGATTTTGTTTGAGATTTTGGTGCCATGGTGATTCGTTTTGGCTGGAATCTTGTCTCTGGCGGTTTAGATTGCTCATATCTACCAAGCATTTCTGTCAGTCGCGTCCAAAATATTCAAGAATGACTATGCTAGAATATGCTGAAAAAAATATATATTCTCGCATGTTGTGTCATACATATCGTCACTTTTGTGGAGGAAATTCTCACCTTTCACCGGTGAAAGATTCCCCAGTGTTCACATTTCTCACCTTTCCGAGGTGCAATGCAAGTAGCAAACCATCCATGCTCGCAGGCCAAGGTTGAATACCTGCAGCCCCCGGCAGGATCAGATGGATAACAACCGTTGCGGTGTTGCAGATCCCCCTGTCAGACGCGGGACCCATCAGTAGGTCATAGGTCTCATGGAACAGGTCCCGCATGGGCTGCAAGCACCTTGGAGTCGGTCGCAACCATTGGTTTTGACCAACAAAAAGGTGGGTTTAAAGCCAGCAAAAATGGGGAAATATGGGAATGGCTCAAAGCGAAGGTAGTAAGGGATACTTGGATACACAAAAATGGGTGTTTAAATTTCGTGCATTTGGCAATCCATACGAGGCAGCCAAATGTGGGTACTGGTATGTCATTGTTGAGGGGCACCTTCACAATTTTGGTTTCTCTGCTCCTTTGCTGGACCTTTTTGTTATGGATCACCCATGTAGTTTTACACGTCACCATGAATCATCCCGCCTATGTTGGCAACATCTTTGCGATGCCAGCAGAAAAGTGAACCGGAGTAAAACCATACCAAAGTGGCGAAACAGTCCACTTAAAGGCACGAATCATTGGTTTTCCTGGTTCGAACCCTCCCACCGTCCCTCCTCCAACGGTTCTGGAGAGTCAAGCTGCCAATTTGTGTTGGTTCAACCCCCAGATTTTATGGGTGTGTCTGAGAATCGGGTACCCCCTAAGCCTATTGCTTCAGCAGCATGGCCCTCATTAAAAATGCCACGTTGGAGGGGTATATCCCATTTTCAGACACCCAAATTGTACATAGTTGGCTATGAATTATGTCTCCCATTCCGCATTATTCTAATAAATACCTCACGGTTTTCGTGCCTAACGTTTAAACCACCCACATACAGTAACCAGTTCAACGTAAATCATATGTACAATCTCCCCATGAATATCCCCATGAAATCAGCCCTGGCATGGATAAATCCCCCAGTTTTCCACATCGGTTTCACCACCAGCCCTGGCACAGTTCGTTGGGCGCCAAGCCCGCCAGGACAGGTTGCAGCAACGCCGCCGAGCTCGGAGGGCCCGGAGGGCCCTGAGGGCCCTGGTGTGTACATAGCATTACTATTGTTGTTATCATTTTCATATATGTTATGTTCATTAAAATCATGAACTTCATGATCATTATTAGCATTATTGATTTTTGTTGTTACTGTTAGTAGCAGTAGCAGTCGAAGCAGCAATAGCAGGAGCAGCAGCTGGAGCAGTAACAGCAGCAGCAGCAGCAGCAGCAGTAGTAGCAGTAGCAGTAGTACGTAGGAGGAGAGGTACCATTATCACTGCTACTATTGTTGCTTTCGTTGTTCCAATGTTTCTTCTTATCATTTATTGTCAGTATCGATATACACAATGTATGTGTGTATGTAGATATATATATATATACAAAATTATACAAAATGTTCCTGAATTTTGCGATAATGATATCAATATTTTGAATTTGAACAGCATTGTGACAAATGAGCCGGCTCTCATCACCATCCCCACCTCAAGCTGCAGCTTCAAGGACTTCAACAGCATTTTCCAGGTGCCTGGGAGCATTTTTTGAGCGGTCGAAATCAAGAAAAACGCGATGGCTTCCATAGCTATGTTGAAAAATTATCAGAGGCTATCAAGGGAATAAGCCAAAGCTCTAGGTTCATTTGAGAAATCACACCCAATGATCGATCATCCAACTTAGGGTCTGACTTGTTGGAACCCAATCATGCCATGGTACACCAACTAACGAGCCATGAAATCCACAAAATCAGAAACTGAACACGAAGATATCGAAAAATTGGGCACCCAATTTTCCATGGATTTCATGAAGACTAGTGACTAGAGATAGCCAATCCATCTGCGGAGACGTCAATTTTTGAACCCTGCCATCTGGAGATGATCTGGAGGATCCCTAAAATGGGTTCCAAACTATGTGTCATGTTTTTTCAGGAGAAACCGTCATGTTGAAACGGGATACCCCAATTTCTGCAACATCCCATTTTACATATGGCATATCCCAAGTTCTACCTGGTGTTGTCCAAAAATTAGGGTGCCATTAGACTTCATGGTGCAAAATCATCAGTTTCGCCATTGGATGCCACAAAATGGGGCCGAGGCAGGTACCCCATTTTTGGGGCCAAGGCCATAGCCAAGGCCCAGGGTAAACGTTGACCTAGGTGTCAAAAACCCATGGGGAAACCCCAGGAAAATCGTCCACAAATGCTGTGTGTTTTCCTCATCTACATCAGTTTACGGGGACTTTGGGGGGTGCGGGCCCCACTTACCTCAAAAAGCCCCAGTTATGAAATATCCCCACTTATACCCTCCAGCAATCAAACCTGGCAATGGAAAGTCCTCCATTATGGATGATTTTCTGATAAAAACTTCCATTTGTGGATTTTCCGGTGCCATCTTTGATTGCCGAACGGTATATAGGATGAAATATGGGTCATGGATTTTAAACCACAGGTCTTGCCTGTGATCTGCCCCAAGGCTGTCAGCTGTCTCGCGGCATCTTCAAGACCTTGCACGAACTCGGGCGCTGCAAGCAAAGGGCTTCCGGCTCCTCCGAAGAAATCAAGAGTTCGCCAGCAGTGGATTTGTTTATGTATATAGATATATATATATATGTACCATATGTATATGTACCATATGTATATACATATACCATATGTATATATATATATACCATATGTATATATATATACCGTATGTATATATAGACCATGTGTATATATATATACCATGTGTATATATACATATGTATGTATGTATGTATGTATGTATGTATGTATGTATGTATGTATGTATGTATGTATGTATGTATGTATGTACGTACGCATACCATATGTATATAATATGTATATATACATACACCACATTATATATATATACCGTGCAAAATAATGGAGTTGACCCGGAAAAAATGAAAGTTACAAACATAAATGGTGAAACCAACACAAAATGAACAAAATGATAGCGAAAACAACCGTGCGGAGACCCTAGCAAACTGATTCACATTCATGATTGGTTTTCCATACCTATATTAATTTACCGGAGTGTACACCCATGAAGATTGGAGATGGTAATGGAGTTACAGTATATGTGCTGAAAGTGACGGATTCTAAGCATTTTGTTCGTCGAAGGTGATTGCCATACCCATTTGCGTTGAAAGGAGAGCAAACATCACCAGCTGTGCGGTTTTTCATTCAAGTGACTGTCCCAAAAGGCGCAGGGTTGTGAACTATCTCCAAGGAAGACACTCTGGTAACAAGGGGGGTTTTCCCAGGTTTTTGTGGTCATTTTCCAGCCATGTTACCAATGGATCATTGCACGTCTGCTGTCGGACGTCTAGTCCTCCTTGTTGCGAACTGGTCGCATCATTCAAAGCCTCCAGGCATGAGGAGAGATCCTCGGCTCAGTCCGACACAATTTGGATCGGCGTTTTAGCTGCAAAAGTTGGGATTTACATGGATTTTACCCTCCAGTAAACAACCAATGAAAATCCGAAACTCCAAGTTTCATAAGCAAAGCCTCAAGTCTCAGAATGCGACGTACAAGTTTCACAATCCGACGCCTATCACCTTGTGAACACTCCAAGTCAGTTTGAAGTTCCATGGGGGTGGGAATTTTGATATCATCTTAACCTTGTGGACACTCCAAGTCAGTTTGAAGTTCCATGGGGGTGGGAATTTTGATATCATCTTAACTTTGTAGACACTCCAAGTCAGTTTGAAGTTCCATGGGGGTGGGAATTTTGATATCATCTTAACCTTGTGGACACTCCAAGTCAGTTTGAAGTTCCATGGGGGTGGGAATTTTGATATCATCTTAACCTTGTGGACACTCCAAGTCAGTTTGAAGTTCCATGGGGGTGGGAATTTTGATATCATCTTAACCTGGTGGATACTCCAAGTCAGTTTGAAGCTCCATGGGGGTGGGAATTTTGATATCATCTTAACCTTGTGGACACTCCAAGTCAGTTTGAAGTTCCATGGGGGTGGGACTTTTGATATCATCTTAACCTGGTGGATACTCCAAGTCAGTTTGAAGCTCCATGGGGGTGGGAATTTTGATATCACCTTAACCTTGTGGAGACTCCAAGTCAGTTTGAAGTTCCCGTGCGGTGGGAGCTTTGGTATCGTCTTTACCTGGGCACTCCAAGTCGGTTTGAAGTTCCATGGGGGTGGGAATTTTGATAACGTCTTGCTCTTGTGGACGGCACGTGTCATTTTCAAGTTCTATGGGGGCTGGAATTGTTTGGAGGAAGTGTAGTTGCAGAGTTGCGCAATCCGGCAAGCAGAGTTGCGCAATTGCGGAAGCAGAGTTGCGCAATCCGGCAAGCATAGTTGCACAAGCAGAGTTGCACAATCCTGGGAGCTGAGCGAAGGTTGATCAAAGAGTTGGGCAATCCTAGTTGCGCAATCCGGAGAAGTTGCGGAATCGGACTTTACTCCCCATTAATTCCCATTAAATCACCACTAAACCCCCTTCAACTCCATTAAAGCACCATTAAATCCCATTAAATCACCACTAAACACCCTTCAATTCCATTAAATCATCATTAAAGCCCATTAAATCACCACTAAACCCCCTTCAATTCCATTAAATCACCATAAATCCAAGTAAATCACCACTAAACCCCCTTCAATTCCATTAAATCACCATTAAATCCAAGTAAATCACCACAAAACCCCCTTCAATTCCATTAAAGCACCAAAAAATCCCATTAAATCACAACTAAACCACCTTCAATTCCATTAAATCACCATTAAAGCCCATTAAATCACCACTAAACCCCCTTCAATTCCATTAAATCACCATCAAATCCAAGTAAATCACCACTAAACCCCCTTCAATTCCATTAAATCACCATTAAATCCAAGTAAATCACCACAAAACCCCCTTCAATTCCATTAAAGCACCAAAAAATCCCATTAAATCACAACTAAACCACCTTCAATTCCATTAAATCACCATTAAAGCCCATTAAATCACCACTAAACCCCCTTCAATTCCATTAAATCACCATCAAATCCAAGTAAATCACCACTAAACCCCCTTCAATTCCATTAAATCACCATTAAATCCCATTAAACCAATCTTTTCCCTTCCGGGCGGCCCGGGCATCCAGCCAGATGGTGCTGCCATGGCACTGCCAGCTGCGCGTAGGTCCACAACAACTTGGCCCCCAGCCGCGCAGCTCCAGTACTGGCACCGTGGGGCCCTAGCAGCAGCGACCAGAAACGCTGGAGCCTGGCAAAAACCCACGAATTTCGCCAGGAAAAATCATGAAACATGGAGAATTCTGGGGAGATTGGATTTGTTGACCACGAAAAATTTGGAAGAATGCTGATTCAACGAAGCAAAATGTGGATTTAAGCAACTTAAAATGGCGATTTCATGAACAAAAAGATCGATTTGACCAACAAGAAACGGGGATTTGATAAGTATCGCTCAAGTCACTGCGGTACCATGGGTCAAAACCATGCACTTCAAGTGGCGATTGTGAATGGTTTTGACCCATACCCAGATGTTTCATAACCTGTAACCCAGTAACTTTCATGTAAAATCAACTTATGCTTTACAATGGACCCATGATGCTTCATATCCATCGAGTTTTGAAGCATAATGTACATGTAATATGTATTAATCTCCCCACATACCAGATGCTGACTGGGTTGTAGATCCAAGTTCCAAGTATTGGCACACGGCTCTATACCCTTGGATGTTATTGGTAGCGGTTTCAAGAGAAAACAGAAAACGTATTTTCCTGATCCTGTCAATTGAAGAAGTACATGAAATCATGGAAATGCGTACCTTTCCAAGAGACCAAGGACCGAAAAAAATGATAGGTTCATTGAGAAGAAATGGGTTCTTGGCAGATCTTTGCATCATTAAAACTAATGTCATCAAATATCCAGGCAGATTAAGCAAAACAACTCATGCGGGAAACCCCCAGCAATCCTGTAGGTACCAAGTCATCCGGAGCCAGCTGTTCCATGTAAAATCGTCACATCTTTGTGTTTCAGCCGTATGTGTTCAATAAGAACCCACCACTGATAGAATTATTTCACATCACTATATGTTCTCCCACCATCCGCTATATATATATAAGATTGATAAACATATCTATATTTCAAATAGATATGTATATCATACTGTATATCTAAATATGTAGATATACATATACATTTGGAGGTTTCCATAAATGGGGGCAGCCTGGCAGCCCATAATCAGCGGCCTGGACTCGAAGGGCGCCACGTCTAGCTGCAGCATCTCCTCTAAAAATCCGTGGCTGATGCGAAATGGTGGGCTGGTTGGAAAAATGCGAATGTTTCTATACGAATGTTCATTGCTTGGATTTTGACTAGCAATTGAATATGAATATCATTAATAATTTATGGAATATGATGGTTTCAATCTTGATGGTTTCAATTTCATGAAAATAATTTAATACTGGCGAAGAATGATCATTCATGGTGAAAAATATGAGGATGTAGAAGGGTCATGTGAATGTAATAAATGATGAACATGCCCATCTGATGAAGAAACCAATCTTATAAATGCTCAAATGTGCGGTGTTCGGTTAAAATTGGGAATGACCATCCCCTCTACTGAAATAGAAATGCACCCTTTGGCAGAGTCAATGTTGGTTGGAGGAAGGCGAATTCTCAAGCTGAAAATACCACGTTTGGGATCCTTCAACTTGCCTACCATCATGTATGGTGAGTTGTCGGCTCAATATGGTTTGCCCAGACTTATACGGGTCACGGAAAAAGACACTGCAAGAATTCCCCTAGATGGATTCTTTAACGGAATCACATTGTGGGGAAGACTTTGTGTGTGTGTGTGTCTGATTATCTCAGAAGGTAGTTGTAGCCAGCAGCAGCAACAACAAGAACAACAAGAATAACAAGACAAGAAGAAGAAGAAGAACAACAACAACAAGAAGAAGAAGAAGAACAGGAGGAGGGATGTAGCCAACAACCATGGAGGACACAACTTTAAAAAAAAGATGGTACGGACACAACAGCAGCGGCAACATGCTCAACAATCTCCTGGAGAGATGCCTGAGAAAATCAGCCTGGTGATGAGTCAACAATGTGGTACCATCGGACCTACAAACTTCTGGTCGTGTCTAGATTGCCTAGTACGAAAACCAAACTAAACCTTCCGTTTTGAGGGGCCAATAGGGCCAATAAGGCCAACCATTTCGAGCTTCAGCCAATCCACTCGCCCCCTCCTCCAAGCAAGCCCACTCCGCCGTACTTTGCTCAGAAGTCTCCAGTCGCTTCCTCTGTTTCGTCATGGCGATGTTGCACTGCTCAATGGATTGGGGTAAGTTAAGGGAATAGGAAACCATTGGTTGACCATGTTTTATCAGGTTTTCCAACTTTCGCTTCATCGCATTCCTGGGAAACCAAGCTGGGAGAGGAATCGAATTCCTGCACCCGAAGCAGGCTGTTCTAGCTGCTTCCCTCCCATCCTGCTCCAGGCAACATTGGGATGGCCAGCAAGAAGAAAAAAACTAAACTGGAGTTTTGCAAAACTCCAGCTTAACATTAGTATCTGTTTGCTGTTTGCTGTTTACTTAGCAAGCAATATCCTTTGAGTCTTGGACAATACTTGTTTTGTATAGGTCTTGAAGCCCATCTTTGATGCTTCTAATAAATCCCAATGTTTGGTTGGTTAAATTCATTAAGTCATCGAAATTCCAGAAAACATGGATGCTTCAAATCCACCAAGATCTCCACTTTTCCTAGGCCACCCAGTACATCCAAGGTTCAACAGAACGCCACAGCAGGCGCCCAGCGTCTTACTCTGCAGGCCTTTCTGATCCTCGCGCGGACGATAAAGGCTGTGACCTTGGACGTCGCTGTGTTTTCCGTGGCTGAGAGATTCCCATGAAGAAACTGGAGATGTCCTCTATCCCAGATAAAAATCATCGCTATCATATCCTTTCACTACAGTAACTTTTCTGGAGCTAAACCCATCAAAAGTATAGATGTGGGTAGGAGTGACCAAGGAGGAATATTAGAAGACCGGTCTTGAACCCGGGCTATCTTCGAGTGCGAGTGCCTTAAGGGCTCTCACAACCCATTTCTTGTGTGGCAAGCTCTTGGATCAAACCACATCGATCCCAACCCCCCAAGCCATCTGGCTTCATCTGGAAATAGGATAGCCAAACCAAATATCGTTGATCGTCCATTTTCCCCAGCAAAATAGCCATCGTTTCTGGACAAATCCAAACATCGGTGTGAACCGTGTGAACTATTTCTGGTTGGTGGTTGAGCCACCCCTCTGAAAAATATGATAGTCAGTTGGGATGATTCTTCCCAATATATGGAAAAATAAAAATGTTCCAAACCACCATTTTCCATTTTCTGATGCGGCCAGCAGTAGATTCGACTGCTGCCCGTCTTGGGCATTCAGGTACCTATGGATGAAACATAGATGAAAGGGAATCCAGTCTGGTGGTCGGCATAGGGCAGAGAATCGATTGCCTTCGTTTGCCTGCGGAATGCATTTCCAGAGCACCTCATCATCCAGTCATCAACCAGTCGTAGTCTGTCAGGCGGCCATGGTAAGGCTGCGCACCCTGTAAACATCAAAATTAAGTGAGACTGGGGTTTGCAGTAAGCATAGTCAGCCTCACAGCAAAGGTGTTTGAGACATTGTTTCCAAACCTTCGCAAACCAGCGAGTTCTTTGGCGAAAGGAAAAACCCCTCAGCTGGACATGTGAAACCTGTTGCCCGTCGAGCCATTTGGACTGGTGGACAGGTCCTGGATGGCCCGTGGAACACATGAAATCAATGTAGAGCTGAAAATGCGATACCCAAACCAAATCATCACTGCTAGCATGGAGTGTCTGCCAGTACCAGCTGAGAATCAAACGAACCATTGAGTCTCCATACCATCTGGTGGCGCCCGATGGGATCTTCAAAACAGGTAAAGGAGTCCATGGGCGATCCGGCAAGGGCACATTGTATTCTTCCGGGGCAACATCAATTTGTTCAGGAAGGCCATTATACACCACAGCTTGACTGATACTAAGTTGAACTTGTTGCACCGCTCTGCTAACTCTGGTGGTATGTGCAAGCGCCCTAACATGGCGTGAGTACAGGTTCCAAAAGTTCTGGTCCCTGGACATGTTAGCCTGAACAGCTTGTTTATCGACCAAAGCATTGTGGCGGTAACACCATTCAAACAACACATCGTCAGTGGAATGTTCTGATTGATGTGCGGCAACATGGGTGATACTTGTAAGGCCAGCCCTAGCCTCAATGCAACTAGCGATTTCCAACCACAAGTCAGAGTGAGACGAGTTAGGTTTGACCACCATCCCTTGCAGTAGCCTCCGCACTTTCCTGACCACAAAGTCACAATCTGACCAAAGGCGAACATGTCCTGGGTGATCCATTGTTATTTGTAAAGCCCTCCAGACTGCAAAGATTTCTGCACGAACTGAGCTTTGGAGCAGTCCTGGCAAGACACCTGAATCAAGGATGCGACTACCTGAGAAATCATGTATTGCTTCCAAAGATGCATACACCACAGCCCAACCTGCAAAACGCTTGTTAGCACAGTGTTGATCATGACAACTTCCATCAGTGAACACATCAACCGTGCCATTGAAACAATGCTGTGGAAGGTCCGGGCACTGGAGCTGAGCAAAATAACAGTTCCACTCAATCCCTGTAGTGGGCGCCAAGGACCATCCTGAACAGGTTAAGGAATCAGGCAAGTCAACCACCATGGCGTGGATGTCCTCAGGCAAGTCGCGGCGCAAATGTGCAAAGTATTCACACTGCCAAAAACGGTGAAACCTACTGTCACTGCACAAACAATAGGGACACTCATCATTGTCCGCTTCCTGGCAGTAGTGTTTACCATCTTGTGTTATGTGCGTCCCATTCAAGATTTTGCAGAAAAGGGCATGGTCAGAAGCATTGAGAGAAGAAATCCACCTTCTGGTATCAACCGGATCTGACTCATCCAACCCTTGAAAGCATTTCCTATGGTCAACAGCAGCTTGCACGACATGTGGCCATTGGCATTCCACACGATATTGCAACTCCGCATTGGAAATCTGAAAAAGCGAAAACGACCCAAACATGTCATGCAATTCACCTCGGCTATCAACATGCCAACCTAAGGTTTGAATGCGATGTAGAAGAGTACTGGTGATGCTATTGGCAGGAAGGGTATCACAACCTTCAACCAGCAAGTGCAACACTTCTTCTACCCGGGCTTGGGCTCCGCAATCTCTAACCAATCTGAAAGTCTGCAAGATCGACCAACAGCAGGGATCAACACTGGGATGTTCGATCATACCTAAATGAACCAGTGAGTTGGAACCTGCTGCTTCAGCGCGAATGCCTTTCATTGCTCCCGCTCTTAAGGCAGTAAATGTTGCATTACTCACGGTGGTAGCTGCCACAGCGTGCAGACATCTAGGCCACGCAGCGCACTTTAGCGCACGGATTTTCTGGGCATACGGGCTGGCGGAAATTTTCAATTTGCCCCACAGGTGGTGAGAGCTCCTTATGCGGTCCATGAGAAACTTATTAGTGTGTTGCTTGGTAACCTGGATGTGAGCTCCCAGGCTTTTGGTAAAGGCCACGGTGACAAATCCCTGAGAGCGAATCATGTGGCGACCTTCTGCACTCATGGACCAAACATGGGTTTTCCTTTGGTCTAACTGGAGATCCAGGGCCTGGGTGAATTTTTCAAGGCATTGGAAAACAGGGTTCAACATCCCTGGGTCAGCAACCAAGACCTGCCAATCATCCACATACGACAAGGGTTGACACAAAGGAAAGTAATGAACCATCCATTCGTGAAAAACAATGTCGACAACCATCATACCAACGCAAGACATTGCACACCCTTCAGGCAATCCACAGTTACTCATGGCGGGAGGACTAAGACTACCATTGACTTGAAATCTCCGGCTCATGGCGCTAAGTGCGCCAGCCCAACCTCGGAGCACGTGGAAAGGAAGGCCCAGGAGGGCGCAGCATTCCATCACAACCATGCGTGGCAGAAAATTGAAGGCTTTCTGCACATCTGCCATGATGCCAGACAATTGGGTTTGAGATTGATAGGCTAATTCAATACTCCACAACAAGTGAGACCACAATTGACCGGAATAGCAGTTAGGCCGACTGCCATACAACCCTAGGGGAAGGTTTCCATCCAAGAGGCGAATGGCTTGCCTTGCATGGTATGTGCCCCAACACCGATACAACAAACCAAAGACAGTGATGGGCCTAAAATCAAGGGCATCCTGCGGCTCCGCCACCTTCGCAAGGCATGACACTCGGCCTGCAACAACCTGGGAAGGCCAAATACCCTCATTTTCAGCCACGTGAAACAGATCCACAAAATTGTCCAGGGCCTCGGGGGGCATGGCTTTCAAATCTTGCAAGCTAACTCCATCAAGGCCCCCGGTAGTGCGGGAATGTTTGTGATCAATGCTACATCGGAGGGCATCTCTATCAATGTTGGGCCATGTGAGATCATGGTGTTGCAACTTGTCACGTGCAAATTGCAAGATTTCATTCCACCGAGCCTGGGGAACATCTGCATGCCGTTCCCACATAACCTTCCAAGCATCCAGAAAAAGGTGAAACAATTCTTCGTCCGTGCCTTTGCATTTCAGTTGAGAAATTGTGGCACCC
This sequence comes from Cladocopium goreaui, assembly GCA_947184155.2. Classification (NCBI taxonomy): domain Eukaryota; class Dinophyceae; order Suessiales; family Symbiodiniaceae; genus Cladocopium; species Cladocopium goreaui. The sequence continues at coordinate 99,593 of CAMXCT020001589.1, read as the reverse complement.
ACAGGCACATCAACAATGTTATCAACCCAGAGGGCATCGGCCTCAGCATGAATCACTTGCAGTGAAGTCCCATTACAAAAGATCGGCTTCTCAGTATCAAAGGACACCGCCTGAGAAAGTATGACCTCATGGTTACTGATGTCAACTGCAGCCACTGAGACAACGGTGGGCTTAATCAACACATTCACATCACGGGCCTGGTGATCTTTCAAGTCTTGGAAAATCACATTGGGATTGGATTCACGGCGCAATTTTGCATGTTGTCTAGAGGCCTTATGTAACTCATTCTCAAAAGAACGAAAGGCAATGGCAAAGGAATCGAAGATGCCCTGAGCAATGTTCTGGCACGGTGGGGTCATTGGGAAGACCTCGATTGCCCCAGCACTCTTAAAACCACAATCTCGCCACCACACAGAGAATGAGGGAGTGAAACCAGTGGCTCTAACAATGGACCCCCAGAGCTGACAAGCATACCTAGTGAAAGGCTCGTGAGCGGCCACGTGTCTTACGTAGGCTTGTAACCTTCTCAACTGGCGGAGCCATTGTGAGTGTCTGAATGAGGCACAAACAAACTGTGGTTGGATGTCACCTTTTCGACCTTTCTTGGGTGGGGGCATCATACCGTCTTTGGTTTGGACGACGGTCTGCACTGCAGCTCTACCTTTGGCTCGGTGCTCGACTGGAAACGGCAAGGCGTCACACGCCTGGTTTTCAATGTGCTGCCAAAGTTGATGATACTTGTAGTCAGGGGTACCTTGAAGCGAAGCCCAAAAACCGGGATTCACATACCACTGCTTCGGCCAGGGCAACTCACCTGACGTCACCCAAATTTGGCGAGGCAAAACTTGCTTAGGGGAAACAAACTCCCCTGTCAAAACTGCATGGTCAGGGAACACATCATGCAAAAGTGAGACAGAGAGCAACAGTTGTTGGAGCTCTCGCGACACATAACAAAAATCTTTCCTGGTGGACTGCTTACAGGTGTTTTGCACTGGAATACCCCACATGTCCCTGGCAATATCTTGCAAATCACGAAATCCTGCGGCTTCCATCATGGCAAAAGCAGGCAAAGCGTGTTGTTCGCAATTCCAATCGCCCGCAAGGAAACGGGGGCCCCTATGCAAATGGCAGACTTGGGTGGCAACATGATGGAGAAGTTCCTCATTGTGTGCTTTCTGTTGAGGGTAACAACTACTCTCAGGTTCACCGTAAATGACACCCCCGGTAATCCACACATCATGAACTAGCGAAGTGGAAATCATGGCCCCAGCGGATTCAAAAATACCTTGGGGCATCTGGTGAGGCACAGAACGTGTGGGGAACTTCGACAGAACCGCCACTCCTCTCCATGCTGCATGAAAGGTGCGATTTTCCTGTGCTGGAACTGGATGTCCCGCAGTGCAATACCTATATGGGCTTTTGGCAAAATGCATACTGGCTCGAAAGGCTTGGAGAGACTGGCTGCACAAGTGTGTCTCAGAAACAGCCCAAATGTCACCAAATGCGAGGTGTGAAACAATATAAGGGCCCTTCCCTTTTAACCCAGAAGGGTTAAATGCTCCCAAAATGAACTTTGAATTGGCAGGTCCAGGATTGGCTGCTTCCCCGATGCGGAACAAAATGGTGAGAACAAAAATGTATGGCCACAAACCGTGAACACATCGTGTAGATGCGGCAGCAAAATGCTGCGGCCCCCGAAACTGTCACAGCAAATACAACAAGGCCCCAGGTCTGGTTGAGAAGCCCGGCAATGCAAAGTGAAACAAAAAGACCAAGCAAAAACAACCTTGACCTTTGGCCTGACTGTCATTCCATCCCTTCTTCGCGTGGACGTTTGGACAGTAGTCCTCTGATTTGCTGCATCTGTTGCTCGAAGAGCGATTGCATATTCTGGTTCTGGTTTTCCAAGTGCCCATGCAATTGTTGGGCTTGGGCTGTAACTTGGTTCTGTAGTGCGTTGATTTGCTGGGAGTGTTGGCTACTATGCTCATGAAACTGAACTTCTAACCCTTGTTGTTTGGCAAGCAATTGATGAACCTGGCCTTCAAGAGCTTGGACACGGTCGGGGATGTCGTCTTCCATGGGCTGCTGGATTTTCGCCAACACTGCAGACTGAATTCGTTCCTCAATTTGCTGCATTCCTTCAGTGGGGCCTGTAGCCGCCGGGAGTGTTTGAGTCTTTTGATAGGATCTCCAAGGGTCTTGGTGAGCCCACGGATCTGCATCATTGGTTTTTGCCTGAGCGGTGGTACCACAAAGTGCCAGGGTATCAGCTGAGCCAACTGTGGTAGTCTTCTGGGTGAAAACTGCTGGCTCCTGTCGCTGTTTGTTAATCACAATATCACCGCTCGTAGTGGCAATGATGGTATGTTCTGGATCTTCGGTCGCTTGGACAAGCCACATTACACCGCGTCCTGGGCATGGAGTGCTGGGTTGCAAGGGTCTTGATTCCCAGCCTGCTTGGCGGAGAATCTTGGCAACAGCTTGTCGATCAACTCCATAAGGCAGGGGCCCTACGGTGTATGTGTTTTTGGGACCATTTGGCAGGAAAACAGTATCCGGCCTCAGCAGTTGGTGAATCACCTTTCCCTGTTGGGCGCGCACACGGAGTCCTCTCCTGTCTCCCAAACGTGCCAAACCTGTAACCGCAGGATTGGTTTGCATCAAGTGCTGCATCTCTTGCAATGTGTGCTTGGAGCTCCAAACGACGACATAATCCGAAAGGATTTCCTTTCCATCAGCTGACCTGGGTTCGCAGTAAGCACCTGAAGATCCACTGGCAGCCAAGAGAGATTCAAGGATGCATTGAGGGATCCTGATGCACACTGAAAATATGTCTGCCTTTGGTGCGGGGCATGGTTTAAAGCCGGCACGCAGGAATTGCCTTCTCCAAACATCAAGGATCGGGTCACGCAATGGGAGGCATTCTTCATTATGCCACGCTGGGCAAGTGCACTGATCAGTGGAACATTTCTTCAGCTTTGGCAAGAGTGAAACAAGATTCCGAATGGGAGCATTGCAGAACTCGGCCCAATCACTCCTGAGCTCATCTTTGTAGACCATCACTTTCAAGGTGACGACATCTGGGGTGTCAACTGAGACAAGTGCATGTCCATTGGCCTTTTCAACCAACCCTGTTCCAACCTGAACGATGACTACCTCAGCAAGGACAGGCTCGTTATTGACGGTGCATCGACAGGGGACGGTGATACGGGCATGTGGCAATGCAGTTTGAATGTCAGTCCCTGTTCTTTGCAAAACCAACAGAGCCAGCGGTTCAGTGGAAACTTTGGCTCCACTACGCAAGTATGGTTCAGCATCATGGAGTGAGATGAGTATGACACCGCTACTAACTGGCCCAATCTGCTTCATGTTCAACTGAGGCAAAATGTGATCGTTGCAATGGAATGTACCATCCAACAGTTGCAGCTTTGTCGGGTCAAGCTCGGCTGGAGGTGGAAGTGCACGTGCACCTTTCCCTTTTCCTTTGGGTCCAATCGGTTTTCCCTTGTTGTTTTCCACTGCCTGCGCTAACTCACTTGGCAGGACGAACTGAAACTTGGAGTTCGTCCCCAAGATTTTCAATTGCTTCCATGGTTGCCTATGGTTTAAGGCGGTCATGATTTGTTCACTTCCCAGGGTTTTGATTGCGGCAAGGGCTCGGTCCTCAACAACTGCTTGTGGAATACCGTGCTTAGACAGCTCTTGGACTAAGTTCTTGACCAATTGACCTTGTGGCCCAAATCCCCATCTGCATCCGACTCCTGGAAGAGAAAATCGCTGAAATTCAGCAGCAAGCTCCCTCCTCAATGAAATGGGACAATTGTTTGCAAGGTCCAATCCTACCCATTCAGCAATGATGGTCAGTGTAACCACCCCACATGAAGCGCCAGCCCTGTGTGTGAAACGAAAAACCTTCCATCCCATAGTAAGAAGGGTATCGTGAATCCAACAATCTTCAGTCAGGATCATTATCACACCATTGTGACGCAGCAAGAGGACTGGTTGCCAATGCATGTCATGCAGGAAAGCAATACCTCCAATCTTGGCAGCAGAATCACCAAATTCTATAAGGCAAGCCTGAAGTAATTCGGTTCTGCCAACTGCACAGGCAAGGAATGGAGCGGCACAACTGCAATGGAAAAACTTGACAAGGTGAAACTGAACTTCATGATCACTCATGCCCATGTCGAGCAGATACTCATGCCCCAAACATTTGATTCGCAGTGAGAACTCATCATCAGGCAATTTAGGGAGTAGCCTGAATTCCCCTTGAATACCCCATCCCCACAAGGACGGGATGGAAGGCTCGGATGTCTGAATGGCTTCAGCAAACATTTCTTTCATTCGCCAACATCGGTGAGACAACTGCTGTGAGTCCCATGGCAACCTAGTTCTCAGGACGATGTGAGCAAGGAAGCAAATCGACATAGCACCACAACGACGGGTAACGTCAACACCATGGGGGACACGATGTATCACAACATCTTGAAAACCCAGGAAGACAGAGAGTTCACGGAAAAGGAATTCCACTTCTGCATCGTCTTGGGCAAAGTCACCCAGGGTATGGCAAGTGGCAGTTTCATCCAACGGAGCAATCCAAACAGGGATCCAATGTTGATTCAACAGGAGAATAGCAATGAAGTGTTTGTCACAAGACCATTGTTCAGCTTTCCATTCTTGGAATGCAGAGTCATCCCCTCTGAGCCAATCAACCAGGATGCGGGGTGAGACTGTGACGAAATGACGAATCGGTCCGACCTCACGTGGTCCTTGGGTATGGCAGTCAAGCAAATGAAGCAAATGGAAATCAATCTCATCGTCTCCCATGGCATAGCTATGAGTAGAGAGCATGTGCAAGCGCCGTTGTCTCGCTTCATCCTGATCCTGGGACTCAAAGGATCCTTCTTCGGGCATTATAGGGAGTTGCCCGGATTCCCTGGGGGTACCGTTTCCCCATACCACTGGTTTGGGGGTGTATCCAATGGCATACAGGTGGGCCACAAAAGGTGCCCTCATGTTGGTGTGCAAGGTACGGAGTTCCATCAGGTCAGCAGGCAGAGGCATATGCATAACCACGTGTGCCAAGAAGGACAGGGCATGAGCACCGCACATGACATGATCAGGCAAACCTCCCGGGATCCTGTGCACAGCATGAGTCTGAAATCCGAGTTGTCTCGCAATGGTAGTGAAAATTTCTTCAACAGGACCAAAGTCAACCTCAGCTTGGAATGTATGAATCTGAAGGGCATCACCTTCAGGGACCATCCAAATAGGTAACCAATGATCATCAATGGCAACAGCAGTAATGACATTTTGCCCATTGGCGTGTATTTGTGGGTTACGCTGGGCCCATTGATCAGCAATAGTCCTGCCGATGGAGTTCCAACAATTGAAAATCAATGGTTCCATGGTCGTGAACTTTCGGTCGGGATCACCACTTTGAAGTGGTTGGTTGGCCACCAATTGCAGAACATGGAAACGCATCTCATCATCTCCCATGGCAAAACCTTTTTCATTAATAAGGTCAATTCTTTGGTCTCTGGTGATGTTGACAGCCAAATGCAAGTCGCTGGAGGAACCACCTACAGGGCAGGTTTTGGGTGGATCCCCCGCACCCCATACCCATGGTCGTCGTGCGATTTGGCATCGCTGGAGTTCCTGGACATAAATGTCTCGCAATCTGCAATGAATGACCGTCGCTTCTGTACATTCTGTGGGTAAGAGGGTGCCCATTAAAACGAATCTGAGAAACGCAATGGCCAAAGCCCCACAGAGTTCGGAAGTGAAGAACAATCTATGTTCTCGGAGGATCATAGCTTGCTGAAATCCCAATGCAATGGCCAGGCTTTGGAGGAGAGCATCCAAACCTTCATGTGAAGCGCCCATTCCATCCCATGTGTGGACTTGAAGAATACCCCTCAAAGGAGACATGAAAATGGGGACCCAATGATGGTCCAACAAGGCAACAGTCACGACAGGGATGTTCTTTTGAAAAATCTCAGGGTGATCCTTGGCCCAAAGCTGAAGGTCAAATCCTTTGTTCTGGACCCAGGCCGCAAAAACTAAAGGATCAATCATACAGACTTCTGGTTGGGTCCGTCCCTGCTTGAGTTGAGATTCTTGAAACGCTTGAACCACAGCATTCATGTGAAACCTGATTTCATCATCAGCCCAATACTGTTCCTGGGATTCAATGATGGCAAGGCGGTCTTGAGTACGCAGGTACTGGTGTCGCAAGGACCATAGCTGTTGTGCGTTCTGAATGCATGGCATCTGCAATTTCAAAAATTGTTGGCCCTGCAAGCCAACCAACGCAGAGGCATCTAACCATGATCGGTCATCAGGCATCACCATAGCGGGGATAACACATTCACCCACATCGAATTTGGAAACCTTTCTAGGGGGTGAGGTAATGTCTTCGCATTCAATAGCTGGTTGAGTCCAAGCAACAGTAGGTGAGACAATCGCATCCAGATCGTTGGTTTTGGGGAGAGTTGAATCAGAAACAACCTCCATGACGATCAACTGACCTACTTCCATGACATGTCCATGGTCAAGGGCTCTTCCATTCATGGTGATACTGACGATGTCAAAAGGTCCCGCAAGTTTGGACTGTGCTTTGGAAAATTCCTCAATTGTAGCCCCACATTTCGGCTGAAAACGTAAGGGAGGCTCAGACAATCCTTTGAAGACCACTGTGCATGAATCAGCAACAATGCAACCTGCAGTGGTGTCATCATCAACAATAACCGGTGAATCAAAAATGGGCGTTTCTTCTTCATTGACCGAGGCAAGACTAGTCGGGATCGACACCACTGAATTGGACTTTGAACGGATCAGGAAATCCAACACAGCAGCAATACTGGTTGAGCCCTCAATTTGTCCTTCCCATTTCATCGGAAAGAGAAGTTCAGCCAAGGACAAGTGCTTGAAATCAGCCCAAAAAGACATCATTTCAATGAGTTTTTGATCTTTGATGACTTCAGAATCAGCAGGCCAAACTTGGCGACAACGCATCAAAAGCCAGGATCTGTAAGCTTGCACTTGAGCAGCAGGGCATGTTCCTCAGGGAGTCAATCCGTTCAAGGATGGAGCCTAGAATCCACAACGCTTGTGCAGGGCAAGCAAGTTGGCCAGCGGCTGAGAGAGTGAGACGGACATCGGTGCCGAAATCGATCACTGGGTCAAACGTATTCAGGCCCATCACTTCATTGGGGTGTAAATGGCGAATAACAGTTGAACCATCAGGGAAAATGGCACTCCTGATCAAACATCCATGAAGCCCTTTACTTTCCAAACGTTCCTGAGTGAATCCAGAGTTCCTGCATCCGCAGGGGCATGCACGTGTCTGTGAACCCCAAGCATGCAAGGCACATGGCGCTTTGGCTTTTCCATTGAGGAGATACTTGAAATGTCGTTCATCATTAACCCCAAAGGCTTGCAATTCAATCATATCCAAAGCAAGGTTCATTTCATCTTCATGTGCCCAAAGACGGACACGTGGAATGACCTGTTGGACTTCTTGGACATCGTGAAACATTGGCCACTGTTGCAGGTCGATAGGCCCTAAATCTGGAGAAGACAACACCCACCATGATCGCTGTCGCCTGCAGGGCCAAATGTGATCCAACTTGAGTTCAACCTGGCGGCAATGAAAGCCAGTACACTTCATAAAGTGTTCCAATTCTCCATTCACGAAACAATCTTTGGCTGCTGGTGAAACGCACTCTAACACAATCAATTGGGCACGTAGAAAATAGGCAGTCTTGAGAGTTTTCGGAAGACTACTGGCTCTTGAATCACCTTGACTTTTCTCGTCGCCTAGTTTCGAAAATGGCTGGCAGCTGAAACCTGACGTGATTGTGGCTGCGCCAGAAGAATGGCGCCAGATTTCACATAAAACCTCACGGCTTCCCACATCTCCGCAAATGACATGTGCATCACAAGCCTTGGAGTACAAATTCAACATTCTTTCGTTCTGATCAACTGCAACTTGGATAGAGAATCCCGAGGCTAAGGCTCCCTGTGCGAGGCCACCAAAGCCCGAACATAAATCAACAGTTGACAACAAGGCATCCCATGAAGGTCTTCGGTGTCCCAGGACCACGGTGTCTCTGTTTGATGAAACCAAAGCAATGGGAAATTGCTGACGAAGAACTCCACCAAGTATAGTGAAAGCATGAAACTCATCACTTACCAGTCCTTCATACAAAAAGGTGAAACCATCATTGCAGACCATCAGGTGAGAGGAATGTTCTGCATCGAAAACCTTCAGAGTACAAACGATGTCAATAGACTGGCCATTAGAGACGTTTCCAAACTCCATGGGGTATCCTCTAGACATGGCAAAGACCGGGGTGAATCAAGTACCACCCAAACGTTCGGCAAAGAACGACCGCACTACTCTGGTAAGGGTTTGGGCCACCACGGCTGTTCCAAACCACCAACCAGATTGGCTATCCGATGATATCTTCCCCTGAACCCAACCATCCACAGTTTAAGCGGCTTCGCACCATCTGCCACAGCCGCTGCAGGCTCTCCACGGCAGCGTCGCTATCAGCTTTGATCCAAGGCTTCAGGAGGTTCCACAGCCTGGGAAAACAGGGCGAAGTGCTGGGAGATGCTTCTGAAAAGGGACCAGAAATTTTGTAAATGATGTTCAGTATACAATTACATACATATATACTACAGATATACATACATACATTACATATGTGTATATATATATATATATTATATTATATTATATTATATTATATCATATCATATTATATTATATTATATATATATATATGGTCCCGGCCGGCGGCCGGCCAACCGCCGCCCTCCTCCCCAGCAACCACTCAACCACCCCCAGGGGGGTGGCCTAGCCATCTACGACCATCCCTCAAGATCTCATATGCTCTACTTACATGCTGGCCTCGTGCCACCTATGCATTACCTAACAGGATACCTCCATGTGCAGTGTTCACTACTACTTATATATGCCCATACAATCTATTTACAACATATTACTGCCCATAAAGTACCTTTATAGTAGCCATATACTAGCTACTGTCAAGATCTAATATGCTATACATACGTGCAGGCCATGTGCTACCTATACACTATCTACATGATACCTCTAAAACACCCCACCCATCCCACAGGGGGGTGGGGTGCGTAAACTATATCTTACATAGAGCCCCCTACATACAGCGTACAGCGTACATACAGGACCATGACCATGACCTGGGGGGGTGTTTTTTGGGGGGTTGCTGGCCTGGGTCATATATCATACATATAATTAATCATTAATTAGAATTACCCTCTGCTTATTTAACGTAGCTATAGAAAATCACCATTTTCAAATAACCAGAGGGTATATATATATATATATAAATTCAATGGATGTCACTAGTCTGAAACTCTGAGGCTGGGAAAAGAAGCAGCTCAACACGATGCATCACGCTGAACCCGCATGATACAACGAAGACAGACGACGCTTGCGGGGCAGAAGAAGGATAGGCAAACAAGCGTGTGCGCAACTATGAATTAGAAAATTTCAACAGTTTGGAGGGATATCACATATATAATATATAATATATAATATATAATATATAATATAATATATATATAATATATATAATATACATTAAATCAATTTTTTCGAACACACATTAGCACTACGAAACATGGCGCTTACATTGGGCTTGTTCACCCAACCCAAACTCCAGCACTTCGGTGGTAAAGTTGAAAAATCCCCCAGATGGCCATCCTAAAATTTTTGGAGCAAATCTTCTCAAGCTTGCCACAAAGACAAAGGGAGCCGAAATGACCTTTTTAAGGTCCTGCCCCCCCAAAAACAAACACATCTTCCCAGTAGATACTTCATCTCAGGTGAATTAACCAATGAAAAGGTGTTTTTCGGAACAGCTTGTCATTGGGTCTACCGAATCAACAAAATCACGGTGATGAACTTGTCATGACTTTTCGATCTTTTGACCTCAAAAAGGGTACATATGAGGCCCCACCATAATGTGGTACTTCCAGCAATCAACTCCAATTTTGCAAGGTTTATCAAATCCTCATATGGTAAAACTAGTTCCCTACTATGGTAAAACCAAAATGAAGTCGTTGATTTTTTGTGTTTACCGAATTGCGACCAATGGTTGATGATATCCAGATTCATCCCCATTATTTTACGGACTTGCGACCAATGGTTGATGATATCCAAATTCAACCCCATTATATATATATACATATATATATATGTTGTGTCCATTAAATATCCCCATATATAAATGGTTGCTTCGAGTATGTCCAACTCATCAGGTTTCCAGGTGAAAGAGTCCAAAGAACTGAACAAAGACCAAAAACTCCACTGCGGTGGGCGATTTCTTCTCTTCCAGATGCTTTTCGCGCTGCTCTTGCCGCACTTGCTCCTTGGAATGCTTGGAATGCTTGGAATGTGACTGGAATGTGACTGGAATGTGGGAAATATGTGGAAAATGAATGGAAAATGAATGGAAATGAGGAATTTCACCAACCAACATTGCCAACATCCTGTGACGACAAGCAAGACAGATCAAGATAGATTGGGGATATGAGCGACAATGGGTGCATGATCATTCCCAGAATGTGCGAGCATTGTGTGTGAAAACTCTTGGCCAGGGAACGAAAATAAAAAATAATGACTCCTAACAATCTGTGCAATCCCAACCTGACCTTCTTTCGACCTTGGCTGATTTTTGTGGTCAAAGAAGACATGGAGAGAATTTCCCTTAATTCCCATTGCCAACATGGCAAACTGACATGAAAAAGTGAGTGTTTCTCAACATTGGGCTACCCCAAAAGTTCTCCATTCCAAAATGATACCGGCCATGACCCGATGATGATCACGGCAGATCCGGCACCTTCGCGCGGTGCCGTCCAAAGGCTTTCACCAGGGCAGCAAAAAAAGTCACCAGGAGGCGACAGCAGCCTCTCCTTGACTTCTCCTGGAGGGAAGGCTTGGGGCTTCACCATGGCGAAAGAAACTGGTCTCGGCCAAGTGACGTGATTCGAAGATCGCAGAGGTAGAGATCCCAAGTCACTGGTTTCCATCAAAAATTGAGCGTTCTGGGGGTCCAATTGCGCTTGAGAAACCCTAATCCGCTGCTCTCCACTTTCCCACAATCTGTCCTCTGCCATCATCTTTGTCAAGCAGGAGAAGAGTTGCGCCTCGCAACACCGGCGACCATTGCTATGCTTGAAACTGGTGTGCCGCTCCCAATCCCGTCACACATCTCCCCAAGACTCCGGGAGTTGCTCATGGAGTTTCTGGGAACAAACATCCTAGCGGTCCTAGGTCTTGATTTCATTTACCGGTATATTTAAAAACAAAAATGGGGATCTCATGGGGATTCCCTCCAGCAGATAGGTGCGCGACCTGATAAACCTCCGCGCCAGCCGCTCGCTCCGAAGCCGCCTGAGCCAGGTGTGCCTAGTGGTAGGTTCCAGTTGTTGGCTGTTGATCTGTAACTTGATTTTCGTACGTATTTGTAGGCTTTCAGCATGTGTATATATATATACATACCTGGATCTTCCAGGGTGTCCCTTTTTATGCCGCTTGGATTTTGACTGGGGAAAACCACCTCTGCAAATAAAAACTGCCGCTGAATTTGGAAAATTGCCGCTGAATTTTTGGCAATGTGCTTCATGGACCCCCCAACTTAGTCATGCAGCCATTTGGCACTATCAACCCGGATGGGGGCATGGTTCCCTCCTGTCCATGCCTCAGTCTTTTTGACACTAGCGCGTGGCACCATTTGGCTGCTTCATCTTTTTGAGAAATTGTTTGATAGCCATCCTGGCTTTGACCTGGTATGATCCTAGGATTCCCCGCTCAATACTGCGAAATGGGATTCGCCGAGATTGTCGGCTAATTCTACCCACAAAGTCCTCTGACATCGAACAGTCAAACAGTGCTGGATTCAGAGTGTGTTCCTGTTTCTTCTTCACGCTGTCATCAAAGTCAGTGCGGAAGTGCATGTAGGAGTGAAGTTTTGGAACCATGCCATAGAGACAATACCCCTTTTCCAAGCAATGGTTAGCAAGCAGAGCGTAGTTCGTCCCAAACTTTTGCACAGCATTGCGGCAATGAGAAACGCAAGATGGAGCCAACCAAATTCCATGCCCATGGATACCTTGAGAAAAGGATAAACCAGCCCGGGCAGCAAATGACATCCAACTTAGGACCTTCCTGTCTTGTTGGGACCAGCCTGGCTGTTGCAGCTGTAAGTTTACATAGAAGAGCACCCACTTCAAAATCACTATGGAATCTGCACCTTTGCAACCCAGCCAAGGAAACGCATTGCGCGCAGCATGCATGTTTGCGATAGTGAACGACCTGATGGACTGAATCCGAAGACAGCGCGCAATACAAAACAGCTTCAGGTTCCCAAAGGCTCTGATCAGGCAATCAGTAACTGCATTTCTCGCACCTTGCTCTCTGAAACCTGAGCCATGGAGGACCCGAGACATAAAGCCCCTTAGCCCATTTCCCTTAGAAAACTGGACTTGTGTGTTGGGCTTGGGTTTAAAATAAGCCCTCTGTCACCGCCCAAGAAGGAAACATTTGCTCTTCTTGAAAGCCAGGAGACACCCCATGTACATCAGGAGGTAAATGCTGCTAGCAATAAAATTTCTACAGATGCCAAGTCGAAATACATGGAAAGCATCCCTTCTAAGAAACTTGGCGGGTTTGTCCCGGTCGAATGGAATGTTTGACCATGGCGGAGATTGTCTCCATGGTAAAGTGTTGAAACGGGTCCTAGTCCACATTGCGTTCACATTCACATCTTCGAACGGACAACCAGGCTCTCCAGCATCACACTCATGGCAACAATTCTTTTCATTGACGTGACCCACATTCTGATAGGAACGCGTTAGTGTCCCCACCTTGGCCATCCACTCCATGTCTAGCTTGAAGCCGATGCAGCATGGGTAGAATTTTTTTCCAGATTGGGACACCACCCCATGCTCACAAGCGGAGGCCAAATCATCCATAGCTTCCCGTAGAAACCCAGTCAGGAGATTGTCAAACATATCGTAGGACTTTGAAGGGTAGGCAAAAACCAGAAAATGGGTCAGAAACGTTGAATACTTGCTGTTCAGATGTTGTGATTCCGGGGCCCCAAGCCCACCTCCACCATATGCGGCTGAGGTATCACAGTGGCATTGCATGGTCTTCTCCGAGGCCACCGTGTTCAAACCCAAAGCGGGCTGGACTGAAAAGATTTCTAGAGGCTGCTTTTTTTGGGTCCGGCCTCCATCCCCATGAACTGTTATGGGAAAGGTTGTGCCCAATCGCTCTGGATGTTGAAACACTTCGTGGTCTGGATGTTCTTTCCGGTAGGTTTCCCAGAATGTCCGAAGAAGGTGTTCGATTGCATCTTCTGGTCCCTGACACCCACCAAACAATAGACATGAATACTCATCCAGCAGCAGGGTTCGAAATAGATCAGTAGGTTTCAAGTAAGGAATACTGGCTGTAGAAGGGCCTTCTGAGTGCACATATTCAGAAACCGGAACTCGGAGAGACAATTGGAATTTGGCCACCAATCGGTCATGGGTCCGCTTTGCCTGAGAAGACTTTGACCAGTGGACAACTTTGTAACATTTTGCAACAATAGAGAAATTGAATAGATTTGTGGGTTAACCCCAAACATCCCGGTTTTGGGTATCATGCATGTAATGCGTGAACAAGTCACATTGCTCTTGCTAGTTCCGCTTGAACTCATGGTGTTTTTGGCGAAGGTAGAACCATGCTCTGCAGCAAGGGCAGCTGTTTGCTCAACCAAAGTTCTAGCTGGAGCCTCATTGGGCAAAGGGCCAGTGAAAATGATTCCAGGGCCTATCAGCACCATGGGATTACTGGGAATACTATCCATGTCCAGCCAAGAAACACCATCAGCAACCACTTGGATTGCATGCTGCAGGGCAGGACCAGCTTCGGCTGAACCTGGCCACATGTATCCCGTGAGAATGAATTTATATCATACATTAGGGGGGGTCGTTTCTTAGCCTGCATAATTAACATAACATATTATGACCTCAGAAAATTAGGAGCCTACTGTTTAGTCCTGACATAGGGATCATACACCATATATAATATATAATATATATATATTATATATAATTTATATAATATAATATATATATATATATTATATATATACCCAATATCTTGTGACTATACTGCTCTTAACTATATTATATATTCCATTTTTATAAGAACGGGATGTATGATTTCTGAGACTCAAGGAGTGGTTTTAATCAACATAGGGGTTATATGCCTGACAATGGGGTACCCCTAAACCATTGGTTGATGATGATGTACCCCATTAAATTGGTGCTTATTAAGGGTACTCCATTTTGAGACAAACCTCTGTTAAAGGCCCAAGACCTATTGTTTGTGTAGGGCCTGTAGGCATAAAAAATGTCATATTCACTATGCAGTGAACAGATAAAAACATACATTGATTGGTGAAAAGGAATCACAAAAGAACTCATACAATTTCTTTCCAGCTCTCTCTCCAGAACTCTAGCGATCAAATGTGTGAAAACACGCACTTTGAGGAAAGCACCCCGATACAGGGTTGGAAGCGTGAAACAGCCATGTTTCAAAGCTCTGGGTACTTTGTTCCAGAACCGACCCCGAGGCACACGCTTTGTCCAAAAGATGGAACAGGCCAGGGACAACCAAGCTGCATCTAAAGCAAGGGCTCAATATCTTTTAGTGGGAAAACATTAGATCTCTTTGAAACAGGATTATAGTTTGAGACCAAACCATTTCAACGGGAAATACACAGTTTGCAGAATGTGGCTCTGACCATTCATCTTAAAATCTCTCACTGCTCCTGTTTGACCTTCAGCTTGTTCGCCTGCTTCAAGTGCTTGAGAAACGGCCTGGGGCGGGACATCACTGCTAGAACCCCATGGCCCAGATAGCTGCTTTTAACTGCAATCCAGTTTAACTTTTACCATCCGGAAATACCATGCCCCTTCCTTGATGATTAGCTTGGGAACTACATCCCCATAGTCGATGATCATACACGAGTCTGGTCCCCCTGCAGTGCCACTAATCACCTAATGCCAGTTGCTTAGGATGGTGATGATGATATAATGGTTTTGATATTGATCACGGAGTTGATACTAATCAATTGTTAATTGATTGGTTTACGTGTTACTAAATTGTTGTCGGTTTTATGAAATATAATGAATACCATTGCGGAAAAAAAAACATTGCTTATCAGGGCCCGTAACAGCTGAACAGATGGCAGGGATGTTAACCACTCATGGAGGGGTGATGGTGATAATGATGGTGACCATGATGGTGATGGTGACCATGATGGTGATGGTGACAATGATGGTGATGGTGACAGTGATGGTGATGATGATAATGATGATGATATGATGTTTTTGAAAATACAGTTAACATAATCTAATAGTTACCCCTTCCGATCTTATTGTGGCATGCCCTTGGTAAGCATTGATGAATGTACCCTCGAGTTTTTTTTTTGGCAGCTCCTGTCAGTATGTGATGGTCCCAATTGTAAGAACCCAGTGCGACTGCTTCTTTGCGGGCTAAAGTCCCTCCCTGCCAGGAACTACTTCCAAGCAGCAAAGCACGGCTTTGCAGGCACAGAGCTTCTCGACACCTGGGGTTAAAAGGCCAGATTGGATATTTGGATGTGATTTTCAAGAACCAAGAAATGAATGTGATCCATGGGGCGAGCAGGAATTATTTCATAAAACCACCTGGTGCCCACAACGCTGTGCAACCAAAGCGCTCCCTCTTGCATTCATCGAAGAGTTTTCGCAATTGCGATTGCTGCCTCAGCGGGAATCAGTCCCCCAATTTTGCGGTTAAGTTTAGAACCTTCCCAGGCAAAAGTTTTTCTTTGAGGCAAGGTACACACCCGTAAACCCATCAACAATTCCAGTAGTGTTCAGATCAGAAATCTCATCAGCACGCTTGGCCAGGCCCTTGGATCGCTGGGAGGATTTTTCACCCAACCTCAGGCACGAGAGCAGATGATGACGGGGAAGTTGAGCATTGGGGGGAAACCATGAAAACTTTACAAACCAGTTGAATAAACAAGTAAACCAGTAAACCAAACCTAGAAGCTGAGTGATGGAGGAATTCTTCCCACTTGACCGGAGTTGGGAGGCTAGATCATCCATTTTCAGTTGCCACTTTCCCACACAAGCTATCACCTTTGGGATGTAACAACTGGGGAGGCCATCCGAATCCATTTCTGGGAATGTGATTTGCTTCAGAGCTTGGGCTTCCGTGAGGCTGCTGTCCGCCCGGTCGCTGGAAGCAGCTTCTTCTGGCAGGGTGGGGGCCCATTCCCCACGTACCAAATTATGGTGAGAATCACAAGTCCAACAGAACCAGAACTCATGGATAGAAAAGAGGTGCAATAAAACACGTATATTATTCTTAAGTGATGTGGAAACAAATGTGACCTTTAAAACAAAAGCTGTCAGTTTGTTTTTAACTTTTGTTGCGCAACAGCTGGCCTGGCGCAATGGGGATCTCTTTGTGTTCAAAAGCGTTGTCCAGTTCGAGATCACTGTTAAGATCAGAATCACCAACATCTGACGAGTCCTCTTCAACTGCCGTGGTGCGCTTGCGCTTCCTAAGTTATCAGGATCGCAAAAGGATATAATATCAAATGAAATAAATGTGTCCCAGCACGACTATTCTTTTGGCACCATTCCATTCAGCATTCTGCCACCATCCGGGAGGGAAGAAAGCAAAGGCACACCCTGGAGGGGATTGTGGCCCACTATTATTCTACCCTAAGTTGTTTCAAGATATTTCAAGATGTTGCATTATGTTGTATGTAAAAACCCAAACTGCCCCAAACAAAATCTTCACCAGAGGGGCCATATAATTATATTTGTTTTTTAATGTAGAGGCCCAAACAACAGATGTAAGAACCGTAAATCGAGTACAAATCCCAAGTTGTCAACCAACTTCACCATGTGGGGGTTCCCATTCGTTTGTTTTGGCCAATGCATCATTAACTTGGTTTGGCCCACCCATAAATGTCAGGTATCACCAAGGTTCAACTTACGGCCTTCTGGGTTGTCCTCGTACCAATACAGCTTCACGTTCTTCTCGTACTGGTCACGACTCAGCAGGGCTAAGCATGTTGAAGAATGCTGTCAAAGGTATGACAAACTTTATCAGGGTTATAATGGACGGTATAGGGGCCATATCCCTCCTACAAAAAAACATGTGTGAAACCACTTACCAGTTTGTTTCAGAAGTTGTATGATTCAGAGCTATCCATATCACCAGGAACCATAGCCCTTCGGCCAAGAAACCGAATCCACCCTTTCTTTTTCTCACAAGTCTCCTTGACGCCTTTGATTCTCGACCTGAATTGTTTGTTCATGACACGTCCATCCGACAATTTACAAGGATAATGATTGGTTTGAACCAGTGTATTCAACCGAACTATTATAAGGTCCATATAGGTTAAATATTGCATACCAAAAGAACACAGAAAAGATTGTTAGGCCAAGTGGCTCTTTCAGTTTCAGCACTTCACGCATATGAGTCTCCGAAACAAATTTCCCACCAACCCACATCTCCTTCTCCGCGGTCTTTTCCCGGATCCGTTTGATGCTCCGCTTGATGAACACATCCTGCATGAGTTCTCGAGGAGGAGCAATGCTGGAATGGAGATATATTATATAATAAGGATAAGTTCTCGGGGAGGAACAATGCTTGAACGGGGATAAAGATGAGTCCATTCCAACCCATATGTTAACTATGGGGTCCTTAAAAGAGTATTGTCATATGTTTTTTCAATGATGGTTTTGTTCCATTAAAAGGGGCAAACAACAAGAGATGCTGGGCTGAAAGCCCTTTGCCAAAATAGGTTCAACCCAACCCCTTTGTAGACCCTAACTTTACTTACAGGCGTGGGAACCTCCATTGGGCAGTGGTATATATTTGAAACAAGATGGCATCTAAAGCCACACTTACGGGAGAACATGAGAGACAATATCGGTTAAGATTTTTCATTTTTGTTGGGGAATCTTGAAATGTGGGAACCTCAACAACGGGATCCTTGTCCAGTCCAGCATCCAGGAATTCTGAAACCAGCCGGTCTTGGTCTCCATCTTTCCAAGCTTTCACCAAGTCATCAGGGACCTTGTAAGTTCCATTAGCCTTGCGCTGCATCAACCTAGCTACCCTTTTTCTGGCATTCGCTTGGGACAAGCTAGCCACTACGGATGGGACCACAGGATCACCACCCTCCTCAGGAGTTGGCTTAGAAGATGCGAAGGACAGCTGCCGGGCAAGCAACGGGGACTGGGCATCAGCATCAGGTTCTTGGACACCAGCATCTTCCAAGGGCATGTCAAAGATAAAATTAAGATAAGGGTCCAGACTAGCCTCAGTTCAAAACAAGTTGAACTTCTAAGGGAGCGTTACAAGTTGGAACACCAATTACTAGAGGTGAGCTGTGTATAACATATTCAGTTCCCACGGTTTGGTTGAACAAATCAGCTTGATTTGAACTGAAAAAAAAACATGGATAAATATACATCTATTAGGGGTAATTTGTTTAACAATGGGAAAGCTATCAGCAAAACCAAATTGGAATTTTACAGCTCCAATCAACCCCATCTAGGATATACATTCAGTTTTTGCACCCTTACACCTTCAGAGGTTAAACGCTAGCCCAGCAAACACCAAGGGTTGTTTCAAATTCCCAGAGCATTGCCCGCCGAATAACCACTTCACTGGGCTGAGAAGGATCTATGGAAGCATCGCCAGTTCCACGAAGAGGAGCCGCAACTGGTCGCTTGTGTTCAATCTGTTTCTTCAGCTCCTGGAAGGGGTCAATGGTGATTGAACGTTGGTTGTCTGGCCCCATCCAACAAATAGACTATAGAAATCCGATCTACTATATATTATATGTGCATGGGTCATTTTGAACATGCAAATGCAATAACTTAGTTCACGGGATCCCTGTCCTCAAGTTTCTGGACTTCAGCCATCAATTCTTCTTCAGACATGTCGGTCCAGTTTTGACTAGAAACAAGGGCTTCACCATCCATGAGGCTTTGGCTACTGAAAGTACGAGAAGGAAGCGAAATCCCCAACATGGACTATAAAAGCCAGGGCCAAAAACAGCTATACTGGCAAAAACTGCCGCTAACCCAAGAATTTCCGCCGCTAACCCGGGGATTTCTGCCGCTAAAATTTCTGATTTTTTTGGTTTTTGACCAATTATTCATAGAATTCATGAATGATTTGGTAAACCCATAAAGAACAACATTTTATTCATGGATTTCATGAAGACTTTGGCCATAAAGAACAACATTTTATTCATGATTTTCATGAAGAATTTGGCAAACCCATATAAAGAACATCATTTTATTCATGAATTCCATGAAGAGTTTGGTAAGTTCATAGAACATTTTATTCATGGATTTTATGAAGTCCATAAAAAAACATTTAAATCATGGATTTTATGAATAATATAAGGTTCAACCATGAACATTATTCATGAATAATTTTGTTGACCCTTGGGATATGAGCAACTCACGGAGTTTATGAAGAAAATGTGAAATTCATCATGAACAATCCACATGGGATATACTATTCATAGTTTTTATGAATAATGGATTTCGTAATTTTGGGAACCAAAAAGGGGAATCTCCTCAGTAGTTCAAAATAAGCATTTTGACCGTGTCAAACATGGATGACAAATAGCAAAGGACTATCAACAAATTCTACTTGAGTTTTTCCAAACACCTCAACAAACAGATCATGACAGGGGCACCCAAACCACCATTCCCAAGCAGCAAGTTCAATGCAGCACTGCCAGGATCTCCAAGCCTATCCCTGGGCATTTGGCACGGGCCCTCGTGAGACAATGGACTACAATTTTTTTGGGATTGAAGCCCTCCAAGAATCCGGAATTCGAAGCCTTTTGCTTCCCCGGCAGTAGATTAGAACATCCTGCAAATCAGAGCAGTCATCCCACTGCTCACTAAAGTCAGCTTCTTGGAAGAGTTGCAATACTGTCTTCTCTGATACCTTAGATTTGGGATCATTGGGATGGTATGTTCAGTACATGCTAAAGATTTAAACCAAACAATGGTAGTCTTTTAAGGGCTATGGGTCAGGATCCAGAACAATGTTTATGTCAGGGTCGTATAATATATTATTTCAGGAACCCCAATCATCCCATCCAGTTTTGAGACCATATGATCAACTTTGAAATTGTAGTGAAACCAAGAAAGAAAACGTAAGTGCAAACTAGTTGCCAGGGGAAGTCTTGTGTGAGGTTGGTCATCAATGAAGCCAGGGAATAATTCCACCATGTGACGAGCAAACCGATATGTATACTGCCTACAGCAGTTGTGCCACCAATGAGTTCAGTTGGTAAAAACTTGGCATTCAAATTGAAATTGCACAATTGAAAACCATAATGCTATCAAAATGCTGAGTTCCTTTGAGGGCTCTGGACCCTTGCCATTTTACTTTTCCATCTCTGCCCTTCTTCCGGATTGTGGTTTTCACCAACGTTTTCCGCTCCGACGGCAACAACTGGCCAAGGTCCAATGCCCGGATACGGCTTGAAGTTGACCACAGCCAGGTGCGCTTCCAGGTGGCCGCAAGGTGTTTCCGCATCCAGAACATCGTTTTAAAGAACTTAGTTGCAAACACGTGCAATTAAATGAAGTGTGGGAAATGAACAGTTTCTGCATCAACAGTTCCAATCATGGGGGAAAAATCACATCAAGTTAAACATAGTTAAACCAGTGTTTTCAGGGGCGACCATCCCATCCTATCCCAAGTTCATGGATCATTCCAGTAAATGAGATGAGGTGCTGGAATATTGAATTTCTCTAATAATCTCACCAGCCAGACAAATCGGCCCTGCAGCGATACTAGCGAGTTGGCAGGATTCTCCAAGCATACGGTTCCACCAGCGCAGATGGCCAAAACCATCAGAAGGATTGTCCTGAGCATTGATCCAGTCATGGGCATAGCTCTGGATGCTAATCTGGGTAGCACAAAAAAAAAACACCAGGATTATGAGGGCACCCTAATATAAATAATTTCTTTTGAAAATCTACCCAAGATTCCGCGACAGGAGTTTGTTAGATTTTCTCACTGATACTACGTTCTCATCACCTTCTGGAACAAGTAAATCCCGGGCTCCCGTTCCACGATTCACTGGGACAAAAGAACTGCACAGAATTGCACAGAACAGCACCAGGGCATTGAACTTTGAACGTAGAATAAGCTTGATGGCCAGAACCAATCCACCATTGGAGTTTAAGTCCAGAGGGTTTCTTCTCCCAGACTGTTTGGATTTTGAAATCCCATCAACCAAGTCGAAGCCAACTGAATTATAGCCAACATAATTGGCACACCGGGCAATGCGACCCACTCCAGAAAACACCTCCATCACCTCAATGTCCTTTTTCACATCGACGGGATCTTCAATCCAGGAGATGAGGAGAACTAAGAAGATGATCACCTTGGAGGCAGCACGGACGGGTTTGGAAAACTTGTGGCTTGGATACCCCGTACATGTTGAAAGCCAGTTTTGCAAGTGTTCTTGATGCTGTTTACTTACAGCTTAAAACAAACATATAATATATAATATATAATATATAATATATATAATATTATATATTATATATTAAATATTATAATATATATATATAATATAATATTTATATTTGCATGCCTATTATGTATTTGAACTTGTGCTGGGTGGCTCCAAATCGTCACTTGGATAGGGATCAAAAAAAATACCCTAAAAATTATGATATTTTTTCATAACGAAAAGGACACCTTATTAATTATTTTGAGACATACCCATCTATTGATTTTTTTTTTGGGTAGTGGTAGTATAGGCCCATATTATAAGATACACGTCCTTTTCACAATTTTCCATCTTCTAGCATTCTTGACCAAGAATCTTTTGGGACACGCAGAGCAAACATCCGCTTGAAAAAGATGTCCAGCTCATCAGGTCCCATTGCCAGAGATCAACCCCACTAATGTGTAAACGGTAAGTTACCCATTTGGCTGCGGGCAGCAGTCATGCAACTGAGTCTTCAGAGCCACACTCATGGATGCCATATAGTGTTATAAACCTTTTCCAAATCAGACTGGATTTGTACGAATGTTCAAGTCAGTTCATCAGCATGCAAGGGCAGGAAAATATCCCTGTTGAGATTTCAAACATGTCAGGTTTACGTTTATTTCCATTAGAGTAGGCAAGCCCCAGGCCAAACTTGGCGAGACCGATCTGGCCTTTCCGCAAGCCATACATTCCACCTGGCATAGGCGGATGGGCATTAGCGATGTTGTGAACGACATGTGAGAGGCTGGGAATGGGTCTGGATTGCACGGAGTTTAGGGGGCTGATGCACAATCCGTGTGAAATCCCAAACAAAGAGCCCAGAGCAATTATACTTGCAAGGGTTTCAAACTTGTAGTGTGAATCAGAAATCCATGCACACATTTTCTCACATCTTCCAAGCAGATCTAAGCCACGTCGTGGCAATGTGCCGGACCCAAAAGCTCGTGACACCCAGATTGACACGTGTGCAGTACACATGATACCCATGAAAGAAACTTCCCAGTGCAGTTGTCTAAGCACTGGAGCCAGTTTGTGGCAAGCAGCTTCACAACAAGCCAAGGCAGTAAGGAATACTAGGAAAACAGCATCCTTGTTAGGATTGAGTGGAGAAACTTCCGCCCCACTAAACAAGGAAACATTGTATGATTCAATGAGTATATGGTGCCTGCCCATGCTTATCGACTAAGAAGCTGGACTCATGAAATACGGCCCAAAAGCACTGCAGTGTGACACCACAGGCAGGATCCATCTAGGACACTCTAATCCACTAAGCTAAACAACTGTGGAAGGCGAGCACGGGCGATCCTCGTGTAATCACCAATCTCCAACGAACCTTTGTCCTCAGCTTTCTTGACAGCTTTGGCGACCATGTTCCAGAAAGGCTCCTCAGGGAAACAATGGGAAGCACTAGCAACAACCAATTTTTTTGGGTATTTTTTCAAACACTATACACCCAACCCCTCCCTGACCCATCCCTCACCCGTCCTCCCACTTGGAGGGTCTTTCACCAGCGTCCTTGAGCTTGTTCTGGGCTTCGTTCTTGAAGACCTGAGAGATCGCCATCCACTTGTCCTTGGCAGGGGAGGTAGTTGGACAGTTCCTGCGCGCAAAACTCTTGGTCTCTTTGCGGGCAACCTTTGGCTCTTTCTCCTCAGGTTCAGGTTCATCTTTGGGTTCAGATCCATCCTTTCGGGCACGTTTGGATGCCCTGGTTTTCTTTGCCACACGTCCATCTCCAGTGACAGGCTTCTCCACAGGCTTGACGTCAGTCGATTCGATCTCTTTGCTCTCAGGTTCCAAGGCTTCCGGTTCCGAGGCTTCACCATGGTGGTCCCCGCTCCCGGGTTTCATATCTTCATCATCATCCTTCTTGTTCTCGGGTTCCATGTCACCATGATCATCACCAGCTTCTCCATCATCTGCATCTTCGCCATCAGTTTTGTGCTTGGCACTGACTCGAGGGCGTCTGGCAGTGGATTTTCCCTTGCCCTTGCCCTTGGCCTTTGCTTTTGCACTGGCCTTGGCTTTGGCCTTCGCCTTGGCCTTTGCTTTTGCACTGGCCTTGGCTTTGGGCTTTGCCTTCGGCTTGAGTGACTCATCAGGTTTGCCACCATTCTCACCCATCTCTGTCTCATCACCATCCTCATTGACACCTGTGTCAGCGATCGTCTTCTTGGCAAACTGCTTAATGCGCGAAACCACTGGTGCTTCATTATCTTCACCTTTCTCACAAGTGCCCTCCTTCAACTGGCTGATTGCCTGAGTAAGATCCATGCCCTCCTTCAACTGGCTGATTGCCTGAGTAAGATCCAATCCCTGCGCGAGCATGTCCTCCAACAAAACCACAACTTCATGCTGAGTTGAGGCCATGGGTGCAGGATCATCAGGAACAACTTCAACATCATCATCACCAGGAAGGTGTGAAGGTAGGTGATCAAACTTCTTGGTCTCATTGTTGGTCTTGGCATTTGGTTCCTTAGTGATATTGGTGGTCTTGCCGTTGTTGAGCTTGTCCTCGCTGGGCTGAACACTCTTGTTCTCCAACATGGCCAGCTCAGCATTGCCGATCTTGATCTGGCTCTCCTTGGGCTGAACATCGTCGATCTCGATCTGGCTCTCCTTCGGCTGAACATCGTCGATCTCGATCTGGCTCTCCTTGGGCTGAACATCGTCGATCTCGATCTGGCTCTCCTTCGGCTGAACATCGTCGATCTCGATCTGGCTCTCCTTGGGCTGAACACTCTTGTTCTCCTCCGCGGGCAGCTGAGCATTGTCGATGCTGATCTGGTGCTTGTTGGGCTCAGCAGGGTTCGTGTTGTCCACCACCAAGTCAGTCTTGGCACTGGTCTGGGGGATGTCGGGCTTGACTACAGTCTCCAACTTGGGCTGGTGAGTCTCAGTGTCAGTCACCATACCCTGAGCCACCTCCGTAGGCATAGAGGTGTCATGAGCTGCAGGTAAGGAAACAGCAGGCATGCCCATGGGAACATCAACAGGCTCACAGGGATGTTCAGCTGGGACTGGAACGCAGCTTTGAAGCTGCTTGGCGAGAACATCATCGTTCACGTTCACCAGGTCATTTTGAGCAGGGGCCATGTTCTCTTTGTTGGCAAGGGCTTCCACTTTCCACCAAGAACACTCAGTCATCTCGAGGTGCTTGATGTACTTAGGGTCAGATGGAGACGGGGTGTCAACAATCTCCGGGGTCTTGGAAGCCGCCAAGAATTGAGATGCTTCTTCAGCATCATACGGAAGTGTTTGCACAGTGCTTGGATCTGGTGTGGACGCAGCACTGGGGACTGTGCTTCTCATCTTTTGCTTTTGCTCCAAAGCTTTCCTGGGAGGGGCCCCCAACAGCAATGGAACAGCCAAAACAAATATTTCGATGTGCTGAAAAAACATAATCAGAATATTATTATAACAAATATAATATATATAATATGCTAATAAGAAAGTAAGTCTCTGAAGTATGTCAAGTCGAGCATTGCATTGATCAAGACTTGAAGGTGGGGCTCGAAGGGCATTTGGTAGGCCAGGAAGGTCATAGGGTCCAAGGGGTGGCAACCCAGGTGGGTTCAAGACATCATCGATGTTCACACGTGCACCAGCTCTGTGAAGAGGAGGCTGTGGCAGTGAAGGATCATTCAAATTCACCCCATCTGCAACTGTGGTCTCCTTTTCCCCAACCGTGCTCTTCCCACCCGTGGTCTTGGAAACATCATTCAAACTCACCCCATTTGCAACTGTGGTCTCCTTTTCCCCAACCGTGCTCTTCCCACCCGTGAACTCAACAGTCTCATCACCATCGATCACTATGATACCCTCTACCACGATCCCCTTCTTGGCTTGTTCCAGGGATTTGTTCTCAAGCGCTTCGAGGTCTGTCCCATCATCATCAGGAACCACCAGGATGTCAACATCCTTGCAGCCCTTGGCCTTGGCCCGTTCCAGCCTTTGTGCGTGAAGGGCTCGCAAAGGACCATCCCAATGCCGAAAGAGAACATCGTAGAACTCCGAAACTCCCGGGGCCTTGGGCGAAACAAAGCATGGGCAGACAATGAAATAGGAAGGGGAATGTGGGGGAAAAACAAAAACCAGTTATACACACACAAACCCATGGAAAATTTTAATGCAGTAGACAAAGGAACCCGTCGATTGGGACTGTTGTCATCCAAAGACTTCCGACTGTCATTGCCAGTCCTTCTCAAAGAATGACTGAAGAGCTTTTTGATGGCCCATGCGTCATGATGGATGCTGACCGGGCACATGGACTTCGAAAGGAGAGTCTGGAGTTTCCAAACCTAAAGGGGGCGCTTGGGAAAAGTCCCTTTAAATTCAGAGTATAAATTCAAAATTGTTGAAACATGGTGAAACTGAACATCAGCTTGGGACAAACTGCAAACCTTGTATTTCAACTACCCCTTTTTTACCCCTGACCTGTGACTTCAAGAAGTCAATGGTGGGAGCTTTCACAACAGACGACCGCTGGCAGTGATAATCAGCAACAGTACACAGCAAAGTGCTATTAATCCCCAAGGTCTCAAGGTTGATGACGTTGATTTGTTCTTCACTAAGCCAACGAACCAATCGCCCATTGTCACGAACCAAATCCCTGATCAGCCTGGAATCCTCCCACTTCTCTGCCAAGCCAAAATCAAGAGTTTTGGCCCGCTTTGCAGAAGACTTAGGGGCAGGAACTGCAACCACAGGGGGTACACCTGGGTCACCCCCAATCTCCTTTTTCACCTCCTTCTTCACCCCACCACTCGACATAGTGGATCGAAGTGTCACGTTGTGATAGAAACCACACTCACACACTAGCAGCTGATTGCAAGCCGAAATGTATCATAAACACATGAATTGAAACAGCATTCTGTGCCACACATTTCACTTTTACATGGCCCCACATCATCATGACCCAGTGCCCACAAGTAGCAAGCGTGCCAAGCGCACCGCCAGGCCAAAGAAGTGAAGACAGCCATTGGCCAACACATTGCCGTGGCGAGAAAAGATTGTGGGTCAACAGCATGGGATCAGGTTGTAATGTGGTTAAGTCACTCTGTTTGTATGGATTAGCCCATCATTACCCAGTAGAATTGACTGTTTGGATTGATGTCACCATCCACACCTTGAGCAATCCAAGAAATTGCCGCTATTTCCAGAGAACTTCCTCTAATTCCAGAAACCCATTATTTCTCTAAAGGCAAAAAAAAGGCAACCACATGAGGCTGCAGGTATATATATATATAATGTATATTATACATATATATATGTATATTATACATATATATATATATTATACATATACAGTACTTTTTTTGATCAGCCTTTTGAGTCTTGATCGTGCCTCTGACCTGCAAAAAACGTATCTCTGTTGCTTCGGGATCTTGTAAAAATCAATGTCTCAGTCCCATTGCCTCAGACACCATTTGTGCTGCAAAAAACGCCACAAATTGCTTGCTGAAAAAATGTCCAAACCAAGTCTGCTGACTATATATATATATAGTCTTTAAAAAAAAACACGCTGAATTCTTCAAGACTTTGCTGCTGAATCAAAAAATGTAACATCTACAGTATTATGTCAAAAAAGTGTGCAATGAAAAAGCAAGAAAATGGAAAAATGACAATGCAGAAAATACTGAGCCGCGCTATTAAAAAAATGAATGTTCATCTATAGATATATGTATGTATATATATATATGATGTATGTATATATATATGATGGATATATATATATAATGGATATATATATATATACAGATATAGATATAGAAAAAGATATAGATATAGATACAGAAGACGATAGATTGATATCTATATATATATACATATGTATAAATAGATAAATCGTATAATATGTATATATATATACAATGATATATCCTTACATCGATTTATACAGTTATAGATAGATGGATAGGCAGAAACATCTTTGCTCATCTCCCCGTTTTTGGTTCGGCCTCGCCTCCCAGTTGTTTGCCAACACCTCGAAGCCTGGTAGCTGCTGGGGCAAGACCAGCAATGCCACCAACGCCACCAGCGCCTGGTGCCAATGATCTGGTGATGTAAGAAATGTTAGAAACCATCAGAAATAATGTGGTTGCACCCCACTTTATAGTATGTTTACGTGTGTTTATGGGACTTTGTCTCATTTCTTCAATTCATGGATTAAAGGGACAAAAACCCACAGGAAAATCCATGGATTGGATCAAACCACTGTAGGTTTTACCAGCGAAAAATAGGTTCCCCAAAACCCATTCCGGAACTCTCCCATAATTGTTGTTGAAATGAATCAATCAACTGGTTGGCGGGGTGGGCTACCAAGCCGCCACAAAAATGTCTCCATCATTCCGTAAGTTGGGAAAAACAAAAAAAAACTAAGATGAAATGTCATGGAGCATGGAACGGATTATGAAAATATCACGTTTGGACACGTTTGGACCACACAATGTGTTCACCTGTGAAACATTTCCGGCACCTCCTCATTTTGACTGTCATTCTTGTCCTCCCCAGATCCTGGAAAAAAAGATCGCTGAAGTTTTCTCAATAGCAGCGACTGCAGCCCAAAAACTTTGGGATCTTCAACAAAAAAACATGTGTATGTATACATATATATATATACATATATATATACATATATATACATATATATATATATACATATATATATCTACATATATATATATATATATACATATATATATTATTATATATTCATCCAGTGGAGTCGTTTCAACCCAACCAATGAAACCTTTCAAGCACCGTCCCCGCCAACATCTACGGAGGCTGCTGCTTCGTTTTGGCTCCTGCGAAGACCGGAAGTGCATCCAGCACGGCGCGAAAGGCCTGATGAGGAAACAGCCATGAGTTCAGTTTCATACATGTTAATGGAATGTTCCATTAAATACCATCTATACCCCCCATTTATTGAAACCCGCAAATGTACAAAATCGGGATGTTGCTATCAATCCGTAGAAAGTAGGAATATGTAGGAATGATTGAGCATCCAAAAATAGGGAATATTTATCTGGTTGGTGGTGCAATAGCCATCTTGAAAAATGATGGACTTCGTCAATGGGAAGGATGACATCCCCAATATATGATGGAAAATAAAAGTCATGTTCCAAACCACCAAACCAGTTATGGATAGGTTCCCCAGCAACAATTGGTTTTGTATGTTTGGGATGGTTCAAGACCTGTCCCGTCGATCCACCTGGGACCGACGGGAAGATCCCCTCCAAGCATTTCCTCATTGCTAGACGTCTCCACATTCGATGCTGAAATCACCGTTTGTTTGTTGGCAAAAAACACTGTTGTTGTTGTTGTTGTCGTTGTTGTTGGTTCAACCTCTATTTTTGTGTGTTTAATCTTGCGGATTTCAATGGTATGTCGAGGAAAACAAGGTTTTTAATTCTCAAACATGGACACCAAAACTGTCACGATCAAAAACATAAGTTTCATCCCCCTTTTTGATACCCAAAGATGCCAGGCCTTCTTAGGTGCGGCTGACTCAAGTGCCCGCAACAGCAGCCGGACAGCGCACCTGGGGATGTGATCAATGGGGAAGGAAAAAGAACAGGTAAAGGAGAAAGAAAATAATATTGAGTTAATAATTACCAATAAAAGTTATAGTTATCAATATATGGCAATAATTACCTATCAAACCCAATTAATAACCACGTGTCATTTTTGTTTACCTGAATTTGTGTGCCACAATGTGGGAAAGAAAAGGATCAGAGCGCATACCTGCAAACCTATTTCTACCATTTGGGGCGGGGTACAAACATCTAAAAAAATCGAGACGGTTCTTATTACGTTCTTCCTGGGTTCACCACATGTGCAAAACCGTCAGTCTCCATTCGATTTCTTTCACATCTGGGATTGTCTCAAGAAATGGAACCCGTCGCGTGATTTATCATACCCTCTGGTAATTTAACATTTATAGTGAGTTGTCCCATTAAAAATTGTGATTTTCCATAGTTATGTTGGTTTACCAGAGGGTACATAATTGTCCCTATGAAAATTGCCCCCACATGGCGTATGCCCCCATTTGAAGACCCAGATGGTGGTGGACGACCTCCGATCAAGGTTTCCTGGAATCCGTCGGTCCCTCCAATGGGATGTGAGTCTATCTGCCGCAACCCCAAGCTGGAACTGGCACTATCCCTAGGGTCCCTAACTGCCCGGGAAAAGAATGGAAAAGACTTGGGTCCAAAAAAACGCCAAACCGCTTCAACCCCCTAACCAAGATGGTAGCCGCAGTGCCAAATGTGTCAAGCGGTGTCGTCAGAGCCAGGACTCCGGCTCTGACAAACTCATCTTCTGGAAAATAGCCATGGCCTCCATGGCTTCCGCAGCCATTTTGGCACCCAAATAATGGATTCTTGGCTGGAAATGACTAATTTTGATGGCTGCTTCAAGGTTATATCTCTCATTTTCAGACCCCACATGGCCAATCGGCCGTTTGAAGTATGATGCCAACCCTCCCCTTCCAGTAGAAGAAACAAGCTCGGCGCACCTGTTCCACACTCGGGTGAAAAGCCAATGGTGGACGTTTCAGTAATCTCTCCTGAGCGCAAAGCGGTCTTCCTCTTGGATTGGAAAGCAAATCTAGTGGAAATTCTTGGGAAGATCATTTCAACCAAGCTGGTTTCCCAAGACAAGGCCAAAAATTAGTTGATTCGGCACGAAATATGTGGATTTTTTTTTCTATGCATGGAATTTTCTCAAGATTGTAAATCCCAAAAGCCCAGAGTGCATCACAATCTTCCCTTTTGGGGTATTCCCCCTTTTTTTAAGCCAAACCCAAAACGGGGTTTTCACCAGTCTCCATCCGCCCAAGACTCCAGGAGCGCGGGAGCCACAGATGGCTCTCGCAGAGGTAGGGCCAAGAGCCACGACACCTCACAGAGTCACCCATCGAATCCCTGAGGAATCTCCCATTGGTTATAATAATAGTGGTTATAATACCAATAATAGTGATTATATCTGGTTATATGATGGGATTAAACAAAATCTTTCGGCACCATCCACCGCACCATCATGGCTGCCACCGAATTTGTGGCGAATCCCTGGGCCACCCAAAATGGGACCCGGACGTGAGAATGGAGTGGATAGCTCTCAGGAAGGGCATCTAATACATCACAAAGCAGCTGTGAACCTGTGAGAAACGGCGGTCCGACTTTCGCAGGGAAAACGGCAAGTTGCCATCCCTTTCCATCTTTGCGGGGAAAAAGGACCCACATTCACAGGTTGTTTGCATAGCAAAACACAAAGTAGAGGGATTGGCGAACAACAAGAACTTCTCAATGGGAGGCCAATTCTACTTGCACGTGGGTTGATACTCGCTCACATGAGAAACGACAAATTAGCTGGGACGTAGGCTATTACAATTACAAACAATCCGAATCCAGACAAAGAAAAAAACTAAGATCGGATGATAATAAATTCCAATAAATGGGTCCTGTTTTCTCTTTGAAAATCTGTGGTCTTCTGTCAGATTTATACCTGCATGTTAGAA
The DNA here is from genome assembly GCA_947184155.2 of Cladocopium goreaui. Classification (NCBI taxonomy): domain Eukaryota; class Dinophyceae; order Suessiales; family Symbiodiniaceae; genus Cladocopium; species Cladocopium goreaui. The sequence continues at coordinate 68,405 of CAMXCT020001589.1, read as the reverse complement.
TTTGTTTACAACTTTTGTAAGGCACTAATCACAGTGAACCCCCTTTGTAGTGAGGTGAGTCAAGTGGCAGTTGGAATTGCGGGTATGCTCCTCTTAGCCAGGTGAAATGCTGCAGTTCTAAGTGGTGGCCAAATCTGAATTCATTCATCAAACAAAAAAACTCCTCACCTAAAACCCCACCCAACTTGCAAGCGTCCAGAAACAGGCATCCACCTCAAAAACACCAAAAAAAAATGCCATGGGTCGATACGTACAGCGCCCATTTTTTGGGGGCTGAACGGCTGAACATCCCTTTCCGAGCTATGTTGGTGTAAAAATCTGGGGTTTCCATGGGTGTTGACCTATGACCATATGTAACGAGATTGTACAATTCAGGTGTCAGGAGAAAATCACCACAGGAAGGCGGCCGCCTTCTTTGGGTACAGCAGCATTTTTCTTGTTCAACACTGCACCCGCCAGCCATTCAAAGAGCCAGCAGATCTGATGCTGAGGCGCTACAGCAAGCCTTGGAGGTTTTGACCATGAAATTTCGGAATTATTCTTGGAGTTTCTCAAAAATGGAAACCCAAACGTATCACCAAACCGGTGGTATGCAACCATAAACTGTTTTTTTCCAGGTCATAAAAATCTAGCCAAAATAAGAGACGACATGTTGTTGCGCAGGCAGAAACCAATTTGGGGTGCTTTGTTTTGCAACGTGTCCCGTTATCCATTTGTCCGAAGGTGTTTCTCTGGCCATGCCAGGACAAAATGATGTTTGGCGTTCAAGTCTCAGGACCCTCTGGTAATCAGTTCCATGGCTGGTTGGAAATCCCGCATGGCTGGTTCGATGATGCTCCCAGCGAACGAAACCTCCATTTATCGGGGATTTCCCAGCCATGTTTTTTATGACACCGAAGGATATCACAATTCTCATGGTTAGTATCCCAAAAAATATCCCCATCAAAAACCATCGTCTTTGTTAAACCCCCTATTTTTACAGGATCACTCACTTGTTCTTCTCCTGACAGCAGTCGCTGTGCTTCGAAGCCACAAGTCGTGCGCCACCTCCAGTTTCTGGTCGCCTTCTGCAGTGTGTAGCCGCTGCCAGAGCTCTTGCGTCATGGCTGCGAGCAGTTTGACAGAGAACAGAACATCACATTCGCAGATTGACACTTGGGTGACCCCCCAATTCGCTTAGAAAATAATCATTCCTAGTAAAAAAAATGTGAGTAGCCATAACTGGCTACTATAGACACCATCTCCAGACACACCCAAGTCTTGCTCTGGGAGACAGAATTGACAAGTCCTGTTCTAGCAGACCTGTACACAACGATATGCAACGCTAAAAACGGCTGCCAAGAGACTTTTTTCTTGAAGTACACACGGTCAAAAGTGGTTGTTGTCTGATTGCCGGCCCCTGAAAAAGCAAGTCATTCATGCTCTGCAAAAATGACCACGTGGCCACGCCCTCTTGAAAAAAGGCATGAAGGATTCTGCAATGTGTTTTCTCTGTTTGTTTGACTTGAGCAAATGGCTTGCAAAATGTTCAAGCACCACATGAGTGCATGAATGAATCGATTGGAGGCTCTCAACAAGTGAAATGCTCCATATGCTCCATGCGGTTCTATGCATGGGCCAAGTCTCATCAGACTCTCAAGAATTCCACGTGGGAACCACAACACAGTTTTTCTTCGAAGATGCGGTGCATTGGGATAGGCTCCCATGTTTCAAGGCCGAGATCTGATCGTTCCCTTCTTCGGCCATCAGCGAATTGCTCTAAATCGAATTTTCATGCACACGTCACTCCCGCATGCGGTACTGTTTGACCAGTACGTTCGCTCTGGAAAACTCACCTGAGCACCGCGACCCTGCAAGGGTTATGACATCAGCAGGCTCTAGGATGGAGGGTGTCCAAAATAGTAACTTTCATTGAATTCATGCTTTGATATGATTCATATATGATTGGTTGTTCTGATTTGTTTGCGGCCTGGCTCTGCAGTTTTGATTTTGATATGATTTTGATATGGGTCAAAAGTGTGTTTTCTGTGTTTTTCCCCACCTGCCAGGTGAGGGTTGTTAGATTTTATGTCAGTTGCCTCCTCCTCCTCCTCCTTCTCCTCCTCCTCCTCCTTCTCCTCCTCCTCCTCCGCCTCCTCCTGCCTCGTCCTCCTCTCCTCCTCCTCGTCCTCCTCGTCGTCCTCGTCGTCCTTGCTCAACTGCGACCCGCGATCCACAGTGTTCTCTGCCGGACCTCAACCACGACCATCCACGCCCAGTGTTCCCTGCCGGACCTCAACCACGACCATCCACGCCCAGTGTTCCCTGCCGGACCTCAACCACGGCCATCCACGCCCAGTGTTCCCTGCCGGACCTCAACCACGACCATCCCCGCCCAGTGTTCCCTGCCGGACCTCAACCACGACCATCCACGCCCAGTGTTCCCTGCCGGACCTCAACCGCGACCATCCACGCCCAGTGTTCCCTGCCGGACCTCAACCGCGAGTATCCATGCCAAGTGTTCCCTGCCGGACCTCATGTAGGAAGATATGGGACAAAGAATTTGCAGAAGAAAGTTAGAAAGAATGTCAGAAAGAATGTCAGAAGATATGCCAGAAGATATGCCAGAGAGAATGCCAAATAGAATGCCAGATAGAATGCCAGATAGAATGCCAGAAGATAGAATGCCAGAAGATATGTCAGAATATATGCCAGAAGATATGCCAGATAGAATGCCAGATAATATGCCAGAAGATATGCCAGATAGAATGCCAGATAGAATGCCAGAAGATATGTCAGAATATATGCCAGAAAATATGCCAGATAGAATGCCAGAAGATATGTCAGATAGAATGCCAGAAGATATGCCAGATAGAATGCCAGAAGATTTGCCAGATAGAATGCCAGAGATATGTCAGAATATATGCCAGAACATATGCCAGAAGATATGCCAGATAGAATGCCAGAAGATATGTCAGAATATATGCCAGAAGATATGCCAGATAGAATGCCAGATAGAATGCCAGAAGATATGTCAGATAGAATGCCAGAAGATATGCCAGATAGAATGCCAGAAGATTTGCCAGATAGAATGCCAGAAGATAGAATGCCAGAAGATATGCTAGATAGAATGCCAAATAGAATGTCAGAAGATATGTCAGATAGAATGCCAGAAGATTTGCCAGTAAGAACATGTATAAATGTCATGGTGGGGATCACACGAAGTAAAGTAATTGTTGCTTTGTTTGCTTTTTTTTGAAAATGTCTTGAAACAATATCAAAATCGTATCAGAATCACATCCAAATCGCCTCAAGATCGCATCAAAAGCGAATCAAAACCATGTCAAAATCATATCAGACCCATTAAATTCCTCGAGAAAGCCTATCCCATGGTTGTTTCTGTTTCCTTTTTCCAAGCCAACCCATCGGGAACCCTGAGAAAGCGGCTCCGTTCCCAAACCATATCAAACTCACATCCAAAACCATACTTGAATCATAACCCGGACCATATCCAAGTCATAACAAAACCATATCAAAGTCATAACCCAAAATTCAAAGCGTATCGCCTATCGCAACCATATCTCAAAATCATATCAAAACCATATGGGTATGGATCAATACCTATGAAAATACCATTTTTAATGGGATGAACATCCATTTTAACCCAGCTATTTTGAGGTGAACAGAAGGGCTACTATTGGGTTTTGACACACCATCCAGGAAACTCGGACCCATAGGCCATGCCCAGGTTCTAAATCTGTGACTCAGCAATTGGATGGCTGAACATAGTGTCTGAAAAACCCAGTTGCACCCAGCCCCATCCCATTTTCCAGGTCCTGTTGAGAAATCAATGTTTATGCCAACCCGTTTGCAGTGGACCGTTTTTTAAAAAAGGGTTAAAAATCACAGTCGCGAAACAGCTAAGCAAAACATGGTTCGGCATGAAAGTTTGCGGTTGTTCTCCCAATTCTGGATCAATAACCGATAACATGCCTTACTTGAAACAAAGACTGGCGCCATTAGCCTTTTGATCTAATTATATAATGTTTAACAAGCCGCATGTGCATCAAGACCATGGCAGTTCGGATCTCCTTGAAAGTCTTTTTTTGTTGATTCTGCAGCCCAGTTCCATTCAAAATTCAAACTAAAACGAAGATCATAAACCGATGTGAAGCGAGTTCCGTTGCCTATCTGCTGACTGCTGCGGTGAAACCAACACTGAAGCTGCACATCGCATCACATCGCAACCGTTTTGGGCGCCTGAAAAAGGCCGCGACAAAAATGTAAAGCAGCCACCGCACTTCATTGCTTGGGTGCCGATGGTGGAAACTTCGCCGAAGGCACAACAAGCAGAAAGTACACTGCACAGACCAATACAAGTCCACTAAAAATCTCATACAATGTCAAAGTGGCTCACTGATTCAGAAGTTTCATGCCTGCTTACAGTCAAGCGTTGCTGTCTGAGCCAGACCAGCTAGCCATTCAAGTTCTGTCAGATCTACACAAATAACTATGGCCTTCTTTCATCCCTAGTTCTGGTATTTGGTCATGGTAGGAAGCCTGCAAAAAATCATTGGGCATGATTCCAGTGCTTCCTCCACATGCTTGGATTGAGAATGGTGCTTGTGTGCATGTGGAGCATTTAAATCAGTATAGTTGTGATGAATTGTGTAGATATCGATGTGCCCTGGTTAGATAGCTTTTTCTATTGGACATTCGACTGGCGAAATGTCCATTTCGATGTATTCGACCATACCCAGTCACTTTTAAGTGACCCTATCTAGAACCAGATTTAACACGTGCGGAAACACAGAGCGGTATCTAGGGAGATTTAGTACAACATACCAATAATGGAAATGGGGACTGGTGCAAATTGGCCCAAAAAGAAATCCCGAACTTGCTTGAAATCGCCGTTGTGTTGTTATTTTGTTCCATTTTTTGTGACTGATAACATCAACATACATCAACCAACATCAACCAACATCAACCAACAGGGGCATTTTTCATCATTTTTCTCTACGTTTGCACTACACCACGCCAGGCTTGAACTCAGTGCCCCTTCGGAGTCCCATTTCTGCGCAGTTCGTTCGTCTCGCCGCGCCATGACCATGACGGGCTCATAAGCCAAAATGAGCTCCTCGCGACCGACTCATTGGTGTCTGATGGGATTTACCATAAGGCTGGCGTTCTTTTGTTTAGTATGGACGCAATCAGCATGTCTCCAACTCAAGTTCAAAAGGTTAGTTTTGAAGTGGAAAAGGTTAGTTTCTAAACCCGGGTTTTGGCTGGTTTGGAGGGGGGGCGGGGGAAACAAACTAACTCTGGGGAAAGTTTGTTTCTGGGGGAAAAACAAAGGTTTTGGGGGGTGGGGAAACGTTAGTTTCTGGCTCCGGAAACAAAGGTCTGGGCTAGGGAAAGGTTTGTTTCCGGGAGGGAAAAGAAACGTTTACAGGAGAGGTTATCGGAACCATAGGGAAACTCAGGTTTCAAAACTAACGTTTCGAGGTCGAGAAACAAAGGTTTCCAAGCCGGAGAAAATTAGTTTGTAAGCTTCCGCTTGCTCCCCGGAGCAGCAGCAGCACCAGGAGCGGTGGCAGCGGCAGCAGCAGGCAGCGGGCGCAGCAGGAGCTGCAGGGCCGCAGTAGCAGTAGCAGCAGCCGCAGCAAAAGCAAGAGCAGTCGCAGCAGGAAGACGAAGTAGAAGAAGAAGAAGAAGAAGACACAGAAGAAGAAAAAAAGAAAGAAGAAGAAAAAAAAGAAAGAAGAAGAAGAAGCAGAAGAAGAAGAAGACGACGACGACGAAGAAGAAGAAGAAGAAAAGGAAGCCGAAGAAAAGGAAAACGAAGAAGAGCAAGAACAACTGCAGGAGAAAAACTAGAATACTGCAGCGGGCGCCTTCTGTTTGGCGACGGCGGTACGTGGCAGGCAGCGGCATGTACGCGGCATTTTCTCGGATCGGAGACAATCGACAAGGCGTGAGAAAGGAAGAAGTGGATGGCGAGGCAGTTCGATAGGTCATTGGCGATGCCGACAGAGAGGAATGATGGTGAACATGAAACAGTTGCCACGGCATGGCGAGGCCGAGATGAAGGGCAGCCCGAAAGGTTAGTTTCATTGCTTTCAAACTAACGTTTCGAAACGTAAGTTTTTTCAGACGAAAAGGTTTGTTCGAAACAAAAGTTGTCCATGTCCGTGAAAAACAAACGTTTCAGCTTGGCAGTCTGGCAGATGTTTATTCCAGCCCAAAACAAACGTTTTGTAGAATAGTTTGTTTCCGTACCTAAAACAAGCGTTTCTGAAACAAACGTTTTCGCAAAAACAAACAAACAAACTAGTCGAAAAAAGGTTTGTTTGTGAGCGTTTCAAACTAGTTCCGACGGAGCTTGTTTTGAGTTTCCAGTTTCAAACTAACATTTCCCAAAAATGTTTGTTTCGAGCCCTGAAACTTACGTTTTCGCAAGGGAAATGTTAGTTTTTGGAGGAAAACATGTGTTTTTTCTTTCCACTGCTTCCAGTCCCAAGCTTGGACAACACCAAAACATTAGTTTCCGCTTGGAAAACAAACCTTTTCTGCCGTCTCGAAACATTTGTTTCAACCAGGAAAACTAACCTTTCTCCTGTCAAAACGTTTGTTTCTGCCTCAAAACAAACTCCTGATCGCATCCCTACTGTTTAAATGGGGAAAATGATGATATATATGTATATATATGATAAACCATGACCATGAGATTTCTTGGTTCATTCCCCATCTTGATGGTTAAACCTCAATTGTTGTTGTTTAAATCACCATTTCTGCTGGTTAAAAGCACCATTCTTTGTTGCTTAAAGGACCAAAATTGTGGTTGGTCAACTCCCCATTGTCACTTTTCGGCCATGGCCATGACCGTGCGTCCTGATCATTGGAGGATCGCCAAATCCAACAAATCACCTCCGGGCAGCAAAAAATCTCGGCACCGGGGAGAAAATATGAGAAAATCATCACAAAATCATCACAAAATCAACCAAAATCATCACATGCCTAGGGTTAAAACATGTTAAAACGAAAGCATCATAGGAAAAAAAAACAGCGGTGATTTGTGGTGCTGTCAGAGTCACTGGCAAAAAAAATCACCTGGTCACGGGGTCTTTTTTTGCCGAAGGGATTGCTAGAAAAGGATGCAAACCCTCAAGGTGTGGGTAACAATTTCAAGGCTTCAAGGCAACAACAGGTGACCGGTGATGGTCTACAACGTGGTTGCAAATCACTGTGGCACTTGCTTCCACTTACTCCACTGTTCTCTGATCCTCCCCGGAAACTGTTGGCGCGTCACAGAACACATGGCCTGTTTGGAATTTCGAAGACGACAGAGCCTGTCAGTAGCTCAACTACTGGACAGCAACGCGAGAAATAGAGTGATTCATGCAGACAAAAACATGAAAAAAACATCTAAATCCAGGTGTTGGGGTGCTGGTGAAGCCCATCTTTATCGGTTTCGTCTCCATAGTTGGCTACAGTGGATGGGATCCTCGGCTGCTTATGGCAACTCTCGGTATTCGCCAAGATTCCCATGTGTTCATGTCATCCCCACGTTTTGACGATTCATTTTTTCTTTGTGGTGTTGAAATCTCCTGAAATCTCCACTTTCTATGCTTCGATGCCAGGTTTTGATGCTGAAATCTCAATGATATTCCCATAAAGTTCCCATTTCTGATAGTGAAATCTCCTTGAAATCACCATCAATTTCTCACGAAAACACCAACCAAAAACAGGCTGGCTGTCCTTGTCATCGTCCTGGCCGCGCTTGGAGCAGGTCACGGTGCCCAAAGTGGTGCTCACGTTCTTGCCGCTCTTGTCCTTGGTGCTTGGCGAATTGACAAAAAAAGTAACGCCTGGAATGGTTCACCTTATGAAAAATGTTGGGAAAAATGGTTCATTCCCAATAATTGGGAAAATGTTGACCACATGATTGGGAAAAAAAATATTGCGTCGGAATGGTTCACCTTTGCTGACAGCCTAGCCTTTTTCCATCGACAGCATGTGTTTTCCATGCTGAAATCGCCGGCTTAGACGTAAGTATTGTCTCAAAATGACAGATATAGGTATGGGTCAATACCTATAGATACCATTTTTAGGGGGATGAACATCCATAAATCCCAGCTATTTTGATGTGAACTACAGGGGTACAAGGTTTTGACACACTGCCATATGTGTACATTTACGAGGCCGTGTTCAATTGCCATAGGAATGTATGGTAACACGTGAAGCCGGCGAGCCCACAAGAAATGACGACCAAAGTTGGCTTTCTTTGACAAAACAATAGTTGCCCTCAAACTTCAAATGTCTCATGTTACTGCCGACATCCAATAAATATATTATACATATACATATATATATGATATACCGTATACATATAGCTATACGACCATAATCTACTCACCCACTTACCCAATCTTACCCACTCCGTCAATGGTCACCCCTGAGCTTCCCTGCTGGGTAGATCAGATTGAAGGCCAAGCGAACTTTCGGATCTCTCGCCTCCGGGGCCACATCTTTGATCAAGTCAGCCAGCCTCGGCCAAGGCCCCTGGGTGGGGGCATCTTGCCATCCAGCCCTAGGATGGGATGGAAAAATGTCACCTGAATTTACCCAACAAAGTTCCATCCCATGCTTCAAAGTTACCTGCTCCGTTCTGGTTGGACAAATTCATTCGGCGGCCATCCGCCACTGCGAGAAGAACCCATTTCAGCATATTCATGATTCCAGGACTAAAAGTGGAGCTAGCAATGACCACTCTGTATTTGATGTTGCAAATAAACTCTCGCAATTCTGGCCACACCCAAATAGAGTAGTGGCTCAGGGGTCAGAACCTATTTCCAGAAAAATCATCTCATATCCATCTGTCTATCTGTCTGTCTGTCTATCTAATATCTATCCAGGTTTATAAATATATAGAAACATATATATATATTTTATATCGTGATGTTTATATATATATACATATACATATACATATTTATTTATTGATACATATATATATATGTTGATACATATATATATATATACATATATTATACATAGATATATATATATATGTATCAATATATATATATGTATATATATATATACATACATACATTACATTACATTACATTACGTTACGTTACGTTACGTTACATTACATTACATTACATACATACATACATACATATATATATATGTGTGTACTGTATATATATATACTGTATATATGTACGTTTTTGCCATATCCATCCATATCCATCTCTATGTCTATCTATATATATATAATATCTATCTGCATATCTATCCATCCATGCATCTATCTATACAGCGTATGTATATATATATATGTGAAACATTGAAGTGTGTCCATGCCATTGTTTCTACCACCATAACCATTGTCCAGTGTGTTGCCACCCGTCCAGCGGGTCCCTTGAGTCTCATGCTCTCGTAGGGTCACGTCAGGCCAAGCGTAGACCTTTTCGGTGCTTAGTGTAGTATCTGTTTTGGATGGGCCTGAACCATCTTGTTATTGAAGCTGTTGCAGCTAGCTTACATTTCGGGAGTTACAGTTGGGTCCCTCAAGGGTCTTGAAGAGGAACTTGTCTTCAGAGTCTCAAAGACCTTGATTTTACATGCATTTACCAGAAAAATAACAACTTGGTGCTAGCTTCAACCCCCAATTATTGATGAACTGCTAAATTGTTGGAGTATAAAAATGTTCGAACAATACAGTAATCTATTTTAGCGCACATATACTGTACATGTAGATCATGTAGATCATGTAGATGTATGTACACCTATTGACTTCACCCACCTATGGCTCCCTTCGTTGCGCCTGCAGTTCGCACTCCACAGGCTCCTTCCCACGCTCAGCAAAAGCCTGGAGCCCAGGTGAATCAGCAATAGAATTAAGATTTAAAGCAAAAATGGTGGTCAAGAATTAGCCTTCAAAACCACGGAGAAGTTGTTTCTTTTTCGAACTTCTTTGAAGGATGATATCAGAATCCATCCATATATCCTTTCCTCTGTCCACAAAGAAAGATGCATGTGGGGTACCATGAAATCCGCGAAGAAAAAATGTTGTTATTTTGGACCCAACCTGCCTCGATCCCATGGTGTCCACCTGAGAGCACGGAAGATTGTGTCGCCCCTAACTTTTGAGCTGTTAAAATCTCATGTTCTGCAACAAAAAGGCCAAGTTTCTGGTATAATTCTAGCGGATTATCGTCATTGTTTCCATGTTCAAATAAATCTCGAGGTATATATACCGTATACCCCCATTTGAAATGTGTGGACAAGGGAACCCACTAAAACTGCTGATCCCTCACGTGAATAAACCGCATCGCCTGTTCTTCATGGGTATACTTCAGAATTAGGAACAAGTACCAGTTTTGTTTCCATGACTCACCATGATGCTGCTCCCCTTCGAAGAAAGAGAGGCTTCACCAGTCATCACTGGCCTGCAACCCCATCAGGGGTGGTTGGTTACCCTCTGGTAAACTAACATAACTATGAAAAATCAGCATTTTTAATGGCTAAATCCACTATAAATCACCATTTTCAATCGCAAAACCACTGGATGTTGGGGTTTTCGCCCACTTTTTTAAACCATGCCCAGTCGCCGATCTTGCGGAAGATGCGGAGCCTCGGAAGTGCAATTTATAGGCCCAGTCCAAAAACGTGAAAAACGATGCATCTCCAGACCTGGGTGGAAATCCGAAAGTAAGCTGCCCCAGAAATCTCGTAGTCTGTCATCATTTCTCCAAGCTAACACTTTTCAACCTGTGGGATCTCCCCCCACCGAAACTTCGGGCGGTCTCCAGGATGTCGTCACTTGCAGCTTGGCCACAGGAAGGGACAAGTCCTCGAGCGATCCATGGTCTTCTTCGGGGGTGGCAGAATGGCCATCCGGCCCCGACCTGGCAGCTAACATGAAAAAATCTGGCTGGAAAACACACAAAAATCTGGCTGGTTTTGGAGCAAGTACTGAATTAGCAAGGGGGATTCTGAGGGTGCCTTGGCTAGAATGGGAATGCCACTCCAAGTGCAGCTGGTTTGAAAGTGGCCCCGATAAGGAGGCCGACATCTAACATCCACCCCTCCAACATCAGCTCCTGACCAGATTGGTTGGTGATCAAATGTGGAGATCAAAGTCATATCCTCATCAAAATTTGGTACCCTAGAATCCTACAGTTTATCACCACTTTTTCCCTTAAAATACCACAATTCTTGGACGAACCGAAATGTCAAATATCCCCAGCTTGATTAGTGTACGTTACTATCTGCCCATCTCGCTTCGCCTAGCCTGGATCTGTCCTGTGGCATATTGGATTTGGGCAGTTTCACCATCAGTTTGTGACCCCTAGGAAACCTTTTTCCAATCACTAGATTCTACATGTTCAAGGGCTATTTACCATCATGCAACCATCATAACATCACCAACGACCACCAGGCCTTTCCCATCTGCTCCCATCTCCGGCGCCCCGCGTGCGGTCGCCGCACCGTTGGCGCCGTTGGTGCCCGGCCGGTCATAGGGCCCGTCGCGCGCGCCGCGCCCGTCGCGGACGGAGGCACTGAGGGCACCGGTCAAGTGGCGCATGGCCCCAGCCGCGGCGCCTGCCAAGACAGGGAGTTGGACCTGAAAATTGGGGACCCCAGGTTTACCCTCTGGTAATTTGTTACATAACTATGGAAAATCACCATGTTTAATGGGAAAATCCACTATTTCTATGGCCATTTTCAATAGCTATGTTAAATTACCAGAGGGTAATCTTCGAGATTCTGAAGCACAAAATGGAAAAAATGTTCGTGCGAATTGGGGACCCGACGTTTGACAAACATCCCTAAGATTTGATATGTTGTCTGCACGGTGCAGAGACCCAGTCAACTGCAAAGTTGGGGGGTCATACGCTATATAGTTTTTAGCTTGGAGGGTCATACGCTATATAGTTTCAAGGAGCAGGGAAACTCCGGAATGGTTTTGTTCTTGCCACGATTCCTGATGATTCAAGATTGGTTCCAGCGGATAATTCAATGCTGTGGGTGAGAATATGTTCCATAATTGTTCATTATATATCTTTTCTGTTTTGATCTCTTTTGTTTCTTTATTATCCAGTTCTATCCCCAGATGTATCGGGTTTACCACATTACCATAAAGGTTTCCATGGCATGGGGTTGGCCTAGTGTACCTCCTTCAGCACTCATGGCTGGGGTGACTAGCAGGCGAAGCAGCGGAGCAGGGTTGCGATTGGGGGATGGCATCGACATATCCTCGGGGGATCCCAGCCGTAGATCATCAGCATTTTGCATTGCCTCAATAGATTACCCAACATACCAAAGGATGATTGCAAGACAGCCTAAAAAATAGATCTTCAATGGTTCTGTTCAGTGGGGGGGTTGCAAAAAATGGGCTGCGCCCAAAAAGTGCAAAGTACATGTAAAAATGGTGGGTTCCTTTAAATGGGGAACCCCAAGACCATGAGTTTCAATATTAAAATGGTCTATATACTGTGAGATGGTTTGGACCCGGGGTACTGCATCTCCAGGTATTTCCTGGATTCCTAGGACTTCAACTTCTGGTGATAAATCCTCCAAACCCCCGACCACGGGTGAAATCACATTCCCATGAATCATTCCTGGATGAATAAACCCCTGAAGAACGCTTGGCAGAAAAGTCCAAGTTTGGTAAGTTTGGTAAGTTTGATAAGTTTGGTAAATGTCAATGTCTGAATTTGAAACCATCATTCCCTTGATGGTGAACTTCCGAAAAATTCCCCATTTTGCTTTGCAGAAAACACCCAGAGTTCATGGTGGAACAACCCGACCTCCGCGCTCGCGGTCGTCATCCTGGCGCGCTAAAATAATCTTAGCGAACTACTGTAGATGATTGGATCCCGGGATTCTGGAACATGTACATATCTAGAATGTATATATATATATACATATATCATAATATATATATATATCATTATATATATATATGTATAAATAGAGGTATATATTATCTACGCCATCATTTTAGTGGACAATAGGAGAAGCTACCAGGGTTTTTCTCCAATGACGTGACCCGTGTTTCGTCTCCTTGTCACGTCTTTTCTCTTCCCGTTTTTCCCGGCGATCTCGTCGATCCTGCGATGGAAATTGGAGGCATATGGTGTGCAACGGTATGTATATATATATATATATATATGATTATGAATGTATGTTATATAGTATGTATATATATATATATACATGTTGCATGTACATATACATAGTGCATAAGTAAATAAGAAAATAAATGCATAAATAAATAAGTAAATAAATTTAAAAAATAAATAAATACGTAGTAAATAAGTACAAAAGTAAATAAGTAAATAAGTAAAGAAGTAAATAAATAAATAAATAAATAAGTAAATAAGTAAATAAATAAATAAATAAGTAAATGAGTAAATAAACAATAAATAAGTAAATCAGTAACTAAGTAAATAAGTAAATAAGCGAACATGTAAATAAGTAAATTTAAGTAAACAAGTAAAGAAATGAACTTTAAAAAAATCAGTAAATAGGTGAATAAGTAAATAAGTAAATATATCAATAAGTAAATACAATAAGAAATAAGTAAGTAAGTAGATAGATAGATAGATAGATAAATAAATAAATAAATAATGTCAAGTGAGGATTAATAAACCCCCCCAGATTAATCAACCACCACTGCCCAAAAAAAAAAATGTAATTTAAAAACAGGTGGTCCCCGCTGATTAAAAAACCGTTTGGCCTACCCCCGATTAATCAACCACCAGTGCTGAAATCCATTTTTTTATCCAACAATTTTTATTTCCAAACTTATTTATTTCCAATTGTTTTTTACCTTTTTTTTATCATCATTGTTATACGTAAGGTTTGAGTTGATCATTGAAAATTTCAAAAAACAACTATTCCCCAAATGATCGATTTCTAATTAAAATCTTTATAAAAATCATCAGTTTGGATAGCCCCCAAAGGGTACCCCCCATGAGCCCATGTCCCCCATTAATAATAACCACGGTTTGCCCCTGATTAATCAACCACCTTTCTGATCCATGAGATTTTAACAAATCCAATGGAATTCTATTAAGATCTAATTGACGTAAGCCATATCCAAAGTTTTATGGTTCAGAGTTGCTTGTTATTAAGGTGTGGTCAAGAAAACCAGTCAGAAGGTACCCCCCCTACCTTCTGGGGGGGGGTATTAATCCGGTGTTGGCATTAAATAAACAAATAAATATGCAAATATGCAAATATGCAAATACTGCAAATAAGTAGATAAGTAAATAATATAATATCATAGAATACAAATGTAACAATGTACATATCATTTGCCCGTCTTGGTTTTGAAAAACATGCCGGTTGAAGCGTTGTTTCAACATTTTGAAACCACAACCCAAGTCATCACCACGGATTGAGCCATCTCAAAGAGTAAAACGATTCCTCAACCCCATCATTTGATGTTTTTTTAGTTTGGTTCATTGAAGAGTCTGCAGCTCATCGGCAATACCTCCACAGTAATCCACTGATAACCCCATACCCACCGTGTTGGTTTCTTGCAAATACCATATGAACCACGAAAATCCAACAATAAACCTCCAATTTATACCGGAAGATTGGGTTTTGTTATTGGGTAGTTTACTAGATCAATAGTCACCGTTGCTGTGGGGAATCCGCCGGCAACAATGTTCCCGTCCTCCTTCTCTTCTCGTTCGCTTTCGCTCTCGTCGGACGGCATGGTTGGCGTTCCACCCCGATGCACAGAGTAAACAAGGAGCGAAACGCACAAATATGCCCTGAATTTGCATGGCATTCTTTGTTTGCTGATACCGTGCCCTCATCGTTATGATTTTGACCGCTTGTCCACACACACTGTCGCCGCCTGCAAATTGAACCAAACCAAATGGCAGATACAAAATGGGTGACCAACAAACATACACAAACCATGCTCCAAAAATCACAAACGCAAATTGTGCAAGACCAAACCAAGGTTTTGCACAGATTTGATCCTATTTCATCCACACGTTGTTTGGTCATTTGATGCAAAACATCCCGGCCAACAAATCATCAAAATTACAGAACATAAAACGGCAAACAATTGTAGAAACAGCATTGAACGGAATATTCCAAGTGTTGCCAACGTGTTGCCAATAGCCGATGGCAAATCGTCCGTTTTGTTTTGATAAATTTGTTCAACGTTTTCAATCTGGAGCAATGGGAACCAAAAAGCAACAAACGACGGTCACGGTTTAAAAGGTATTTGTCTTCGTTGTAGCATGAAATCCCGAAAGAAACGTGTTGAAAATCCGTTTCAATAGTTCGGCAAATCCAATGCAACAGTGGTTTTGACAACAACAACAACAAGAACAACAACCAAAACACCTTCACTCTGCCCCAACCAAACATGGATCAAGATCAAGATCGAAACATATGATTACAAACCCACATGATTCTGGCAACAATTGCGATCACACAATTTTATTTTGACGCCAACAAAATATTCACATATGAACAACGCAGCATCATCATCCAACGGCATGTTGCATGTTTCCTCCCAAAAATGCCTATGTCAGTGCAAGTGCCAAATTTCACATTTTAAGCCATCGACGTTTTCACGTCTTCCAAATATCCGCCGGCCCCAGCCAACGGAAAAAAATGTTATTCACATACAACGCATGACAATTGCCACACCCACACCACCACCACCACCACCCACCCACCCACCCACCAACCAACCAACCCACCAAACCACCAACCCACCAAACCACCAAACCACCAAACACCAACCCCCTGTTGATGTTTTGTACTGAACCCTACCAGGTCATATGCATGAGTACTGAACACAATCTGAAGCCTGCTCAAGGCTCAAGAGAGATATAGCGGTATAGTTTTGTAGACTAGGCGCATCACAGACAGGTTCATTGGCCGATAGAAAAAAACAATACTTGCAGCCTGGGAAGAGGCTCTAGCCGATCCTTTACTTGAAAGACGCTATTGCCCCTCTTAAAGTGGTAGCGGAGATTTTTAGAGCCCAAAGACAAGCCAGGGCTATGATGATGATTTGCCATTTCGCCATTGTCTATGATGGCAGCGCATGGAATCAATATGATTATTCCTTAAGCCAAGCCAGCATCCGCAACCACAACAACCGTTCTATTGAGTAGAAGAAGCTTTGCAAAGTTCTGACATATATTCTGACTCCTTTGCAAAGTCCTGATACATATTCTGACACTAGCACAACGCCACAACTGACATATATTCGGACTTCCGTCGTTCACCGGATTGGGTGAAAAACAAAACAACCGGCAAAAAAAAAACATAAAATTTCTCACAAAGCACCATTGGCAGGAAACTTCGAGACCGCTTCACGGTAGACTCATCAATCAAATAAACCTTTAAAAAAAACAACGCGGCGTCAAAAACACCTAGTGCACATGCCGACATGAAACATCTTGATCAAATAAACCCTAAAAACAACGCATCATCAAAACCACCCAGTGCACATGCCGACATGAAAAAATCCGAAACATCTTCACTGAATTACCGGACAGCACCTGCTCTTTTCTCGCATTGGGGTTGGTCTCACAAGTTGTCTGACCTGACCAAAGAGTGATCGGACGATGCGCCCGCAATCACGAGGCTAAGGGATAGGCCCTAGTCGGTAATTCCAATTGTGTGGCGAGCAGCGCATGATTGCTGCAAGACACAAATTGCCTCAAATCAGCATGATTGCAAAGCCGAGTGAACAATAGTAAGTGTCAATCGGAGTGAAAATCTGCCAAAGGGTCGATTGGCGCTGCCAGTTGGGTTGCAGCTGTGGCAATGTCATTTTCATTCTGAAAAAGAAGAGCAACGGCGAGAGTAATGGGCCATCATTCAATCCACATCCCTAGGCTATAGGCCAAAGCAGCCAGAGGATCCAGAACAACGCAGTCCAAAATCCGCAGGAGAAAATGAGAAAGTCTCAGAGGGGGAAACCATTAGCAAATAATGCCAATGTCACAGTCTCTCCGATGCAGCAGAGTGAAAAGCGGTCTCCAGTCACAACATCTAAATGCAAAGATTGGTAAGCCGCATAATGCAGAGGTGTTCTGGAGGTAGTAAAACCAGGTCGGGGTGTGCGGCAGCATGTTGTTCAGGCACCTGCAGAGTGTCGTCTCTGATCGATGCGTGCAACACGACGCCATGTAGGAGGGTATCCGCCTGTTTCTGCAGCATTTCTCAGCGTTTCAGTAATCACACCCTTTCTTACTGCTTCAGCTGATTTGTATTACTGCAGGGACGAGCCATTGGAGCAGACTTTGCTGCGCAGGGAGCAGTCCTGGGCGCGCCAGTGCTACTCGCTGCAGCACAGCACAGTCCATGGCGACGGCCGGCTACACCCTCCCCACCTATCTACATCCCGACGACAACCGACTTACCCCAGAGACACCCAACTAAAAGGGGTAGAAACGAAACGAATTCAAGTCATCAAAAGGGGAGGATGACGACACGGGTGTACCTTAGTGTGAATTAACGATGCCTCGGTAAGAGCAGGATCGCTGACCTTATTTGCCTTGCCTGTCATAAGTGACCAAGAGCCAAACTTCAAGGGGGGAGACGGTCAATGGCTAAATGAAGCTAAAGAGGGAGTGCCGACCCATCCAGTCCACGGATGTGAAGGTAAACTCTTGTCGCTGTCCTAAGGCTCAGGCAGACAAGGTGCATCTGTGTTCCTCAGTACAAAACCTGAGTAGGGTACCAGTTCAAACAACAACACTTGAAGCCAACAAGACACCAAAAGGGGAGACAGAGAGGAAGAGAGGACAGAGGAGAGAAGCAGCAAGTGGCAGAAGAGGCATCCACAAGCCGCTCAAGCGGAAACGAGGTGGTGGAGTGGGACCCGTCATAGAAGAAAGGCCGACTCAGCGGGGTGGCGACAGACACCAAAACAACAAGCACACCATGGTGGAGAGGGCAGAACCCCACGCAGGGCACAAGGCCTTTAGTGCCATGGAGCACAAAGAGGAACGAAGTAAGCCGCAACAACACTCCTGACACGCGGGCAACCGTCTACAGTAGCTTACTTAAGGAGCAACATGCAAAGACGATGTCAACCATCACGGTTGAGCTCACCATCAAGGTGAAAAACAAATTCACTTCCTCCAATGCAGAAAAGATCCAATGGATTCATCTCACCACAGATGTCAAATTTTCACGTGCCCTTGACTTTGCCCAAAGCTATCTGCTTGGACTGCAAAGCTCCTTGCACATAGAACTCGGGCTTAAGGGGGGGCTTAAGGAAGGCTTAAGGTGGGGCTTCAAGAGGGGCTTCAAGGGGGGGCTTAACGGGGGGCTTAAGAGGGGGCTTAAGGGGGGACTTCAAGGGGGGCTTCAAAGGGGGCTTAAGGGGGGGCTTCCAATGGGGCTTCAAGGGGGGGCTTAAGGGGGGGCTTCAAGGGGGGCTTCAAGGGGCTTCAAGGAAGGGTACTACTACTACTACTACTACTACTACTACACACTACTACTACTACTAACTACTACTACTACTACTACTACACCACCATCACCACTACCACTACCACCACTACCACTACCACTACCACTACCACGACCACGACCACGACTACGACTACTACGACTACTACGACTACTACGACTACTACGACTACTACGACTACTACGACTACTACGACTACTACGACTACTGCTACTACTACTACTACTACCACTACTACTACTACTACTACTACTACTACTTTTACTACTACTACTACTACTACTACTACTACTACTACTACTACCCCTTCAGCCCCCCTCTTGAAGCCCCCCTTGAAGCCCCCCTTGAAGCCCCTTGAAGCTCCCTTGAAGCCCCCTCCCCCTTGAAGCCTCCCTTGAAGCCCCCTTTAAGCCCCCCCTTAAGCCCCCCGTTAAGCTTCCCCTTAAGCCCCCTCTTGAAGCCCTCCCTTGAAGCCCCCCCTTGAAGACCCGCCTTCAGCCCCCCCTTAAGCCCCTCCTTCAAGCCCCTTCGTGTGAAGGGTAATGGGCCCCATATGTTACTTTCACAGTGGATTGGATGGGTCGGCACTTCCTCTTTAGCTTCATTTTGCCATTGACCGTCTCCACCCCTTGAAGTTTGGCTCTTGGTGACTGACAGGCAAGGCAAACAAGGTCAGCGATTCTGCTCTCACCGAGGCATCGTTAATTCACACTAAGGTGGCTAAATGAAGTTCAAACAACAACCTGTGAAGCCAACAAGAGACAGACAGGAAGAGAGTGGGAGGGGAAGGGGCAGAAGAAAGGCCACTCAGCGGGGTGGCGACACACCAAAACAACAAGCACACCATGGTGGAGAGGGCAGAACCCCACGCAGGGCACAAGACCTTTAGTGCCATGGAGCACAAAGAGGAACGGAGTAAGCCCGCGAGCAACCGTCTATAGTAGCTTACTCTTGGAGCAACATGCAAAGACGATGTCAACCATCACGGTGGAGCTCACCATCAAGGTGAAACTAGACGACGGATGGCCCGAGAGCGTAGAGGAGCAGGGTCTCCTCTTGTTAGTATGGAGACGCAATTTTAGAAACGATATATGAAAGATGTGTTATAGGCAGTCGAGAAGAGGAGTATCAAGACAAAATAGTGAGAAGTGCAAGACAATAGTTTGCATCGCAAACACTTTTACACACAGACGCTTTTACACACAAAAGCTTTTACACACAGAAGCTTTTACACACAGAAGCTTTTACACAGACGCTTTTACACACAAAGCTTTTACCCACAGAAGTTTTTACATACAGAAGCTTTTACATACAGAAGCTTTTACACACAGACGCTTTTACACAGACACTTTTACACACAGACACGTTTACACACAGACACTTTTACACACAGACCCTTTTACACACAGGAGCTGCTTTTACACACAAACGCTTGTAAACACAGAGGCTTTTACACATAGACGCTTTTACACACAGGCACTTTTACACACAAACACTTTTACACACAAACACTTTTACACACAGACGCTTTTACACGCAGACGCTTTTACACACAGAAGCTTCTACACACAAACGCTTTTACACACAGACGGTTTTACATACAAACACTTTTACGCAGAAACACTTTTACACACAGACGCTTTTACACACAGACGGTTTTATTTTACCTCAGTTTTTGCCGATCGACCCTCCATTCGTGCGAAAAGGTTGCTCCAGCACACGAAAAATCGCAATTTTACCTCAGTTTTTGCCGATCGACCCTCATTTCGTGCGAAAGGGTTGCTCCAGCACACGATAAATCGCAATTTTACCTCAGTTTTTGCCGATCGACCCTCATTTCGTGCGAAAGGGTTGCTCCAGCACAAGTCAAATCGCAATTTTACCTCAGTTTTTGCCGATCGACCCTCATTTCGTGCGAAAAGGTTGCTCCAGCACAAGTCAAATCGCAATTTTACCACAGTTTTTGCCGATCGACCCTCATTTCGTGCGAAAGGGTTGCTCCAGCACAAGTCAAATCGCAATTTTACCTCAGTTTTTGCCGATCGACCCTCATTTCGTGCGAAAAGGTTGCTCCCGGGGCAAGTAAAATCGCAATTTTACCTCAGTTTTTGCCGATCGACCCTCATTTCGTGCGAAAGGGTTGCTCCAGCACAAGTAAAATCGCAATTTTACCTCAGTTTTTGACGATCGACCCTCATTTCGTGCGAAAGGGTTGCTCCAGCACACGATAAATCGCAATTTTACCTCAGTTTTTGCCGATCGACCCTCATTTCGTGCGAAAGGGTTGCGTTTCGTGCCGTCTCGTTTGCACTGCCCCTGCCCCCGCCTTCAGAAGAGAAATTCGGCTCCGCCGGCTCCACACGAGTACGCTGACAAATGCGTCACGAGCGTCCCAGAGCGACTAGAGCTCTATGGTGAGGCGCGCCCCAAGCCGCCGACCCTCCGACGCCGGGCCCCGAAAAACACCAAAAATCCTTCAGGAGAGTGGGGGACAGCTTTTTGGACCGAATCCGGGTCGCTCATAGGCGTCTCCAAGAGCAAAATCCCCCCCCCCCGTTTGGAGGGTACCTAAAATCGGAAAAAAGCGCCGTTTTGACACATTTTTCGGACGATTTTTCGCTTTTCGAAAGTCATAAAATGCTGTAATTCACAGCATTTTTTGCGTTTTAACGTCTTTTGCGGGAGCCATGCAAAAACGCGGAAAATGCTGTAAATACCATTACAAAACACTGCAAATACCAGTGTTTTTGAAAGCCAAGCAGAAAAAGCATTGTAAATTACAGCATTTTTGGCGGGTTGATCGCAAAAAATGCTGGTATTTACACGGTTTTTGCAATTTCAAGAAAACGTGGAAGGCACAAAACACTGTAAATAGCGGTGTTTTGGCCACTTTTGGACGCCGAAACGCTGGTATTTACGTAGTTTTTTGCCCGTGGCGGCGCCAAACCCCTGTAAATTACAGCATTTTCTTCCCTTTTTGAACCGATTTTTTGCGTTGATGAACGCAAAAAACGCTGGTATTTACGCGTTTTTCAAAAAATCGAAGATCGTGACGTGAACGAAACCCTGTAAATAACAGTGTTTTAGCAACTTTCGGGGACTAAAACTGTGGTATTTACGCGGGTTCTTGCCATCTGACACCGCAAAATGCTGTAAATTACAGCACGTTGTGCGCTGCTTATGTTCAATTTTTTAACCTGCGATGCTTTCACCTGTCCTTTGCATTCTTCCACAAGAAACAATGTTGCAGATTGAAACTGGACGACAGCGTGACCCGAAAGAAAGATGGAGGGGAGTCGCACAGAAGCTTTGACACATACAGAGGCTTTTACACAGAGAAGTCTTTACACAAAGGAGCTTTTTACACACAGAAGGTTTTACACAGAGAAGTCTTTACTCTAAGGAGCTTTTGCATACAAACGTCTAGGAGCTTTTTCACACAGAAGTTTTTACACGAAGAAGTCTTTCACACAGAAGTTTTTACACGAAGAAGTCTTTACACAGAGGGCTTTTTACACACAGACGCATTTGCACACAGAAGCTTTTACACAGAGAAGCCTTTACACAGAGGAGCTTTTACACACAAAAGCATTTACACACACAGGGGCTTTTACACAGAGAAGTCTTTACACAAAGGAGCTTTTTACACACAGAAGGTTTTACACAGAGAAGTCTTTACTCTAAGGAGCTTTTGCATACAAACGTCTAGGAGCTTTTTCACACAGAAGTTTTTACACGAAGAAGTCTTTACACAGAGGGCTTTTTACACACAGACGCGTTTGCACACAGAAGCTTTTACACAGAGAAGCCTTCACACAGAGGAGCTTTTACACACAAAAGCATTTACACAGCAAGCTTTTACACACACAGGGGCTTTTACACAGAGAAGTCTTTACACAAAGGAGCTTTTTACACACAGAAGGTTTTACACAGCGAAGTCTTTACTCTAAGGAGCTTTTGCACACAAACGTCTAGGAGCCTTTACACACAGAAGCTGTTACACAAAGAAGTCTTTACACAGAGGGCTTTTTACACACAGACGCGTTTGCACACAGAAGCTTTTACACAGAGAAGCCTTCACACAGAGGAGCCTTTACACACAAAAGCATTTACACACAGCAAGCTTTTACACACACAGGGGCTTTTACACAGAGAAGTCCTTACACAAAGGAGCTTTTTACACACAGAAGGTTTTACACAGAGAAGTCTTTACTCTAAGGAGCTTTTGCACACAAACGTCTAGGAGCTTTTTCACACAGAAGTTTTTACACGAAGAAGGCCTGACAGAGAGAGTTTTTACACACAGACGCATTTGCACACAGAAGCTTTTACACAGAGAAGCCTTTACACAGAGGAGCTTTTACACACAAAAGCATTTACACACACAGGGGCTTTTACACAGAGAAGTCTTTACACAAAGGAGCTTTTTACACACAGAAGGTTTTACACAGAGAAGTCTTTACTCTAAGGAGCTTTTGCACACAAACGTCTAGGAGCCTTTACACACAGAAGCTGTTACACAAAGAAGTCTTTACACAGATACATAGCTTTCATTCACAGACGCGTTTACACACAGAAGCTTTTACACAGAGAAGCCTTTACACTTTACACAGAGAGTTTTTACACACGGAAGCTTTTACACACAGTGAAATCTTTACACAGACGTTTTACACAGAGAAGCTTTCACACACAGAAGCTTTTACACAAAGAAGTCTTTACACAAAGTGGTTTTTACACACAGAAAGTTTTACACACAAAAGCTTTTACACAGAGAAGTCTTTGCACAGAGGCGCCTTTACACGAAGTAACAAGTTGAAATTGGCAGCAGTTCTTCGGGAAAAACCCTTGGCAGGAGCTTTCGGGAACTCACTTGCTCCCCAAAAAAGCCGTCTATTTCCAACAAAGTTTCTATTCCATGAACTTTTTTCAAAAAAACATAAGGAATATATTTCTGAAGCAGGTCCCCATCCAAAAGCTTTCAAGCCCACACTGCGATGAAATGGAGGGTCGAGAAATCCGGCGGAGCCGACGAGGGGCGTCAGCCCTGAAATAGAAAAGAAGGAGAGAGCAAGAGGGAAAGAGGGCAAGAGGGCAAGAGGAGAAGATGTGAAGATGTGAGGATGTGAAGATGAGAAGATGTGAGAAGATGTGAGAAGATGTGAGAAGATGTGAGAAGATGTGAGAAGATGTGAAGATGAGAAGATGAGGAGAAGATGGGAGGATGAGAAGATGTGAAGATGAGAAGATGTGAAGATGAGAGGATGTGAAGATGTGAAGATGTGAGGATGAAAAGATGTGAAGATGATAAGATGTGAAGATGAGAAGATGTGAAGATGTGAGGATGTGAAGATGAGAAGATGTGAGAAGATGTGAGAAGATGTGAAGGTGAGAAGATGAGGAGAAGATGGGAGGATGAGAAGATGTGAAGATGAGAAGATGTGAAGATGAGAAGATGTGAAGATGAGAAGATGTGAAGATGAGAAGAGTGAAGATGAGAGAGTGAAGATGAGCAGATGTGAAGATGAGCAGATGTGAAGATGAGCAGATGTGAAGATGAGAAGATGTGAAGATAAGAAGATGTGAAGATGAGCAGATGTGAAGATGAGAAGATGTGAAGATGGGAAGGTGTGAAGATGAGCAGATGTGAAGATGAGCAGATGTGAAGATGAGCAGATGTGAAGATGAGAGGATGTGAAGATGGGAAGGTGTGAAGATGAGCAGATGTGAAGATGAGCAGATGTGAAGATGAGAAGATGTGAAGATGGGAAGGTGTGAAGATGAGCAGATGTGAAGATGGGAAGGTGTGAAGATGAGCAGATGTGAAGATGAGAGATGTGAAGATGAGAAGATGGGAAGGTGTGAAGATGAGCAGATGTGAAGATGGGAATGTGAAGATGAGCAGATGTGAAGATGAGAGGATGTGAAGATGAGAGGATGTGAAGATGAGCAGATGTGAAGATGAGAGGATGTGAAGATGAGATGTGAAGATGAGAGGATGTGAAGATGAGATGTGAAGATGAGATGTGAAGATGCGAAGATGTCTTACAGACCCCCACTATTGGAAGAACCCTGCGCTCAGACGCTCTCGGGAATAAAAAACGAAGGTTATTGTTGCCTGGTTTTTAGATAAACATGTAGTACCAACCATGGTTTGTGTTTGATTGAATACTGTGTGCTTCCAAAATAAAAACCCCAAACATAGGTTGGTTGTCATGCAATGGTTTTGGTTTGCAATGCAGTAACCCCAAACCAAATTATAACCCCACACCAAATGAATACACATATATATATATATATATCCACAGTAGTATTTGGGTACATGATGTCTTGAAGTTGCATCAAAAAAATCCTAGGACAAGAGCAACTACATTAGGTGAACATACATTAAAAAAAACACCAACAAACACATGTACAATACTGAAATTGTAATCAAACATTTGCCTTAGACATTTTGCGACATCTATTTGTTTATTTGTTTTATTTTTCCCAAAAATGAAAAGGTACCTTAGGGGAGCTTAAAGCACCGTTTTATTTTTACAAAGTACCTAATAGGGTTGGTTGGCATGCAATGGGTTTTGTTTGAAAACAGTAGCCCCAAGCCAAATAATAACCCCACACCACATGAATACACATATACCTCCACATTAGTATGTGGGTACATTATGTCACATTATGCCTTAAAGTGTCATCAAAAAAACATAGGGCAAGAGCAATTACATTAGGTGAACATACATAAATAAGAAAAGAAAAAACACATGTACAATACAGAAACTATAATCAGATATTTAGATGAAAATACTCGATCAACTCCTCACCTTTGCATGAGTATCTATGATGTTGTATCCAATGACTGTAAAGTGTACAAGATGTCATTTGGTATCAGCACGGAATAGACGAATCAATAGGTTATCTATCCCCTTTGGAATAACCACTCTAAAATGGGGGACCCCGGGGTCCCACTAAACCATTTTTTTTAGACAGAATTTAGCTAGGTTTTTTTCTAGGGGGTTGGTACTTTCATTTTATAGTGACCCCAGGGGGGCAGGAAAATTTTGATTTTATAATATTAAATTCCATTTTATAGTGATGCCCTTTTTGGCATGACACTCATGTATGGGGGTTGGGTGTTCCCATTCTATAGAGTCAGGAGGTTTCAGGAAGTCATTCTTTTTGGGGGTTGGTAGCCTCCATTTTATAGTGATCATGGGTTGTAGTTGCATTGCTCAGTCTTCGCGTGCCGTTTCCTGCTATAGCATGGATGGCAATGGGAACCTGGGGGAGTGTTCCCAAACCAGAGAAACGTAAGAATGGAAGAGAATGGAATAGAGAGGACAGACAAAGCCAGCTTTCTCCATCCTACTCCAAAATACCCAGCTGGCCCAAAATACCCAGCTTTGTCGATACCCCTAAATACCCAGCTTGGAAAAAACCCTTTAGCTTTGGGACATGGGACAGCATGGGACCACTATAAAATGGAAAACTTTCCACAAAAATACCAAGCTTGGAATCTTTTTGTCGACATCCCTTGCTTTTTGGGACATGGGACAGCATGGGACCACTATAAAATGGAAAACTATCTCCATCCCACCCAAAAAAATACCCAGCTGCCCCAAAATACCCAGCTCCGTCGATACCAGTCTTTTTGTCAACATCCCTTGGCTTTTGGGACATGGGACAGCATGGGACCAATGGAAAACTACCAGAAAATAAGTTTTGGTCTTTGTGTCAGCATCCCTTGGCTTTGGGACGTCCCGGGCTAAAGAAAAATGTGGTGTCTTTGGGGCGATGATGGTGGGAGGATGTGGGAAGGCTGCGGCACTATAAAATGGAAACCCCCAACCCCGAGAAAATCCTACCAGGAAGGGCATGTAATCTCTATAAAATCAGAGCACCCAACCCCTCAAGAAACCATTCATTTTTGGATGTTGTAAAATTGAAGCTATATACAGGGGGTTGGGGGTTCCCATTCTATAGTAAAAAGTTGGCTATTTTCTTCATTTTAAGGCTAGGCTCCAGGGTACGTTGGGGCCTCCCATTTTATAGTGATGGAGGGTTTTGCAGTAAATTTGTAGCTGTAAATATTTGTTTTTTCAAATGAATTTCCGATTTTATAGAGGTGCACCTGTTTTGTGACCCTGGGTGTTTCCATTTTATAGAGGTCCCACTTTGGGGGGGGGTGGGTGCCCCCGTTTTAGTACTATAAAATGGGGGCACCCAACCCCTCCACTTAATCTAGAAGGGGATGGTTATCTGTCAATGATAACATGTTCTTTTATCCTGAAATCCGGGATGAAAACTCAAGACTTGGCCAACGATGTTTGGCTCAAGATGCCCGCATAAAAGTGTGCTAGCCTTCGCAATCACTGGGCTGCATTTGCATTGGTGTCTTGAACATACAACGACATTGCCATTAAACTTCGCTAATCACTGGTTTGTGGCATCATGTGGCATCCCCCTATTGGTCATCAACTTCGCGAATATACTGGTTGTGACCGATTTTACTGGTTATCAGCCGCATCCGGCTCTAATCAATACAACTGTGAGATCATCAACTTCCTAGACTACACTGCATTGAGCTTTGCATCTAGGGCGTTTGCACTCTTTCTTTCGCGCTTAGCGCGTGTCGCACAGCAGAAGCGAGTTTGTGATCTTGCTACAGCCCATTTGGGATCGCAGATTGTGGCTTTGGGTGGACTGTCGCATCGCGTGACACTGTGTTCCTGCATTTGAAGCATAGGAACTCTTGCACTATAAGTTCTTCGTGGTGTAAAAGATGAAGCGCGACGTGCCAGCCACTCCATTCAAGGTTGATGGGCCGAACTCAACTTGGACCTCATCATCTGATTCACCTGAAAACCCAGTAGGTCAATTAGCTACTATGACTCAAGCTGGCGCTCAAGAGGTGGCCACTATGACTACCCTGGCAAGGCGAGGGCAGAGGTCATCTTCGTCCAATGCAGGCGGAGCAGCACAGCAGGGTGGGAGTGCATCTACGGGTCAACAGGTTCCACCAAATTTACACCAGTACAATACTCAGAAAGTTCAACAAAATCTGTTTCAGCAGCAGGTCAATCAAGTAGACCCCGAACATTTGGAGCAGTTGTTGGATTCACTGGTAAGGGCAAGAGTGGAAAACAGTTATCATCAGATGAGAGAGGCCGCACGACAAGAGATCGAGCACATCCAAAAGGCATTGCAGGATCATGTGTTAGAGAGATTGCAACATCTACAACATGAAAAACAAACAGTTGAGATAAGAGAACAACAAAACACTGAACAGGCCAAACAATGGTGTGAACAGGTTCAACAGCAGGCGGATGCCCGCATTGCACAGATGGCAGAAAGCAACAGGCAATTAAGGCAAGAAATCCATGAGGTCCAGAAGGCTGCAGAAGGCCAAGTGGCTTATGTTGCTCGACAAGCTGAATTGGATCGGGACCGGGCTGTGAAGGAGCTTCAGATGCTTGGAGCGAAGTTGGAAGCCGCACATCAGAAGTTGAAAGATTCTGAAAGGATGGCATCCATGGCTGGTTCAATTGGTGGTTCACCTTGTGTTGGAAACCCTTTTGATCATCCACTTCCACATACACGGTCTGCACAACATACCGAGATCATGACAGTTGGACCTGGAGCCAGTGTTGCTAGCGTCAACCCTTTAGAGGTGATGTTTTGCTCATGTTGCGGTTCACAAAATGTAGTTGGAAGACCATCATGTTGGAGATGTTCTACAATGTTCAGTGCGGTAGTTGCCAACAATGGCGCGGACCAAAACCTCTTGCAGGGAGATGGCATTGGTGCTGCTTCATGTCCGCCTCCAAGTTTGTCCCCATCCGAGTCTTTCAGGTTCCGAGGAGCTGGCGTTGCGAGCGCGTCTATCGCGCATGCGACCGCTGGCGTTGCTCAAGCATATCCCGTCGTTGGAAGCGCGTCTATCGCTGCTCCAACAGGGATCTTGGCGCCGGGGGGGCTTATGGGAGGAGCTGGAGTTGGTAGTGGTGGAGCTCCGAGTGTTATTCCTGTTGAGGGTTATTGCAACTTTGTGCAAGGAGGAGCAAGGGTTCAAGGTGGATACATTGTACCTACTGCTAGAGGCACAGGTCGAGAAGAAGTGAGGTCTACCATGGGAGGACGTATACCTTCAAATCCTGGCGTTGCTGAATTTGCAATACATACACCAAGAAGTGGTTCATCATCAAATGGTTCTTCAACTTCGCAGGGACTGATTGGTGATAAGAGTTTTCAACCTCCAAAAGATGGTTGGTTACCAGAAGGGAAATCTGAAGAAGATGTGTACAAATTGAAGCATCTGAAGTCAATTGTGATTACAAGATTGCCCAACGATGCAACTTTGTGCAGAGAATGGCGAGCGGCATTCCTAGCATCGATTTCTAGAATTGACCTTTCACAGACGGATGTCCTTGTCAAGTGGGCCACACTTGCAATGGAAGGTAGAGGAAAGGCATTTAGAAATTCGTTGCAGGCATCAAAGGACTTCATTATGCTGAACAAACATATTGCGGCGGAATTGATTAAACCCGAGGTGCTGTCTACCAATGTGGAGCTCGCCCACGAGATCACCAGCTGGGTGGAGCGCTGCGCAGCGAGAGCTGAGGGGCCTAAGGGCACTCCGCTCCTGAACCTCATTATTTCGTATTACGAAACGGGTTTGGACAGGGCCGTAGCTTTGGGACAAATGCATCTTTTGAATCTCCAATTAGAGGGAAAGGGGATCAAAGAGCTGGAAGAGTTCGTCAAAAAGGTGAACTATGTGTTGCATGGCCTTAAGAATGCGGATAGACCATCTCCAAAAACAATGTTCGAATGGTTATGGCATCAGATCAAGGGATTGGGTATTCTGAGACGTGTCACTGACAAGGTCAGAGAGTCTAGCCAGAGATCAAAGAAAAGATCTTTTGAATGGATTTGGACACAAATTTCAGAAGAGCTCAGAGAAAGACGCCATGATATGAACTATGAGAACGTGGTCAAAGGTCTTCGGGGAACACCTCCACATCAGCTAGCTTTGCCTGCAACTGGAGAAAAGCCGACACGAACCCCAAGGCCAAAGAAAACAGCAGCTGTTGCCCAACCTGCTACCCCTGGTCCGGTTACAACCCAAAGTACAAAGAAATTTCCATGTGCACTGCATACGGCAGGATTTTGCCGTTTTGGGGATCGATGCCGCAACCAACATCAAGGTGACCCTGGATCAGACACTGCCAGAAAAGCCTACTCAGATTTCTTGAAAGACAACCCAAAAGGGGGTGATTCCTCAAAGGGCTCTGGTAAACAGCCCGGCAAGGGGAAAAACAAAAGCAATGGCAAGGGGAAGAAAGGAGACACCAAGGGCAACAAGGGCGGTGCGACAGCCCCAGCAGCTGTGGCTGCAGCGGCATCCGCTGTGACCATCACTGAGGTCGACGGCAAGCAGGTACAGAAGGCTTGGCAGTCATTTTGCCAGTTCTGCGACAAGGCCCTCCCGTCTTTGAACATGTTCTTGAAGTTGTCAGTTCCTATTCTTGCCACATTGATTTCATCAATTACAAATTCCTATGATCAGATTGGAGAGACAACAGCGGCTTCAATGGTTCATCCTGCAGTTCAGAACTTTAAGAAGTATTCCTTGGAGTTCTTAGGGGACACTGGTGCTGCCCATGACATTGGAAGTCTGAGGGCATTGCAAGACCAAGGTGTGAGCAGAGACATGGTTGAGCCATGGATGAAAGCACTGCAGAGCCCCGTGAGGTTTGCAACTGGGGGAGGGCCGCAACTCTCCACTGAGGCATTGCGTGTGTACACCAAGGAGTTGGGTGATTTTCATATCCACCTCCTTGAGAGCTGCCCCATGGCCCTATCGATAGGGCGACAAGTCAGCCGTGGACGCACTTTCATTTGGCAGCACGGCCACAAGCCGTATATTGCTCTCAATCATCACCGATGTCGCGTATGGTGCCCTTCTGAAAATAGATGGTACGCCAACAGGGTTCAAAACAACGTTCCAATCTTTACCATTGATAGTCCATTGAAGCCTGGAAAGGTGAAGAAGAGTGAACCAAAGTGCACTCCACTTGAACAGCCAGCTGCATGCGCCGATTTGAGCACTGAGGACTCCAAGGCCATTTTTTGTGGGTCATGCTTGGAAAGACAGTTTGCTTGCGTATGTCATGATACTGCTGTAGAGTGTTTGGACAATTTTGACACCACTGAACATGAAGCTCATGACACTGGTGCACAACTCGCACCGGTGCGCGACCTTGCAGATGAGTGTCAAGTACCAGAAGTTGATGTGAGTGACATTGCAGTTCATCCATTGGCCTATGATGCTGTTCAGCGTCGAAGGCAACATCGAAAGGACAACAGACGTAGGAAATGGGAGAGATTGAAGAAAGAGAAACCAACATCTATGACATCGAAAGCGTTTGACAGGGGGGCGACTGCCGTTGAAACAATGATGAGTGGTCTCAGAGATTTCTACCATGATCGTGCCACTCAACATGATGAACAAACATCCAAACTATATCAAACCATTTCTCACAGCATTGCCAAGGAGTTACAGGACTTTCACAACAGTGCTGCAGAAGTGGCTATTCCTGAACCTCATCTTCCAGGACTAGCTGGGCATGGAACTTTGATCGAGTTCTGCACGGCCGATGATTCTATGATGGGCAGAGTCGGGAAGGATTCTGGAGTTCATGTGATTCGATGTTCTGAGAGTCATCTGAATGTAGAAGACAAGGGAACAATGAAGGTTTTACTCAACATTGTGGAAATGAAACCTGGGGTAGATCTTTGGGGCTCCTTACCATGTGATCCTTGGTCTCAATGGCAAACCCTTAACATCCATCAATATGGTCAAGCTTTTGCAGATGAGCTGGAAGCCAGAAGACAGAAATCTAGGCTGCTTATCAAGAATTTTTGCAAGCTGGCCCGCGCTGTTGCGCGAAATGGCGGACGTGTTACGTTCGAATGGCCACGACACTGCGTGGGTTGGTCTGATCAGGAATTACAGAAACTGATTCGAGACTTGAACATGATGGTTGTCGATTTTGATGGATGCCAAGTGGGGTTGACAGATACCAATGGAGGTTTGCATTTGAAGAAGTGGCGATTGATTACTTCAGACAATCGTACAGCCAGAATTTTCAATGTGCTGAGGTGCAACCATCCAAAGGAATTCAAACATGCGCCAATAGAAGGTTCAAGGACGCGATACACTGGTTTTTACCCAAGATTGATGTGTGAATACGTCATGAACGCACTCTACCCAGACATCATGGCACAACATGCTCCAGCCATGCCGGTTTCCCCAATTTCAGATGTACCACAAGTCCATCGAGAACATGAACCCAAGGAAAAGCCAGAAAATGATTGTTTCATCTTTGAGTCAGTAGATCCTCTTGCTGCTGCGGCTCGTCTAGGTTCTGACGAAGAGCCGGCGGATGATGAAGCTGAGGACCATGAAACCAGAGATGACAGACTGAGGCGAGAGGCAACATCCTTAGAACACCTGACACTCCATGACAGGAAGAACCCATTTTGTGAGTTTTGCCAACGTGGTAGAATGTTGAAGAGATACTGCAAACGTGCAAGACAGATTGACGATGAGGATGATGATAGATTGATACATAGGGCTACTACTTTTGGGGATATCATTGAGGCCGACCACATGTTCCCATCACAAGAGGCGAAGGGGCTTTCAGATGAACAGTCAGCTCTGGTGGTGAGAGATAGATTCTCAGGTGCTGTATTGGTTTATCCTCAAAGTGAACGTAATGAACAGGCCAACTATGAATCACTCCGTCATTTTGCAGGCAAGTATCTTTCAGGCAAAAAGGGTGTGCTGTTTGTCTCAGATAATGCAAGGGAGCTCACAGGTGCTGCTTCGCGACTCGGTTGGATTCCAGATCCATCAGTGCCGGGGTATTGGCCCCACAATGCAAACTGTGAGCGTGAGGTCAGAGCTATCAAGGAACTGGCTAGGCCAGCACATGTGGCTGCAGGGTTTCACAGGAAGTTGTGGCCACTGTCTGTTGACTTCACAGCAAAAGCAAGGACATTTTTCGGGCTCAGTCCGGTGTTGCGTCATGAGCGCGGCACAGAAACCGCTGAACTGAAGCAGGGCAAAACTAGATTTGAGATAGCAACTGGGCAAGCTTTCACTGGGCCACGGTATCCTTTGGGAGCATTGGTATTTTACAAGTCGAAAGGTGATGGCATCTCTGAACCCAGCACCAAACCAGGCATTTTTGCAGGATGGCATGTGTCACCAGGTTTGCGTTACAAGGGTAGCCTTCTTATCCTCGACTATGAAGCCCTACGAACTAGATCACATCTATATTGGGTCCCAAAACAGATTCAGGCACAAGAAGATTATCTTCCTCCAACAGATCGGATTGAGTTTCCACTGGCAAGGGATGCACAACAAGCACTTCTCAACATGTCAGACCCAGAACGAGAGATCGCCAAGGAGATCTATGACAGGTCTTTCACAGAAGGCGTTCTTCCACATGATATTGGAATTGATGCATTTCCCATTGAAGACAAGCCTCCACCCCAACGACATGCCTACATCACATGGGCTAGATTGTTGAAGCATGGTTTCACAAGAGGTTGTTCCGGGTGTGCAATGGGTCACAATAGACATTCAGATGAGTGTAAAGCCAGGTTTGACGCTATCTTTTCGATGCGTGGTGAGGCTGTTGGGCCAACACCGAAACCAATTGCTGATGGGGAAGAGACCGAATATGAGCCATCTATAGCTCCCGATCCAGTTCCAGAAGAAGATGTTCCTGAATGTCCACCAAGATCTGATGACGAGGGCGAACGCCTTCCAGCGCTTGTCACCCGACAGCTTCCACGTTCTGAGGTTTTGTCGCGCGAAGATGCGATAGCTGCCATCAAGAAGGAGTTTGACGGGATAGGTGCAATGGGAACTTGGGACTTGGAAACGGTTCAAGAGGAAGAGACAGTGAAAAGAAGAGCTGTTGAAAGTGGGCATACGATTCATTTGGCTGATCTTTTGGCTATTTGTTCAGAGAAGCATGTGGAGTTAGAACCTCAATGCAGGTCATTGAAGGGTAGAGTTTGTTACAGAGGAGACCAAGCTCGTACAGAGAAGGGTAATTTGGCACTGTACCAGACTATGAGTGCTTCACCAGCATCAATCACGGCGGCCAATGCCATCATTTCCTATGGACTGATGAAAGGGCACAAAATCACATCCGCCGACGCAGTGAAAGCATACTTGCAAAGCCTACTCAAATCATTGGCTGAGACATGGGTTCGACTTCCACGTGAGGTTTGGCCGGAATCATGGTTTGATGGACAGGGACGACCATTATACAAACGTCCAGTCATCAGGCTGCTTCGCAGTCTGTATGGCCATCCTGAGGCTGGAGCTCATTGGGAGCGAAAGCTGAACAGGAACTCCTTGACATGGGAGCAGTTCGAGTACCAGAATATCCAAGTACATACACATTTCCCTCATATGGTCATCTTGCACTGGTGGTGTATGTAGATGATTTCCTTTTGAGTGGCGATAGTGATTTTCATGATGCTTTCTGGTCAGAGCTGTCGAAGCGAATCATGATTGAAGACATTGGTGATTTGGGAAGATTCTTGGGAAGACATCACACTACTGTATCTCATGCAGGACATGAACAACTTGCCTTTGATATGAGAGCATATGCACGTGATACCATCCAGGGCTATGTCAACATTACCAACACCAAGACTTTCAAGAAAGCACACTAGCTAAGGTTGCCGAACATAATGACGATGATGAAGCGACTGGTGAGTTGGCTTCTTCCGCAAGTTCAGTCTTGATGAAGCTAATGTGGATCTCGCGCCTTGCGCGACCAGATGTGCTCAGGGCAACTACTTGGTTGGCTACTAAGGTGCAGAAGTGGAGCCGTTCGTGTGATGCTCACCTTCATTGAGTAATGTGCTATCTATATCATAGTCAGGAGAACATGCTTACAGGATGGATCAATGACCCACCAGAAGAGCTCTTTGTAGAGATGTTCGTTGACGCAGATTTCTGCGGAGACGATGAGGATTGTTATTCAACCAGTGGCGGCTGGATACAATTGTCTGGACCGTCAACGCAATTTCCACTTGCATGGTTGTCTAAAAAGCAGAGCACTGTTGCAAGGTCGACAACGGAGGCCGAAACAGTAGCACTTTCGTACGTCTTGTACGAAGAGGGGCTTTCTATGTTAGAACTCTGGAAACAGCTTCTGCAACGGGATGTCAAATTACGTGTCCGTGGGGACAACGAGGCCACGGCAAAGATTGTTTTGGCAGGTTACAGCAAGAGACTAAGGCATCTTCGGAGAACACAGAAAATCCATTTGGCATCGTTGAGTGAGCAGCTGAATCAACCTGATATTGAGTTGATGCTGGTTAACACTTTATTCCAAAAGGCTGATGTGTTCACTAAAGCAGTAGCTGGTCCATTGTGGGAAAACGCTATGAAGCTTCTCAGCATTTTAGGGGACTACAAGATTCTGCATACCTCCTCGACGGGGCTCAAAATGAACTTTGAGAATCTGGATGAAGCGCTAGGACCTAGCTATGGTGAAGTGCAACCAGGACCAAAGTCAATGCCGAAGGCAACTATGAAGAAACGCAAGAAGAAAGCACAGCGTATCCTTCCATATGCACGAGCACCTGAAGATGGATGTGGATGAAATTCGTAGTTTCCCGAGAGGGGGGAGATGAACATACTCGATCAACTCCTCACCTTTGCATGAGTATCTATGATGTTGTATCCAATGACTGTAAAGTGTACAAGATGTCATTTGGTATCAGCACGGAATAGACGAATCAATAGGTTATCTGTCAATGAAAACATGTTCTTTTATCCTGAAATCCGGGATGAAAACTCAAGACTTGGCCAACGATGTTTGGCTCAAGATGCCCGCATAAAAGTGTGCTAGCCTTCGCAATCACTGGGCTGCATTTGCATTGGTGTCTTGAACATACAACGACATTGCCATTAAACTTCGCTAATCACTGGTTTGTGGCATCCCCCTATTGGTCATCAACTTCGCGAATATACTGGTTGTGACCGATTTTACTTATTTGCACTAGACATTTTTGAGACATTCCCATTTTTATTTTTTGTTTTATTTTGCAAAAAAAAGGACCTGAAGGGGGGCATAAAGCACCTTTCATTTTACAAGGTACCTTATAGGGTTGGTTGGCATGCCATGGGTGTGGTTTGCAAAACTGTAACCCCAAGCCAACTAATGACTAATAACACCACACCACCTGAATACATGCGTATTAATGCATACATATATATATATATTTAATATATATATATATATGTATTTATAGACACTGATATTTAGGCACATTACGTCTTAGAGTTTCATCAAAATAATCATAGGACAAGAGCAGCACATAAATAACAAAACAAACAAGATATGTACAATACTGAAATTGCAATAAAATAATTGCTCTAGACATTTTGAGACATCTCCATTTCTATTTATTTAATGTTTTATTTTTCCAAAAAATGAAAGGTACCTTAAGATGGCTTAAAGCACCTTTCATTTTCCTAGGTACCATTGTGGAACCAGTTTTTGAACATGTTAGGCTTCGGTTTCGGGAACCAATTTTCAGACGTTTTGAGACATCTCCAGTTCTACTTTTTTAAGTTTTGTTCAATGAAAATGAAAAAGCCATGCAACATCCATTGTGAAGTATAGATATCACATTTGTTGATTGATACATTCACAAGGTCTTTGGTATTTCTGTTGTAAGCTTTTCTGACATCATCATGGGCAAAACATGTTCTTCATGGAGTTACTTTTGGTGAAAGGCTGGAATTTAAGTCAAGTGTACACTTAGGGATGTCTCAAAATAGGAGTGCCCCAAAGCTCTGTTTTGCACACTAAAAAACAAGGGCTTGGGGCCCCCTATTTTGAGACATACCCAATTGCATATACCATCTGTGTAGCACACTGGTGCTCAAGATTGAAGTTACTTGTCACTTGTCGCCCCTGTTGGTAACCTCATGAAGAGGCCTGCTTGTCCACCTGATGCTATGCTTGCATGTTGCCTCCACCTGAACCAGCACCAGAATCTGTAGAACAGGCTTCTCCAGAAGAAACTGCCCCATGAGCTGACTTAGATTCTTAGATACTGCAGCACCAAAGGCAAAGGCCAAAGCCTAGGTGAAAGCAAAATCTAAAGTCAAGGCAAAGGCAGCAGGTAAAGCCAAGGCTGCTGCCAGCAAAGCTCCTGGGGTTACTTCTTCGCCAATGAAAGCTCAAAAGGCAAAAGCCAAGAGCACAATGAAGAAAATCCTGACAAGACCTGATGCAGCTGAAGGCGAAAGCCAAGGCCAAAGCGAAGACTGTCAAGGAGATGGCAGCAGGATGGAAGAAGACCAGGGATGAGCCAGTTCCTGATGACCATGCAGAAGGAGAAGATGAGGAGCCTAAAGAGGAGGATGCAACAGTTGCTGATGATGAGCATCGAAGCTACCCCAAGGTAAGGAAATGTGCCAGAATGATCAAAAGTGGCCAGGTGCCAGAAGATCTTCAGCAGCTCTATGAAGAAGAGGGCTCCAAGAATTCTCTTGAACACCAGAGGCGAGTCTGTGTTTGCTCCTGGAAATACCCAGTGTTCGAAGTTTTCAAGAAGAACTCTGAGATTTGCAACAAATCTCAGATTACTGGGTTGGCTTAGGTTGTGGACAAAATCCAGGGAAACCAGCAAGCTTTGAATGATGCAGAAAGACGAGGTGATGTCTATCAGAAAGATGGTTACTATCATGTCAAGACAATAGCCACAGCCATTGTGCCCTGCCATGGTCTTGCATGGTGGCCAAGCCAACCTCACCAAGGATGAGAGTTCGCAGGTGAGCCAATTCATGTCGAGCAGGCCCTGGAGCCAGTTTGGCACTGGAGCTAGTTGTGGTGGTAGTGGTGGTTGTGGTAGTGGTAGCAGTGCTTCCTCTACACCAGCTGTGGTTACTTCATCCTCAGCATTGCCAAAAGCGATTTGTGATGCTCCTGTTAAACTGAGCTGGGCAAGTGTGCAGCATGACATCAAAGAAACCAAAGTAGTTCAGGAGCGACTGGGTAGAGACAAGAAAGACCAAAAAACAATGATACTTTGAAGGATGCCCTCACTGAGCTTTCAAAGACAGAATGCATGCTTGGACAATGCTTCATTGCCAAGTATGACTGGTTCATTATTGCCATAGTCTTGTTTCACGCCTTTTCTGACTTTTCCTCATTTTTGCCATGCTGTTGTTTCATAAATTTTGTCAGTGACACAAACACTACCCATGATCAAATCATTTGATCCAATCCAAGCGCCAAGGGAAAAACATGAGACCCTGTCAAAATACATGAAGTAAACCCATGCACATATGTCAGCAGCACATATATAGTAACCCCAAGAGAACATCAGACACATACCATATAACAAAAGAAAATAAATTAAAGGACCGGATAACCCCACAAGTCAACTTCTTCCTAAAATGAGTTTCAATGGTTTTAGCAGGGACGGGGAAGGAAGGAAAGACAAAGGAGGTGGTGAAAGATCGAGAAGGTAAAATGGTATGTATGTATGTATGTATGTATGTATGTATGTATGTATGTATGCGTATGTGTGTGTGTATGTATGGTACAAGACCCCAACGAAATGGTCATTGCTCTAACACAAAACGGTACAAGACATGAAAGGAGGTCAATGTAGACACTGGCATGCGGCATACCCGCCGACTTTTTCTCGTTGCGAGCAGGCCAATGTTAATCCCGTTAGAGCATAGACACCTGGTCACATTCTTGCAATGTCAATGAGCATGGTTCTTTGCACATTGCGCCAAACCATTGCGCCAAACCAATGTCAAAGCATGTCAGCTCCAGCTGTCACGGAACAAATCTAGGAGAGTTTGTGGACGATTCCAACTGGTGAACTATGAAGACAGCCGCGGCCTGCCCTAAGGTCACAGGCCCGATGACGATGCAAGGGCGAAAAAGTACCTGGCCGCAAAAGGACAGAACGCGTAAATGCAGCTAGCTATCAAAGCAACATGCGCAGAAACGATACAATTCAGTCTGTTGCACGAATTGTCACCTTTTCGCTGTGATCCAAAGCCTGGCAAGACCTGTAGCACTTCTTCCCGCAGTGGGGCAAACTCTACACATGTCACGAACGGTTTTGATTTGGCCGTCGCGACCCCACTCTTCCTACATTGGGTCAACAATGGGTCTAGGAGAAAACGAAGAGAGTACTACGATGACTTCAACCGGTGACCTACGAAGGCGCCCAAGCCAGTCCAAGCACGCCACCCAGTGCCATGAGTGCCACGCCTGCCACGTGAGACGAAGGTGGATGTGAGGTTGTGCCACGCCTGCCACGTGAAACGAAGGTGGATGTCAGGTTGTGCCTTGCCTGCCACGCCCAAAGTGGGGCCCGGGGCGTCAAGGGGGGCCCGGTGCCCAGCATGACCCTTCTTTCCCCGGTGTCGATTTTGAGTTTGTGCCACGCCTGCCACGTGAAACGAAGGTGGATGTCAGGTTGTGGCACGCCTGCCACGCAAAGTGCCGCGGCGTCACGGGCGCCCAAGCCAGTCCAAGCGCGCCACCCAGTGCCATGAGTGCCACGCCTGCCACGCAAAACGACGGTGGATGTGAGTTTGTGCCACGCCTGCCACGTGAAACGAAGGTGGATGTCAGGTTGTGCCACGCCTGCCACGCAAAGTGCCGCGGCGTCACGGGCGCCCAAGCCAGTCCAAGCGCGCCACCCAGTACCATAAGTGTACCACGCCTGCCACGCAAAACGACGGTGGATGTGAGTTTGTGCCACGCCTGCCACGCAAAACGACAGTAGGTGTGAGTTTGTGCCACGCCTGCCACGCAAAGTGCCGCGGCGTCACAGGCGCCCAAGCCAGTCCAAGCGCGCCACCCAGTGCCATGAGTGCCACGCCTGCCACGCAAAACGACGGTGGATGTGAGTTTGTGCCACGCCTGCCACGCAAAACGATGGTGGATGTGAGTTCGTGCCACGCCTGCCACGCAAAACGACAGTGAGTGTGAGTTTGTGCCACACCTGCCACGCAAAGTGCCGCGGCGTCACAGGCGCCCAAGCCAGTCCAAGCACGCCACCCAGTGCCATGAGTGCCACGTCTGCCACGTGAAACGAAGGTGGATGTGAGGTGGTGCCACGCCTGCCACGTGAAACGAAGGTGGATGTCAGGTTGTGGCACGCCTGCCACGCAAAGTGCCGCGGCGTCACGGGCGCCCAAGCCAGTCCAAGCGCGCCACCCAGTGCCATGAGTGCCACGCCTGCCACGCAAAACGACGGTGGATGTGAGTTTGTGCCACGCCTGCCACGTGAAACGAAGGTGGATGTCAGGGGCACGCCTGCCACGCAAAGTGCCGCGGCGTCACGGGCGCCCAAGCCAGTCCAAGCGCGCCACCCAGTGCCATCTGTACCACGCCTGCCACGCAAAACGACGGTGGATGTGAGTTTGTGCCACGCCTGCCACGCAAAACGAAGGTAGGTGTGAGTTTGTGCCACGCCTGCCACGCAAAGCGCCGCGGCGTCACAGGCGCCCAAGCCAGTCCAAGCGCGCCACCCAGTGCCATGAGTGCCACGCCTGCCACGCAAAACGACGGTGGATGTGAGTTTGTGCCACGCCTGCCACGTGAAACGAAGGTGGATGTGAAGTTTGTGTGTGTGAAGTTATTGTATGTTAAGGAACGTTGTGTGTGCGAAAGTTTTGTATGTGAAATTATTGTATGTTAAGTTTGTGTGTGTGTGAAGTTATTGTATGTGAGAGATAGTATGTGACAAAGTTGTGTGTGTGTGTGTGGGAAAGTATTGTATGTGAAGTTTGTGATAATGTATGTGAAATTATTGTATGTTAAGTTTGTGTGTGTGAAGTTATTGTATGTGAGAGATAGTATGTGACAAAGTTGTGTGTATGTGACAGAGTTGTGTGTGTGTGTGGGAAAGTATTGTATGTGAAGTTTGTGTGTGTGAAGTTATTGTCTGTTAAGGACAAAGTTGTGTGTGTGTGGGAAAGTATTGTATGTTAAGTTTGTGTGTGTGAAGTTATTGTATGTGAAGTTTGTGTGTGTGAAGTTATTGTATGTTAAGGACAAAGTTGTGTGTGTGTGCGTGTGGGAAAGTATTGTATGTTAAGTTTATGTGTGTGAAGTTATTGTATGTGAAGTTTGTGCGTGTGAAATTATTGTATGTTAAGGACAAAGTTGTGTGTGTGTGGGAAAGTATTGTATGTTAAGTTTGTGTGTGTGAAGTTATTGTATGTTAAGTGTGCGTGTGTGAGGGAGGCGGCGGGAGGAGGAGGCGGCACCCGGGATACAGAATCAAAAACAAGAACCCCACACAAAGTTGTGGGGAATAAATATATGTAAAAACGAAGTGAAACAAAATAACCCTTAAAAATTACCTTGAAAAAGGTTCTCAATAATTACCTTCAAAGGTAATTTTTTTAACTAATAGAAAAAAAAATCGACCAAAATTATCTTCAAAAAGGTAACTTTTTTAGAGTTACCTATTTTGCTCCAAATAACCTTGCCTGACCTATAGGGCAACACGACACGTCTAAAGTGTTGCGCCTGCCTTGCAAAATGACGATGGACGCGTCCAAAGTGCTGCGCCTGCCACGAAAACTGCAACGCATCTTCCGGAAACGTCGCAAAAGTATTGCGCCTGCCACACCAGACGACTTTCGACACGTTACAAAACACGTCTGACTGTCACGAAGTGCCGCGCTTGCCACGCGAAACGGAGCAACGCCTGTGAAACCTCCAAGAGTGACCCTTTTGCAGAACTTACCATAGGCACGGCCATACGGGGCTCGCGGGGACGGTTGCGGACGGTTGCGAACATAAACGCAACGTCGGGCGAAGACACCCTCAACCCCCAGACCCCTAGCAAGGGTTCCCGTTTCACTCTCAGAGTGAAACGGGAACCCTTGCTACGCATTCGGGAATTAAACTAATGCATGGATTGGCGTTTTGTTCTCCAAACTGACTACCTTCTTAATTCCCCATATTTATTTCCCTATTTATACCTATATCATCCTATAATATCCTATATCCTTTGCTTGTTTGATTTGTGGTTTACAGGGTGCCATGTTATGTTTTGGGTTGCAGACGGTTGCAGCTGTTGGTACCAAGCTGGTGCTTGGGTGCCCCCGGACTATGATACCCTGACTCTTGGTTACCACCAAAAATAGTGATAAACTATTGTTAGTAATACTGTGGATGGAAGAAATCCTGCACCGGTTGATAAATGATTAGCACCATTATTTGCCGGTTTTCTACCATCCAAAGTGGTGCAGGATCTCTTCCACGCACAGTGGTAACTCCCCCATTGAATTTGATAATTTGGATGTTCTGAATCCTGGATTGCCATGCTGTGCTTCTCTATGCTTAAAGCGTCGATTGGATGGTGCTGTGAAAGGCCCAGACGCCCATCATGGCGACACAGTGGACCCCAAAGGAGTGACCTTCATTGACACCGTGTTGACCTCCCCTTTTTGTGGGACACCCCGCGAGAAGTCCCTGAGACCTTGCAGGTTTGCATCTTACATAACACCATGAATAAGAACGACATGTTGATAATGATTTGCTTCGCTATGTAAGATTATACAAGCGACTTTATAATGAATTTGTGTTTGTGGCACGTGACTTCAAAACTGTGTCTTTTCATGTCTCCAAGGCGTGTCTTGCCGGCTCCAAATACCTCTGCTATACACAGATCTGACCGTCCTGTGGGGATAGTTCACTTCGTAAGTTCAAATACGATTTAATGACCAGTTGCAAATCGGAGAACTCTGCTTAGGGAACTTACCAACCAGCATTGTCATCATCAATCAACCACCTATTGACCCATACTAAATGACTAAATGGGATGGTCCTCCCAGTTGTCCAACATACAAATTGCCGGGTTTTAAAATTTTCTCCAGTGCAGGAAGGGAAAACATATGTTTTTCCGGGAATGTTTGAAGTTTGAAGGTATGCCAATTTTCAAGAAGTTAGAAGTGTGTGTTTGGTGTGTTGGTGGCCCAATGTAAGCTTTATGGCATACAAATTGATTTGACTAGTTTTGCAAGGCATCTAAGATTATGTAAGCATTTAAAAATAGAACACTTCTTGCCACTGAAACCTCCAGAAGTTCGGCACCCAAAGTCTCAGTGCAGTCTCCGACGCACATAGGATGCCTTCCAGGGAAAAGACGGATGAAAAGCAAATTCATAGCCGGACAGAGCAGGACTTCCTTGGGCGTTTCCATGGGTTGTTCTATGTATACCTTCCAGGTTTGAAACCGCCAAAATTTGCATGCAACATACCTTGATTGTCCGAAGAGGAGCCAAGAAAAGGACAATTTCTCATTGCTGGGGGCATGGACCATGATGGACCAGATATTATTCCGAAGTTTGGCATCAAGTGAAATTTCTGGATGAAATAGCTGTTTGATTTGATTTCAACATCGCACGGAATTTTTGGAATCCCACGTAGTCCTACCTCTTTCCTTGGAAGGGACGGACCATTTGCCCGGAGTTCGTTTTTGTTCTGACTTGGAGCCCTGTTCAAGGGAAACCGGTCCCGTTTCTGACGCTCGAAAGCGCCAGTTGAAGCTGCGCAGCAGTTGTGCAATGCAATGAGTTGCAGATTGGCTGCGCGGCGGAGAAGAAATCCGAGCTGGGTGTGTCACATCATGGTACCTTTCAGGTGTTGGGGTTGCGACAAATAGCAATAATAGACAATAATAGACAATAATATACAATAATATACAATAATATACAATGATAATATAATATTAATAACTATAAATAAACATTTGAATGTATATAATAACAATAGTCCTAATAATTAATAATGATAATTTGAAACCTATATTGAATCTCATTTAACTATATATATATATTATAGATTATTAGTAACAGTATGGTTGGAAGATGCAGCACATTTGTAGCCTAGCCTTTTTAATGGTTCCTCTCTCCCCCCGGGAGAGCGTCAGGATTTGCCTTCAGGTTGATTGGCTATGAAATAGGGAATTCTACTACCTAGCTTATTGAGGATTATAAACTTACCTATAGTAGGGACAGCGGTGAAAACCAAGTAGTATTTCATGAGAAGGGACAGGAGTACTATTTTCAATGCTTCATTTGGAAAAGTTGTAACGACCTCACCACCATCATGAATGATGCTAAGGAGGGCTATCAAACTTACGTTGTTGGGCCAGTGAAGCAG
This sequence comes from Cladocopium goreaui, assembly GCA_947184155.2. Taxonomy (NCBI): domain Eukaryota; class Dinophyceae; order Suessiales; family Symbiodiniaceae; genus Cladocopium; species Cladocopium goreaui. The sequence goes on along the minus strand of CAMXCT020001589.1, from coordinate 24,689 downwards.
CGCTGGAATCTGGGTGGCTTAGGTGGGAAGATGATCCCAGTTGTTACTTGTTACTACAATTATTGTCGGTTTTTGGGGAAGCTGGTTGGCAAGCTCTCCTTGTACTTCCATACTTGTCCATACTCATCGAACTTTCTTATGTCGGTTACGATCAATAGCTGCAAGTCCACAAATTACAATGCCTGAATGCCGTCAACCCACTGGAGGAGTAGCCATGGTTCCAAGCGACCGGATAATTAGCACGTACTTGTAGTAATAACAATGGGTAGAGAGAATGTGCTCCCCTGATATCCCCAATCTAGTTACTGTCTCCCCAATCTGGTTATCCCCAATATCATAATATCCCTATATCCCCATTCTGTTTCTTATCACCCAACAACCACGTAGCTTTGGGGATGCTATGTGGTGCACGGCTTGAGGTCCGGAGTGCGTGCGGGCTACACACAATATCACCAGATCTCGGAGGTGACGGAGGCGCCAAACGGCGCTGGGCGGGTTCACCCAATGTGGGGCGGAAATGAACCGAGAGACCTGGAGATAAGTGTAGTGTGGATAAGCCTATAATGAGCTATACCAACTACAATTTTCACCAGAAATGGGTGAGAGAGAAAACTATCAAGGGTGTTTGATTATTGGGTTTCAATGGGTTTCACACCTTCGGGGACTAGCCCCAACTCTCAGAATCTTCCAGGGGGGTAGCTATGATGTTAGGGAGCTGGGATTGTCATGAGGATGAAACCAACCATATTATCATATTTGGGGATATTGTCTAGAATCCCACATAGAAGTTCATTTGGGAAGCCAATCTCAGCTTAGGTTTTTGGGTTTTTGTGGAACCCCTGGTGTGGCCCTTGGGTCTATCCCAACTTGGAGAAATCTTAGGAGGATGGGATTTTGGGACTTGAAGTTATAGTTATGGTTGGGGAAACCTGCCGAAACGGCCTTAGTTAGATCCGGATATCCTTACAGTTGCTGTGACACAGATGGGATCGTCCGGACCTGGCTCGGTCTGGCATTGAGTCTAAGCGGTGCTTCAAAAGTAGGCTGGCTGCTGGTTTCATGTTGATTTGTCTTGGTTTGTCACCTCCAGAGTTTGGTGATCTACACTTTTCAAGCCAAGCTTTGGTGAGATCTCTGAAGGCATTACCCTGAATGTTTCGCTAACACATCTAGATGGTCCAAGTCCACAGGTTGAAGGTTTCTTTGAGAGAGGCCACATCACTGTGCACAAGTGCTCAGCTCAAGTCTAACATGTTTGTTTCGCTCGATTCTTGATGTTTGAGCATGTCCATTTGCTTTTGCCCTCACAGCTTGTATCGAATCTTTTAACTTCTCGCTTTGGTCAAGGAACACAGTTTCTTTTTGGCCAACGAGAAGGTACATCACAGTGAATCACAGCATCTTTTTTTTGTTTACCCAATAGTAACTAAGATGATGAACAAGAAGATGGCACATATCTCTATTTTTGTTTCAGAAGACGATGAGTTGAACTTTCCACGAAACCACCCAACGACATGGCCGCAGGGCAGCAAGAAGGGGATCTGGTCCGGCGCCCTGGGTTTGAGGTCGGCGGCGGAGAATGGTTTCGATCAGGTTTGTGAAATAGATGCTTGAGTTTGCCCAGTTTCATTTGGTTTATGTTTTTGAAGTGTGCGTTGTATCGCTGTGAATTAGACATAAATACATAGTGTTGGGTTGGATTGGGTTGAATGTACCAACCAGGTGATTAGTTTGTGGATATGTTTTGATTTGTCTCCTTGGAGCATAGGCAATGTGAGGACCAATGGTTCATCACCACAAGATAGAACAGGCAATGTTGGATTGGTGCTCACAAAAACTTTAAGTACAGCATATTGCAAGTTATAACAGTCACTGTTTTTTCTATCATGGAGGTTGTGCATTTGACACGTTGATCCAGGTGGGTTTGTCTTCACCATTTTGCAGTCTCTTGCCCAAATCGGGGAAAGAAAAAACTAATTTGCGGAAGTAATTATTCGAAATAGTTTCTTCATCACTATCATGGTCTCAGAAGAAGGAGGTTATGCTATTTGATATCTAGTTCCACTCGGATGTTTGAAGAGGTCTCATAGCCTTCAACATCCTGCAACCGACATAGCACCTCGCAGAGTTGGACCAGACAAGGAACGAAAAGAAGTACTTGAGGGCAGGCATTGAAGAAATCAACGTACTTGATAGATTAGAGCAGCTTGGGGGCATTCCACTTTGCGAATATTCCAGCTCAAGAAGATGAACCAATGACAGGCGTTTCCGTTTGAACACCGCACTAGTAGGCACAGTCCTGGGATATTGTTGACAATTAAACAGGACTAAGACTAAGCTTACCATCACCCTTGCTTAGGCAGCAACCGTGTAGGGCATTCACCTTTCAACGAACAAAACGCCACAACGCCAAGGCAGTTAGCATGCTCCAGGCACTAGCGAGCCAGGCCCGCCGTGTGCCGGCCTGGTGTTTGCCATTGGCTTTTCGATGGAGTTCGAATGCGGTTCGAAAGACTTGGCAGGTGAGTTCACTGGGACGATGCCGCGACACCAAGGGGAGGATAACCTATGGCTATCTGCATGCGACTGGATATTCCTTTGTTAAAATTGATGGGAAGTTGTGGCGAGTGCACGTCTTGGTGAAACGAACCTTTCATGGACCGCCTCCTGATATGGATTCAGATGAGGTGCACCATGTGGATGGCAACAAAGTGAACAACAGGTTGGACAATTTAGAATACGTGACGCACATCCAAAACATGCGTTGTTTTCATGCCGCCTCAGGGCCGAAAACGAAGAAGCCCTCGCATGCAAAACCTGTGATGTGGAAAACCAGCGGCTCTTCGGACTGGGCAATGAGCCCCTCCCTTGGAGAAGCTGCGCAGGAGCTCGGGATAAAGAGGACACTTTTGTCCAAGTATTGCCGGTGCAACTTGACAGTGGACGGACATGAGTATGCTTTTGCAACTCTTGAACGGCTAACTCTTTCTGGGGAAGTTTGGCGTCCCTTGATCCACCCTTCGTCGGGGCAAGCTATCACAGGAATGCTCGTGAGTTCCTTGGGAAGGGTGAAGCTTCAGCATGGCCGGATCTCACGAGGACACCAGACAACGGCAGGATATTGGCAGACTGCTTGCCTTTATGGCGGATGGAAGCGAAATGTGTTTGTTCATCGTCTTGTCGCCCGTGCTTTTCTGGGCCCACCCCCCACATCCGAACACAACCAGATAAACCACAAGGATGGGATTAAAAGCAACAACGCCATCAGCAACTTGGAGTATGTGACTCCAGCAGAAAACAGGGCGCACTTCCTTGCGATGGCTGAAGCGAGTGGCAGAAAAAAGGCTAGCACTACACCAGTGTGGAGCAGGCCTCTTGGAAGCAAACAGGGGTGGCAATGGCATGCGTCCATGAGAATTGCTGCTTCAACCCTGGGCTTGAACAAAGACAGCATTTCACGTTGCGCCGGTGGCCTGCAAAAGCACACAGGCAATCACGAGTTCCGGCTTGACGCAGTGGAGCAGCCTGCGCTTTTGCCAGGTGAAGAATGGCGTGAGGTTGATATAGAAGCGCTGTTGCAAGAGAGGGAGGCTCGAAAGAACCGAAAGAATCAACATGGTTCCATTGACATGAAAAGTTGCCCGATCAAGTTTCGTGAGCGTTCAGTCGACTATTTTTCCAATTCGTGCCAATTCAGCATGGGTCAAGACCCTGAATAGCTGTTGATACATCATGCAATCCCCAATTAGTTGAAGCCATTCAATGCTGTAGTATTGCTGGCTTTTTGATCCCTTATGGGTTATCATTGGTTGGGTGGGAGAGGTCATGTTTTGCTTGTTGTGGGGCGGGGTCTTATCCCAAATTCAATCCTAACGCACCAGTAGGAATGAGCCACCAGCTCGCTATGCAAGAGTCGCTACCCGGGGGCCATCGGACGGCTGCGTTTTCATGAACAAAAACAGGTGTTGGAAGCTAGGTTGCCGGCGATTTGAATGATCCCCGGAGTTAAGTAGTGCTGGTTCGTACCTAGGTGATTTTCCTTTGTAATAATTTACATCAAATTATTATCGCACAAAGGGATGCATAGTCAGTAATTATATGGATGTGTGTAGTATGTCTTAGTATGGTCAGTGGGATGCAGTTGGATGTGCACCTTCAAAAGTTTGTCAACGATCATCCCAGCAGAAATGCTTCGGTGGCAGACCTTCCGGCCGAGGTGTAAGACCTACGTGGAGGGTTCTGATCCGCGCTGGACGCAGATTAGTAACTTGGGCTGGACGACTGTGGGCTGATGGGGATGCAGAATTCCACAGAAAAACCAAACGAAACTGGGACAATCCAAGTGAGGGAGGGGAGCTTATGTTTGTGATATTCATGAATATTCCCTAGATATCCTCATGGCAAGCTGGTCGAACTAACATTGTTTGAAAGATGGACCCCACTGCCACCAGGCATTGACCACAAGACGGCCTACTGGGGCAAAGGTACCTGGCGTCTGGGGCCCAAGGGGCCGGCGGCAGCCAGGCTTTTGCTGCTTCAGTAGATGGTTGCTGGGGCAATAGCGATGTGCTGTTTGACACTAACATGTAAGTTGCTTCATGAGTTTAGAGTATTTTAAAGTTAGATTTTCACGGATTTGAAGTTTCTTTGGCCAACTTCCAATAACCAGAAGCAATCAAAACCTCTGGTTAAGCTGTTGTTACGTTCCTTTTTTTCCCAGCATCACTTTGTTTGGCAGGCATCGACCTGGATGATATACAAAAGAACCCAAGCAAACTGAGTTGGAGGCACGGAGAAAAGAGTTGGCCCCGTGGTAGGGATTTGGCGCTTGCATACTACCATCATTACCTTGCTGATGTGGCCCAGTGGAATCATTCATCGTTATTGCATCCTGAGCCCGGGCAATGGTCATTTAGTTCAAGCATATGTTCCAGCCGTTGCACATGAGCGCCGTCAGTTTGCGTGTATAGTACCGCCTGTGATAACTTAAGTTCACCTGGTCCGATTGTGTCAAGTCTTCGCTTCTGACAGGTCGGAACACAATGGCGTTAAGTGGACTTGGAGCCTCTCAGCTGCAGGTGGAAAGGTTGCCGGCCAGATTCTGATAGCATTTGGTGGGCTTGGGAAAGTTACAATGAAGTATGTAACCATCATGTAAATCAAGTGTGAGAGCCCCCAAGAACTCTGGATCACAGTATGCATGTATATAACTTACCAGTAGCTCAAGGCGATGTTTCACACCAACAATTTTTTATAGTTATATAATATATAGTTATTTTTTTCTTGAACAGGAACACCATCCCAAAACAGCCTCTGATAGCCATGTCTAGAAGGCAACCAAAATGACATCCCATCCCATCGCCCTGGTCATTCGAGGTTGGGAAGGAAACTAAGATACCGCTTCTGACCTGCGCGAATTCAAACAGCCCTTGGCTGCCCTTAAGAAATGGGGTGGGATGGTTAGATACCCGGAGATCTTTTGCAGGAGGGATGACCTATTTGGTGTGAACTCAAAGACACACTTGATTGGTTTTCGCAGAAAAATACAGTATATGACGCGATAACAATGACAAAAATCAACATGTCAGAAAATGTGGCGCAGAAACTTGATTTTGACACACGGACCTTTTCATCATAGATGTTTTACTGCGATGTCGTGTTCCGGGCATCGCAGATGTCGGAACAGTAGATAGTTGCGGAACAGTAGATATTTGAGTCACCCAGCAGCCGATGCTTGTAGGCTTCCACTTCTCCAGTGTCCATTGGCGCCAAAATTGGGCAGCGCATAGGTTAGGACATTATTGATCCTTGGACCCCGTAAATCATAATAATGCAAAAGAGAAGCTCTGAAAAGGAAGAAGTTGCCATTGACTTCCCACACTACTAATTATATGCTGCAGATGTATTACAGTCGGATGTTTCAGATGCGCGCTTTCAGTAGGTTTGTGCAAGGAAACAGTAAAAACATGCACAAAGAGACAGGCAACCCCCATGCACCTCCCCTCATGTTGTGGATGGTAAAGCTGCAAAGTTCATGGATTGTGTGTAGAGTTTCCCGGGAAAACAGACAGATTCATTTGTTATGTTGACTCGTTGTGATGGGGTCCCATCATGTCCCATCTATGTTCTATAGATGGGCTTCCATGCTTATGATAGTGTACAGTTGATTTAGTTTTACAGGAAACCTCACCAGCTGGTCGTCACACGTTTCGTGCTAGTTTGATCCAATCCTGATGTACTGCTGGCTGCTGGGTGGCCCATCCACAGAGCAGATGATCCCAGCTGATGATTTGATTCAGAGCCAAACAAAAAGAACGAGGGAGACTGGGCAGCGCCACCCGGGGTGGGGTGTGAATCCCAAGAACGGGAACCCGGGTAACCTCATACGACTTAAGGGCGTGTCTCATTATTTAAGTAAGCCGCAATATTATGTACTCACAATTTCCGGCATGGGAAGCGATTCTTGGATGCCTTGGCTGTGAGTTTGAGCTGACCATGGAAATGAAGAACCGGCTGTTGAGATTTGCGGGGGTTCCTAGATGGGCACTGGTCGTTGCAGCATTTTTTCCTCAAGATGTAGCAACTATACATCAACTATACACAGTGAATCCGCATGCCTTCTCATCCCATCCTGGTTCCGGGGGAGTTACCTGGTATCCAAACTTGTTTACGGAATAATCCGGACACATAGTTTTCATAGATCAACCATATCAACGTCCTGTATCTCAGAGTGTGTAGTTGTGTGGGTACTACACGAAAACATAGCAGCATCTAAATTAATGCAATGAGTCGCGGCTGGTGCCCTTCTTTCAGCAAATCCCCAACCAGAACCGACCATTCCATAAGCAGACTTAGCCACAGCCACAGAGCCGCCGATCGAACCGATGATCCAAGATGGCTTGGGATGGCTTAAGGTCAGTCTTCAGCCACGTGGGGTTTTGCGTTTTCCGTGTCGTGGTTAAGAAGATTTGGAATTTGATTCTTGTATATTGTTCTCCTCGATGTTCTTGAAAGTATAGGAGATTTTAGTTTCCCCCCATTTTGGGGTTGGAGGGGAGATTTCTTTGGTGGGTTGCAACCTCATCCCTCAGAAGGATTGGCTAAGTCTATCAAGTTCGACCTGGTCAATGGTCTTGCAACTTGCAGTCCTGAAAAAACCGCTACTCATGATATATTCACCTAGGGATATATTTATATATACAGATAGATAGATAGATGGTAATTTTCATATACTTTGTTTATTGTGCCCTAGTTTCTCCGATTTGGAGCCTGCAACCCAGCCAAATGAAAGGAGACAGATGGATGATGTGAGAAGAGGCGGGAGGATCATTTGTGCAAGTGTCGGAGGCATTTCAGATTTTGTTTGGGCCATTCATTGTTTCGCCAGCCCCCGGAGAGTTGGATATTGCGATTGCTATGAAGATCTCCTAGGGAAAAAACACTTTCTGTGTGCTGGTGTTTCTGACACTTAGGTAAGTGGATGTGAGTGACACGATACCCAGCACAAATTTGAGTCCCAATTTTGCAAAGCAGGATCTTGCCTACGTATACCCTTAAAATCCCTTGAGTACTGAACAAACCTCGGGTGGATAGCGCAATACTGGTCAATAATACTTTAGTCTTCACGCCAAGAATGGAGTGACATACTGCAGAATCATCAAAGAGAATAGTTTTTGTGCAGGGCCAGGTATCGAAGATTTGTCATGGCTATCAATATACGTCTCTTTTTGCACGCCTCCTTTCTACTCGTGACCCCGGCCCCTTTTCGGCCCGTTGACAGCTTGCTATAAAACCGCCAAAGAACACCAGCCTCGTTCAACATCGCACCTGAGTCGCCATGGCGCCGCAAGTTGGGCAAGAGGAATCCAAGAAAGCTGAAGCAGAAGCTTGTGCCCGTTGGGTCATTTTAGCAGTAACCCTTCGTATTAATAATTGTGCCGGAATCAACATAAGGGATGACAGAGGGATCTGAACATTACTCATCTGGGTCTGAATATCAACATGGGTGATTTTTGGCCATCAAAAATGGACGCCAGCGTGGAGGTTCACAAACAAAACTGACCCGCACCCATTTGTCCAAGGGTTGGGTGACGCAACATTTGGCACGATTTTGGAGTTTGAAAAGGCCCCCCGCAAAGATCACAGATGGTTTGAAAACAATTTCATGCTTAATTGTTCTGCCGGTAGGGGATCAGGCATCAATCACACATTGCAACAAAAATTGAGGCTTTGAGAGTGCAGAGACTCGACAAACCATTCAATTGCCTTTCATTTTTTTTGGCGATGGTGTGCTGAACAAACTTTGGCTTAAACTGATATCGACCCTCCAAAGATGTGATGGTTAAGTCTCTTAAATTGCAAACATATCCAAAGCAAAAAATGCCAAGATGTGTAGTCATGATTCGGATGGCACAGCTGAGGAACTGAACAAGGTCAGAAAGCTTCCAGAGAACAAGAGGCCTTTTCGGCGCCCCGGGGGTCCAGGGGGATAGGTGACATTGGATGTCTGGGATTAGATAGGCCATGTACTATTTGAAGAGAGCTTCCAGAGGGTGTAAGTACTCATTTTTTTGAAGATGGATGACCCCAAGAACATTCTCTGAGGGGTTTCTTTTGAGTCATCTCCTTTGGATTTCAAAAGTTGCGGTTGCAGTATCATTTTACCGTGTTTCTGTTTGCTACCATTTGCAGAGTGTTTTTTAAATGTATTTTTATATGTTTTTTTTCATCGGGTTGAATGATGGAAAACATGATGGAATCCACAAACTTTCCCTTCGCTTCATCGCCCCTGTGGCCAGGTGCGCAAACTGCCTGGCCAGTGGCTCCCCGCTGCTGTCGGCCGTGGTGATGCCCTTCAAGATCTTCGTGTGCAGCAACTGCAAGTCCGCCCATCAAGCGTCCCTCGGCCACAGTCTGGCGAGGTAGAAGTAGTGGATGGGGTGGCCATGACGATTATTGTTTGGGTGCTTGCATTATCATGGCAATGTCCATTATAGCAACCCCCAAGAAGATGGAAAGGTCAAATATCCCACCAAAACAGTGATACCTTCAGCCCTCTCCATCCAATTTTAATGTTTCCTTAAAGAAAGGAGGAGAAATTGCTTTACTTCGTGTGATCCCCACCATGACATTTATACATTTTGTTACTGGCAAATCTTCTGGCATTCTATCTGGCATATCTTCTGGCATTCTACCTGGCATATCTTCTGGCATGGCATCTATCTGGCATATCTTCTGGCATATTATCTGGCAAATCTTCTGGCATTCTATCTGGCAAACATTCTGGCCTTTATCTGGCATATCTTCTGGCATTCTATCTGGCAAATCTTCTGGCGTTCTCTCTGGCATACCTTCTGGCATATTATCTGGCATATCTTCTAACATTTTATCTGGGATATCTTCTGGCATTCTATCTGGCATATCTCATGGCATTTTATCTGGCATATCTTTTGGCATTCTATCTGGCATTCTATCTGGCATCTCTTCTGGCATTCTATCTGGCCGTTGAGGTCCAGCGGTGCACACTGAGCTGGGCAGGTCCCAGGTTGAGGTCCAGCGGTGCACACTGAGCTGGGAAGGTAGGCGGAGGAGGAGGAGGAGGCGGAGGCGGAGGAGGAGGAGAAGGACGAGGAGGAGGACGAGGAGGAGGACAACAGCTCTGATAAAATCTAACAACCCTCACCTGGCAGGTGGGGAACCAAAAAAAACACCAGTTCTACATTCCACGCCCACCATCAGTCACCACCCACCAACATACCCACAACCCTACCAGGACCACCCCCAGCAACATCGCCAAGGTTCTCCCACCGTTGCAAGAGCACCCAGATGAGTCTCTGGTCGATGGAGGAGGTTCGCAGCCTCGAAGATCACCACGGCGGTGGCAACCGCGCGGCGCAGGAGACGTACCTGGCGCAGGTCAGGGATGAGGAACGACCACGGGAAGGCCATGGGGGAGGATGGGGGTGGTGGAGATAGGGGATGGGGGATGAAGTAGAAATGGTTAGGACCTGGGCGAAAGAAACTTAGAGAAACCACCAAGTAGCCAACTATTGCGCTGCGCTTAGTTGTTTTTTTTGCGCCAATTTGAATGGGTTTTATGGGGTTGGAGCGGGAGGGTGTTCTGCCACCACTCTGCCCCGTATGTTTTTGATTGTGTTTGTTCGATAGTGAATCTTGAGCCAAGCTAGTGACCCAAGAGTGGAGGGTTGGAGCAGCTAGGAAGATTTCATGTGGCTGGCTGGCTGGCTGGCTGGAAGGTTATTGGTTGATTAAACATGGTATCATATGAGGCTTGATTGGCATGATGTATGAAAATTATGCCTGCTGCTAGGAGGTCAAAAGTTGCATTCAATGCTTCCACATTCCCATGCAGTTCATTTGCCATAGACATACCTAGACCTGTTGTTTTTTTTGAGAACAAAATTGCCCCATGTAACATTTGGGACCCTCAAAATGGAACTCTGGTTCCAGGTTGATGCAGTTTTACCCGTGGTATCACCACCGATGCTATGCACCAAGACCGGGGAAGCCCGTTGGCCCAAGCCGCCTTGGGCAGGTGACCACTTGGACGTTTACAAAGACTTTGTGAAGAAGGTGCTCACTTTGGTGGGGTTGAGTCGCCTCCCTAAACCTGGGTTGAGTAGTTTGGTGGGTTCATTTGACTTGCTCAGAGTGGAGGAATGTAGATGCCAAGCTGCGGTTACATATTCTGCAACGTTTTTGCAGGCATCTAAGAGTGGCAATCAAATAAACATATAAGCAACATAAATGGAGATATGGGGATGGGCCGATGCGTCGGCACCTACTTGGATGTGTCACGAAGGGATTCATAATCCATACACTAGCTGGGGGTTATCATGATTTTCTTGCTCAAGATCCGCAAATGTCTCTAGGTGATATTGCAATGTCAATCGCTTAAACCAGTTCCGAGTCCTTGAAATGGCCCGAAACAAACATATAGTCTTATAACTTATGGGTTCCAACTTTTTTGTTGGTGGAAGTCCAATTTTCTTTCCAAAATTCAATTCTTTGACTTTATAATAAGAATTCCCATTGAATATTTAGATAGAAAAGGTTAGACACCTGGAAATCATGAGGAGAAACATCTATAACATCCTGGGAAAAGTTTTCTATCCTGTTTATTCTTTTTTGGGGGTTCCTACAAGTGCAAGGCCTACCTGGAGCAACGTTGGTGTGGGCCGCCCCGGCGTGAGAGATCTGAGACTTGGTAAAAGGTGCTTATGGACAGCGGGTCTTGGGAACTTATGTGGTAATTGGAAAAAACCTTTGGGGTAGTCAAGACGCAATGATTGATTGCACAAACAATCAAGGATTTTAAGATACAGCTGAAAAGCGTGGAGTTATTTTATATAATAGGTGACCAAGACATGCTTATGTCAAAACAATGGTCAAAACGTAGGTAATTATGGCTCTCGCTTTCCTGCATGGGACATCAAGAAGCATAAGAGTGGGCATGTCCTGACTAAACTTGAGAACCCTTTACGTGTCCAAGTTACAGGCTGGGATATAACCAACTATCCATCCATAGATGGCAGTGGGTCAAAACTAAACACCTCAAAATTTCCACTGGTGGACAATATTCGGCAAAAACAACGTATTTGGCTGACTCATCAATTTAAGCGGTTGGCATCCCCCAAGAAGTGTCCCCCAAACAAAGGAACTTTTGGAATGTCATTTCCCAATATTTTCCCGATCTTCCCTTATAGCATTTAGATCAAGTTCAATGAAAGAAACTCTTAGAAACCATGGAGGCAAGTAGTTGGGTGGTGATTTTGAAGCACACGACAGGGCAAAAAAAACACGTCATTTCGGCCAAGCTTTAATCAGTGGTTGGAGAATAGGTCACGTGCTTTCAAAGCACCAATGGAAAACGATCAAAAGTTGGCGTTCTATACTTTTTCATGGTGCAATAATACCCTAACAAGAAATTTTCCAAATTTCTCCATCACCTCTATCCACCCGCAACCCTTCAACTGAGTCACCTGGGTTCGATCAAGGATCCCCCTCAGCCTGCCAGCCGCTCCAACCTCTCCGCGGCGCCGGCAGCGCCCGGTGGCAGGGCGGCACGACCGGCGGCAGCGCCGCCGGCGAGCGTGGATTTGCTGAGTGGCTTGCTCGGAAGTTCAAAGATGTTTTTGAGTATTTTTCTGGATTTGGTCGTGATGTCATGGCATCCATGATTATTTATTCTCAAGTTATGCTAATGCTTCCCGTTGGTTGTTGCAATATGAAAGTTGTCAATGTCCAAAATCAGAGGCGTTGCAAGTTTTCTGGAATCAAAAGAGTTGTAATTCTAAACAAAGGTTTGGATTTGGGCCCATTGAAAATCAAAGCGCTTCCCTTTGTAAACTCTCTGATTTGGTAACGTTTAGTAGGTCAATCTAATGGGATTTTCGTTCAACCGTTTGTGGAGTGACAAACTATTCAGCGAAAGCTCAACTTATTTGGTGTGGCAAAGGCTCACTTTTCAGCTCCTCAATGACGCGGCGTTCATTTTATCAAACTATTTCATTTTTGATACACTTTGCACGTTGTCAATTTCTAGCTGTAGGGCCAACCGTTGGAAGCCCGGCAAAAAAAGGCTCACTATTCTCCATGTTGGTGAATCCCCATGTGTGCTGCTTCAAGATCTTCAAGTCACCATTCGGTGGATTAGACCTGCATGTTTGATGGTCTACAGTGTAAACCCCACATCACTAGATCCTGGTTTATTAATTTCGGGGCAACCCCAAAAAGTGATAATCTGTTTGCTATTAGAAGTGCAACCACGCCAGCATTTCAACTTCATGTGAGGAATATGTGGCAGCATTTTGCCAAATGAACCAAATGCAGCTAAATATGCCAGCCATACAGATCCATGATTCCATTCCCTGAGCCTCACCACATGCGACAGTTGGAGGCGACTTCGAACCCTCCAAACCCACACCAGCGCCGGCACCGGCACCGGCGCCGGCGGTGAGCAACGGCTTTGATCCCAATGTGGGAAGTGGACCAACGAGTCACCTGGCAGGGAATGGGGATGAAGCCAATTGGCACCTGGGATTCCTGGAGGTTTATTTTGGAAGGATTTGGGATGTGAGGTCTTACCCCAGACTTAAAATTATGCTCATGATTCGATATAGATATGATTCGATGTAGTTTTTAAATACTGGTATGGATCATGTAACGGTACCCAAGAATGGTTTGAAACAGTTTTAAGATGTTTCAGTGCGTTTTGTTTACATATTTGATGAGTGAAGATCCAATAAATTCATCATGAACATATGAAAAATCCACATATGAGGAAATATGTGACCCTGTTTCCTATCATGTCATATGCCTTATCGATCCTTATCGCTCATATTCAAGCAAGTTGGGATACCAACGGCCTCAGTGCTAGTCTAGCTTTAACTGGAGCTTGTCGATGGATACGTTTCTGGAATGTCGCGCACAGATCATGGTGGCGATTCCACCAATCGAAGTGTTCGGCAAGTCACTGCTTCAATAGGAACATAATCTACGATGTATTCATGGTGGGTTTCCAAGCCAACAGTTTGTTTGCCGGCCGGAGGGTCCCTCGCACTCCAATACATGGGTTGGCTCATGTGTCACAGTACCGCATTTGTTTAGTAAGAGGATTGTAGCGGAGTAGGATGTGAGATACACCATCGGTGATTGTGCTGTTGAAAATTAAGTTGATTTGTTCATCCATTGCCAGGTCTGGTCGCATGAGTCTATATCTTCAATTTAGTTGTGTACATCAGGATATCCAAGTTGTCATCATTTGGTACAGTTGGGGTTGCCCTTTATTCACATCAAGGTCATCAAAACCCATTTGTACGTGATGCTCTGAATATCACATATCCCATTAAGTATTTAATAAGTCATTACCAGAAGATAGCCAAGTCACAGCACCCTTTCTACCCCTGATAAAGTAGGGGTTGTCTGAAAATAGCCTATATACCCCAAAGTTGTTGTTTTCATCAGTATGTCTCCCATTACCCACCATTTCGGGGCCTACCCCATGATCAGACACACTCATATCTGCAAAAGAACCCAATTGTTCTCATTCAAATCCATGTGCTTTCCCTTATGAAATCAAGTTAAATCATATTAAATCATTTCAAATCCCATATTTGGATTGTTAACCCATGGAACACCTCCCTGCTTTCTATCACCCACCCTCCATTTTCTCCCAGACGACTTTGGCTTCGATCCCTTCGCCACGCCGGCAGCAGTGCCACCGCCCATGCCGGGCAACCAGAACGCGGCACCCGCGAAGCTTGGTGGCTGTGGAGGATCATCCCAGGGATCGTAACTGGTTTTTGTACCCTCTGGTAAATGAACCCTGAAAAGCACCATTTTTTTGTGCGGAAACTAGTCTTCCAACAGCTACTTGGCAGGGTCTAAGTTTATATAACTGGAAGGGTAACCCTGGTGAATCAGTGCCTAAGTGGGGCTATCCCATATAACTGGGCTACAATAAACAAAGAAATAAATGAATAAATCAACAAATAAATAAATAAACACACGCACACACAGATAAATATAATATATATATATAAGTATACAGTATTATAAGTGTGTGTGAAGTTGATATTCCCTTACTAAGTGGGATGATCCTCCAAGTGGTTAATAAGTCCCCTAACTAAAGATATCCCATGTGTAACTGGGCTAACGCCACTTTTGGAGAGTTGAATCGTCAAGCATCATGTAAGATCCCTGCTCTGAGGAACCAGATGCCGATGCAGCCTGCCAACAATGCCATGTCGAAGATGAATGCGCCAAATGCTGGATGTAGCCCAGGCGGGTCCAAGGGCGTTTGTTTGGCAAAGGTGTGATTTAGATTTATCTAAGTTCAAGATAGGTGCTTGATATCCAGCTATAAGATAGGTACGCTACGCTTGGTACGCTTGGTGCGCTTGGTACGGTACGCTTGGTGCGCTTGCCCGCTTGGTACGCTTTGGGTAGGTACGTTTGGTACGCTTAGTAAGGTACGTTTGGTACGCTTACCAACCGTACCGTACCGTACCAAGAAAATCAAACCTACCAGCCGTACGTACCAGACATGTTTGGATCTTACTTAAGGCCTCTACCACCTATCTTGAACCTAGCTAAATTTAGATGTACGCTTGATCACCTGTCATGATGATAATGGCGATGAAGAATGCAAAACAGAAACAGAAGAAAGAAATGCAGAACATCGAAAATGCAAAGATTAAAACGGCAATGCTTGGTGCCTATACTACGAAATCAAAAAAAAACCAACATTGTCACTGGGCGCCCAAGTGCTGCCCTCACAACAGGGATACTGTAACTCTCCATCTCCCCCTACACACATGGGCAACTTGTAGGTTGATTATTCACCTCATTTTCCTAAGGTGCTGCTAGTCATACTTTTGTAAACATTGCTCTGCTTGGTCTGAAATGGTTGGTAACCCTTTCGCCAGGTCGTTAATTTTAAGCCAGTAAGATGTTTTTTTTCTTTTGCAGGCGTTGCCACCATGGGCTTCCAACCCTCCATGGGGAGCAGCGCCGGCAACGCCATGGCTCCATCCATGTCACCCATGGGCTGTGGTGCCTGTGGGGCCTCCGGGATGTGCCTTGGCAGTTGGTTTCCTGAAGGGTTCCCTTTCAGGAGCTCGTTGCAACAATTCACCTGTTCATTTTGGTCGAAATTTCAGGCACGCATGGTATAAACCATCCTGTGCGAGCAATGTCCTATATATAGTTAAAGCTTGCATCATTGCCAGCTTTCCTTGGCATGCTTGTTGAAAGCAAATGGGCCAAGGAACATGATGAATAACAACACCAGCGGCTTTGGCGACTTTGTCAGTGGTGGCTGCAGTGGTTCTGGTGGCTGTGGTGGCTGTGGCCCTTGCACTGGCTGCGGTGGATGCTGTGGTGGATGTGGTGGAGGATTTGGCTGTGGCGGTTGTGGTAGCTGCGGCTGTGGTGGCTGCGGCGGCTGTGGTGGCTGCGGCGGCTGTAGTGGCTGCGGCTGTGGTGGCTGCGGATGTGGCAGCTGCGGCTGTGGTGGCTGCGGATGTGGCGGCTGCGGATGTGGCGGCTGTGGATGCGGCGGGTGCGGATGTGGCGGTTTCGGAGGCTGCAACAATGGCTATGGTTGCGGTGGCTGCAATGGCTGCAACGGCTGCAATGGTTTTGGTGGCTGTGGTTGCGGTGGCTGTGGGTGTGGTGGATGCAATGGCTGCGGTGGATGCAATGGATGTTCCCCCGGGAACGGGGGCTTCAACCCACATGCTACGAACGTGGGAGGAAGTGCCCCACAGGCTGCACCCACCCTGGCAGATCTCAAGCAGAACTTGCAGCACCTTTATGCAACTTGCCTGCGGTTGATTTTGATGAGAAGGGTGCTGCCAGGTGATGCTACACAGAAAGGTTTGTTGAATTTGTTCAGGACCTTTGACGCATTGAAGGTAGCTACATAGGTAAAATATGGAAAAAATCACTTTGATCCTCGAATACCCAGTGTAAAATGGTGGATTTGTTTGGCCCCTAGCCCCTAGCAATGAGAAATTTGACCAAACCTATTGTTCGCAATGCCGTTCATACCCACAGCAACTCATGCAAACTTTAAAACACCATGTTGCCATGGGTCATCGTAGACCTTACCCTTGATCCTAACTTCAGACACCCCAGCGAATTTTTGTGCTGGCCACGCGTGCCATACTCCAGGCATCGTAGTCCAACTTCTTCAATCTTGGCTTCTGATAGTCCATGAAGTCCAACAGCCCGCAGCCTCACAGAAACTGGGTTGAGCTGCTGAAGTCAGCTGAATACATCAGACCAGACCTGTCTTTTTTGAGGGGTGCGGTGTTTGGTACAAGCGGGAAGTAGTTGCTACTTATATAGATGGGCCATGGAGTTCTTGTATCGCTTACTAAACCAGTGGGTTGCAACTTAAACCTTAGAACCGGTTATTTGCCCAGGGAATATCACCCAGTTATTGGCCATCCAAGTACTGTAGTGTACTCAGCTTCTCTTCGACACTTCCTTTTGCGCCTGGCCCAGTTGTTCAACCCGGTACCGCGACGGAAACCCACTGGACCTGCGCGAAATCGCAGCGGTCCGTTGTGGGAGGTGGCCGTCGGTTCACCGTTTCACCCCGTCCTGGGACCAAACCTTTTCAGGAAGTATATCATGTTTTGATGATGGCTTTCATATGATGGTTTCAATATGTTCGAATCCTGTTTGGAGCCAAGCACCCTTTGATGCAGCCAGTTGTAAGTCTTTGATGGTCTTTGATGGTCTTTTGCTCGCCTAATAAGGCACATTACTCGATCAGGATGGTGCTAGAAATTTCCCGCCCTGTGGCGGGGCTTCTCAATTCGAAAGACTCATCAGGGACCCACGTCACATGGCACTTTTACAGAAGGAAGCGCCAAAGCTAGGATCGGGACTGTCATATCATTACACATGAAATACTCCCACTAAATAACCCCAATGTTGGAAACTGATTCCAGAAAACCTTGTGGTGACGGGGGTCGTTGGTATCGAATGGAATTCCCCTAGGAGCTAAATCAGGCACAAATTACGGCCTGGCACCCATCGTTCTGAGGGATTTTTGCAGCTTACGCTATCTTACGCTTGAGGAAAAAATGGTTGTCGGTGTTGCTAACTGTTGGATCCAAATGCTTCAGCAGGTCAGTACAGGGTAAAAAGTGTAAACTGGGTCAAGAAACCAAAGCGTGCCTTCTTGATTTGGCAATTCAGATCTAAATGAACATGACGTGCCAAAGATCTATCTACCAGATTCGATGCTCGGCCTAGGGGAGCATCGTAGTTGGAGTTTCTGACAGAGGTTGCTTCTTACCAGCTGCAAGTGCTCTGTACGTATGGACACATGAGTCCAGTAGAACCCATGGTGCTTTATTTTGAGTCTTTGCATCTCAAAGTATACAGACATACAATTAATTACACTATGGATGTTTTTCTTGTACCGCTTCGAATTCCAACGTCCGGCCATATTTAGAGCTAAACTTATCATCTAACTGGGACCATGTTTCAGCTGATTTACTGCTATAAAATTGCTGACTGACACATGGTTTCAGCCATGGTTTTCCACATTTTTTTTGTTTAATCATTATTTCATTCTACTACCATGTCACAGGATGCTGTACCTGCAGTCCTGGTTTCGCTCCAGCCTGCAGGCCAATGACAGCAGACCAGGCTCGGGTTTGGCCTTATTTTGGGCAGGTGGAGACGGCACAGGTGAGGCAAACCCACATGGGTAGGATCATTCGCCAACAAAAAAAGGAGTTGAACTCTAGCAAAGATGTACTTTTTTCAGCAAATCTGGGGATATGATATGTTTCTTTTATAATTTATTTGGTGAAATCTTGGACCACTTGCTTTTACAGCTTAGTTATGTCATATGTGGTATTTCCATGGAGGTATCCACGGCATGGTGGTTGTTGTATTGATCTAAGGGTTGCCATTGCTGGCTGGTGATTTGATCAACTTCATGGGTGCTGAAAGATGTCAGGGATTGGGAAACGCTGTGCAGAAATTGACCTTTGAATCCATTAGAGTTTGTTTTTCTGACGCATTGTGGCATTGAGTTGTTCTTTTCCGGCTTTGTCCAATGATAGTCCCACTGCCTGTCATCATAGATTCACTCCGAGACACTGAGCTTAGGTATTGGATCTACAGAATTCATGTCAAAGGTCCCAAAAAGGGGTTCTTAAAACTGGCTTCAATCAAAAATACCCCTCCCAGACCCTTTGGCTCAGTATATAATTTTGTTCGGTGCGTATGGAGTTGGCCCCAATAATTTTAAAAAAACGGCTTGCAATTTAATTAACTGAAGGCATCGGGTGGCTACTTCTCCCGAGAGCAACCGGAGCGCGTGGCAGCGGTCTCAGGGCTTGGCCAGTGGTGCACGTTGAAATCTTGTGATTTTGGGCGTCAGCTTAGATTTGGCCACGCTTTCAAGGTGGGTTTGATGTTTAGCTGGTGATCTCGAACGTTCAAATTAGCTATACCCTTTATTTTTCAAATCCGGTTTGGGATGATTGTCCCTGTTGACGGTTGGCTGCTATACTTTTGGAGATTTGGCTGTAAGCAGATGTGTTTGTTTGGCTCCCATTTGCGGGAGCCATGCAGCAAGAGTTTGATGTTTGCATCCCTTCTTGGGTCTGAGGTGGCAAGCAGAACAGAGGTTCGAACTGTGCCGTTGGGGGCCTCAGTCCGCCGATGATGATACCTTTATGGCCACATGCGCCCTTGGTTGATGTGACACATGCGTATTCCCTGGCCAAGCCTATCGTCTATCCGTGACACCATGATAACCTCCAGCACGGGGTAAGCGCCTAGCATTTTTGAGAAGATACTATATATAGCTTTATAGCTATTCAAGAAGTCACGTTGACATTTTGCCAGCCCAGCTAGAGGGCCACCAAATGCAGTCACCACAGGATACTCATGCTGCTTCAGTACCTCTCGCAGGTCTGCTTTGTATCCCACCATCGCTTCGGCGGCCTGGGTCCTCAGCGTTTAGGGAAGGTAGGGAACGGTTGCCAGAGTTGGCAGGTGGTTTGATAGGTTGGGTGTGGTTTTGATACCTGGCATGTGGAGAAAGCAAGGGTTCTTTCAAACAAAATTAATCAATGTCACTTTCTGATTCTCTTGTCATTTTTTGACCCTGGCTATCCTTTTCTCATTGCTGGGTCCTCCTGGGCATGCTGGCTGTAGTTTGTTCATTTCTATTGACCTGGTTTCAGGTCGTCTACTCAATGTTTGTGCCGTAGAGGATCCCTGAATGGGCTGCTGGTATTTGCTGGTTGTTTATAACTTCCGTATAAGGCAAGGCCGGTTCAGGGTTCGTCTGTGCACGTCAAAAGTGGGTCGTTTGTGCACGTCAGACGGTTGGTCGTCTGTGCACGTTTTTGTTGTGTGTTTTTGTCATTGTATCTCTGTAACATGATTCTTCTTCTAGCTTTTTTTTTAAACATCTCAAGAGCTGCTTTCGTGTGCCATTTGGTGGAGCTGCTTTCGTGTTCTCTCACTGAAGTTCACCCATGTTCTTTCACACAACTCATCTCACAACTCACACAACTCATCTCACACAACTCCACTCATCTCACAACTCACAGAACTCATCTCACATCACTCCGCTCATCTTACAACTCACACAACTCCTCTCATCTCACAAGTCACACAGCTCATCTCACACAACTCATCTCTCACAACTCATCTTACACAACTTAACTCACTCAAGAGCTGCTTTCGTGTGCCATTTGGTGGAGCTGCTTTCGTGTTCTCTCACTGAAGTTCACCCATGTTCTTTCACACAACTCATCTCACAACTCACACAACTCATCTCACACAACTCCACTCATCTCACAACTCACAGAACTCGTCTCACACCACTCCACTCATCTCACAACTCACACAACTCGTCTCATCTCACAAGTCACACAACTCATCTCACACAAGTCATCTCTCAACAACTCATCTTACACAGCCACCCCCCCACCCCACGGGTAACTGATCATGAAAGAGCAGTGCGAGGAAATGCTCTACAGCAAGAAAGATGATGAGGTTGCTGTGCGTGTGCAGGCATAGGAACATGAACCTTATTAACTCACCCCACCCCACCGGTAACTCATCATGAAAGAGCTGTGCCTGTCTCTGCTCTACGGGAAGAAAGATGATGAGGTTGCTGTGCCTGTGTGTGATATTCATTGAAAATGAAAAGTTATGAATAACACAACACAAAAATTAAAACCAACCACCAACCCACCCCAAACCCACCACACCACCCAACCCCCCCACCCACACACCCACCCAACCCACCCCCCCACCCAACCCCCACCCACCCCACCCCACCCCCCCCCACCCCCCCACCCCACGGGTTAACTGATCATGAAAGAGCAAGTGACGTGTAAGTGATCTACAGCAAGGAAAGATGAATGAGGTGCTTGTGCTTCTGTAGCATTCGGAACATGACCTTATTAACCACCCCACCCCACCGGGCGTAACTGATCATGAGAGCTGTGCCTTTCTTGCTTCTACGGAAATGAAAGATGATGAGGTTGCTTGATTGCCTGTGTGGCATAGGAATATGAACTTATAATTTCCCCACCCCACCCAACCCCCACCCACCCCCACCCCACCCCACCCACCCCACCCCCCCCACCCCCCCCAAACCAAACCCGAAATGGCTGGTTCCCAGCCTCAATGTGCGCGGATGACCGCTCTTTGTGCGCGGATGACGCGGTTTCTCTGTGCGCAGATGACTTGTTTGCAATGTGCGCAGATGACTCGCTTTCAATGTGCGCAGATGACGCGTTGACCATCCTGTTAGCTGGAGGGGCCTTCTGGTTTCATTTGAGGATGGCTGATGGCTGATGCTGGCAACCTTACAAAATATACTGCACGCAGTTTATTTCCATGGAGACCCCTAGGCCCTAACCACCACAGCATATCAGAGCAGCCAGATATAGGCTGCATTGATGGGTAGGGTGCTGCTTGACCACGGATACATCCATTCCACTTTGCCGGGGGGTTTGGTCAAACCCATCCTGTAAACAAATATCAAATGGCAAATGGTGCCAATGAGCCAATGTAATACAGCCATTGGAAGGAACCCATTTGAAGTCGATCCGGTAAGTTCCGGATATCCAGGACATAGACTGTTTTGATATATATATATAGTTCAAATTCAGGTATTTTGGCAGCAGATTTGAGGGTGATCATGATGATCCACAATGGATATGGGATATTTGTTCAAGATCTGGGTACATTCTTTGCTACCAAAGCATCCTTTCCGCCAATGGTGCGCTGCACCTCAGGTGCCATCCGCCCCTGGAGAGCATCCCATCCTGGTCCGGGCACATGGTTCCTGCGTCGGTTTCCGCCATATTTGTTGAGGGTTGATCCCTAAGCATGTGGGAAGAAGATGATCCAAGTTGATTCAACAAACATCACCAGTGGAACCATGGAACAAGTCCTCCTGCATTTGACTACACAATGCATGATGATGATTGCTTTCGCTTGTGCGTATTTTGCCATTCTCTCCAAAGTCCTCGTGCGCTGAAAGCGATGCAATAGTGTAGTATAACAATTAATATCTGTGACTGATGGGTAAGGTAGACACATGGGATCCATTGTATTTTTGGACTTGGCAGGCTAGTGGCATTTTGTTGCTGTCTTGAAACGCCTCTGCAATTGCCTTGGTTAGGTAGTAGTGAGGCTGCGGCTGAATTGATGCTTTTCAGAGCTGTCATGGCTGCGGCAATTTGCGATAGTTCTCATAGTAGCTGAAGGTAATTCAGTTCAAGAATCTGAAGCAAGTTATTTTGTTACAACGGTCCCAGGTCCAGGATGGTTACTGTAAATGCTGAGGTAGTTATGCCCTTAACATTGTATGGTCGACATGGTTGGACAATCCCTTGAGAATTCACATATTGTGCAGAACATATGCTGAGGGTGCAACCATGGCGTGCACTTGTTTTCGGCGACAATGCTTGGTTGTCCTTGGCTTACAGATACTCCTCCTCTACACGCTTGTTGCAAGGTAAGCCCGTGGAAAAGTCCTGGCAAATCAGTTCACATGGAAGGTGCCGCAATACATTTGGAATCGTCTCAGCTGGGAATTTGAGCCCTTCCGGGTACAAGAGAGTCTTCATTTCTGGCCACCACTTCTATGTTCACCGCCTCGTAGCGTTTGCTTTCTTGGGGCGTGCTCCTGATCCACTGGCGTGGCAAGTCCACCACAGGGATGGCAACCCATGTAATAACCTAGTAGAGAACTTGGAGTACGTAACTCCCAGGCAGAACATCCTCCAGTCATATGAAAAGCCTTCAAGGGGCAATAGTGGCCCCAGCTTGTCACAGCCAGTGATGTGGCGCCCCGTGGGGTCTCTGGAGTGGAGAACCTGCTCCTCTATCACCGCTGCAGCTTTGGAGACGGGACTTTCTCGGACGTCGGTGCGGAGGAGCTGTCTCGGAAGAATATCGATCAAAGGCCTGGAGTTTTGCCAGGTGAATCTTGGCCAAGATGAGCATCTCCCTGGCGAAGTCTGGAGGCCAATGCATGACCCCAAGTCGGGACATGAAATCCCTAGAAGGATGGTCAGTTCCCTGGGTAGGCTGCATTTTCCGAGCGGCAGGAGATCGGTGGGATACAAGAGCAAGGCGGGTTATCTTACTACATGGTGTGGTGGGCGAATTGAATCTGTTCACCGTCTTGTCGCCTTCGCATTTCTTGGGCCACCTCCCACTTTGCAGCGCAACCACATCAATCATAAAGATCATGACAAAGGGAACAACGCCGTGGAAAACTTAGAGTACACAACTCCCTCTGAAAATGCGCTGCATGGGTTGACAAAGGCAGCCAGTAGACAGGCCGGTTCGAATGTAAAACCCGTGGCGAGCAGGCTGAACGGTAGCCAAGATGAGTGGACACAGCACCGTTCCATTTCAAGTGCTGCACGAGCTTGTGGGTTGAAGCCAGGCAGCGTAACCAGATGGGCCCACCGCGGCGGAAGCCACAAGGGCAAGTTCGAGTTCCGCTTTGCGGAGGACCCGTCAGCACCAACTCGTCCAGGAGAGGAATGGCGGAACGTGGATATCGCAGCCCACCTTGATGAAAGGCTACACCGCAAGCTTTCGACATGCTCAGTGTCTATAAAGACAGCTGCTGGACTCCTGGACTAAATCAGCAGGATGCTTACGTTTGTTGGTCTGCAGGGCCGGTACCATGGCCGTAGGTTTTCTGCCACCTGCCCCATTTTGTTTTTTAAAGGGACATTTTGAATGAGGTGTTCCAACCCTGATTATTAATTCGTGCAGTCCGTTCACAGGTTAATTGATTTCCGTGGCATGGCCCACGTGCTCCCAACCACCTTGTTTGTGAGGGTGCCCAAAGGCCCGCCCCCTACGGACAGAAGGTGGCTTGCATCTAGAGAAATGGATTGTGACACTTGGTCCTAGATTTTGCCGGGCGGTGGTGAATGCATTATGCCATCTTAACCTCACCAGATAGTCACAAGACATTGGGAGATATCAGAAGATTCTGGAGTAAGGAAAGCTGGGTGCGGTTGATGTATGCTGATGCTGCCAGGTTTGTGCGGTACTGGCTGCCAGTTTCCCCTTGACATGATTTTATGTCTTTGATTTGCATTTCTTGGTTTTCTGTCACATGGGGTGTCATAATGGAGTGGGTTGCATGCAAGCAGTCAACTTTTGCCCTATTGCATGCAAGCAGTCAACTTTTGCCCTATTTTGCCCTTTCGCTGTCTTCCTCAAAAAGTAGAGTCAACTGTCACTCCTTTGGATTGATTTATTTACTTCTCAGTTCGATTCTTGTCAAAGCTCAAAAGCCCAAGATGGTTGCATATAGTAGCAAGACTGACACACACATCACAAAGCATAGCATGTGAGAAGTCTTGCTGAATGGGCTCACATGACACCACTGGTTGGTGAGAAGGGCAACCAGGACATCGAGTGTAGCAGCAGCATTATTAGCACGCATGTTTTATAACCAAAGCTTCTTGAGGACGATCTCATTAGTTCCAAACTTCACCCATCCTTCTATGGCTCCATGGCCCCCGTAAACTTCAACATCAAAAACACCCGCTGCTTCCATCCAAATTTGTATGACAAAATCTTTAGACATGTTCAATACCGACCACCCCAGAAGGGAGACCCCCCACACCATG
>CAMXCT020001588.1:100000-143224 GCA_947184155.2 Cladocopium goreaui | reverse complement strand
CTCGGAAACATTCCTACCATATGGCGATGTGTTCGCCAAGTGCATATCCCGAAAGGGAAACCACCTGAAGCTGACGGCAGCATGCTGGCGGACAACATGCGTCCCATAGCTGTGATGTCGATAATCTGGCGAATCTGCAGCCGAGCCAGATTCAAACAAACTGAGGTTCAGGAATGGATCCACACATCCACCCCCGAATTCATGTTTGGGGGAATTCCCCAAAAAGGTGTTGAGGATGCTATCTCTCACATAATCCTCAAAGACATGCATAGCTGGCCGGTTGGTACACTTGACCTGACAAAAGCTTTCGATTATTCTGACCCTGAGATAATCTGCAAACTCTTTGTCCACCAAGGTATGCCGCGCAAAGCTGCACGCATGTTGTTAAGCATGTGGAGCGAACAAATCCGTTTTCTTCAGCTCCATGACGAATTTTTCCCAAACAACCATGTTGTCAAGCGCTCCCTGCCGCAAGGTGACTGCTTTAGCATGTTAGGCATGTGTGTTTTGCTTACTCCCATTGCCAATCACATTCAGAGAAAATACCCTTGTTGCGTTCAAGCTTTATATGCCGATGATCGTTCTTTCACTTGTTCCACTGCGACTGAAATATGGCAAGTTCGAAATGAATGGCATGTTTGGAGCAATAAGGTTGGTCTTCAAGAAAACCCCACCAAAGAGCAATATTACCACCGCAACGTTCAAGGTTGCCGATCTCTCGAGGAAGCCGGCTGTCCTCCAGAAACAGTTTCCACTTCCATCACCTTGTTGGGATTCCAGTTCATGGGAGTGACCCAAAGAAAAGCCAAAGACCGAGAACTGACAAGACTCACTGAGGCCAAAGAAGTTCTTCGAAAATGTAGGTGCCTCCCAGGTTCCAAAACACGTAAAGCTGCAGTTGCCAGGGTTTGTGCCCCAGCAAAAGCAAGTTGGGGATGGCTGTTTCGAAGACCCACTCATGCTGAAAGCAACGCTTTCTTTCAGGGAGCAAAAGCGCTGCATCAGTGGCCAAAGCAGTCAGCCGTACCTTTACTCCAAATTTTTACTGGCCATTGGTGGGACTTAGGTTTTGCTGCCACGGTTACGACTCTCCGAGTCCTCACCCGCTATGTTCACAAAACACAGATGCAGTTGCAAAACTGGCCACCCAAAATGAGTGGCTGGACGGGTAGCTTTAGAAAAGGCATGCAAGAACTTGGGTTCGCTGAGGCTGGTAGTTGGACCTGGACGCACCCGATGCTTGAAACTATTCAGATTCAACCAACCACACTGCCTGAAAAGGCGACCGAAGTGCTGTCACATAGGCTCAGAGATGCTTGGCGAATCAGAAAATATGAGGAATTCTTGGAACTTGACCGACGCGACTCAACGGTTTGTGCAGACATTCCATGTGACCTGACCCGCATTAATATTCTGCGCAAGAAAAAACTCAACAGTCACGAACTGGCTGTTGTAACTGGTGCTTTCATTTCACCTCAATGTCGAAATGCCATGGGAGGTGCTGAAGAAACATGCCCGTATTGCCAACATGTTTGTGCCACTGTGCAGCACATGCTTTGGGAATGTACTCAGAACCCACACCGTGATCCTACTATTAGACCCCACGATGTGCTGCAGGAAAGACTCGCATGGCCCACTACTGATCCTACTAAGGTGGACCATGACAACAAACTTCTAAGGTTTGCAGCTGCAACACGTGCTGATGTGTTGCAGCAGCGCCACGACGACTAGAACCACCTCCATTCTATTCTGGCGATCGCCTCTGGCCTGCGCTGCGGCTGCGGGCAAGTGCGGGCAGCGTCATTGTCTACATCATCATCCAGATTTCAGGTTAGTAGGTGCCTCCCAGGTTCCAAAACACGTAAAGCTGCAGTTGCCAGGGTTTGTGCCCCAGCAAAAGCAAGTTGGGGATGGCTGTTTCGAAGACCCACTCATGCTGAAAGCAACGCTTTCTTTCAGGGAGCAAAAGCGCTGCATCAGTGGCCAAAGCAGTCAGCCGTACCTTTACTCCAAATTTTTACTGGCCATTGGTGGGACTTAGGTTTTGCTGCCACGGTTACGACTCTCCGAGTCCTCACCCGCTATGTTCACAAAACACAGATGCAGTTGCAAAACTGGCCACCCAAAATGAGTGGCTGGACGGGTAGCTTTAGAAAAGGCATGCAAGAACTTGGGTTCGCTGAGGCTGGTAGTTGGACCTGGACGCACCCGATGCTTGAAACTATTCAGATTCAACCAACCACGCTGCCTGAAAAGGCGACCGAAGTTCTGTCACATAGGCTCAGAGATGCTTGGCGAATCAGAAAATATGAGGAATTCTTGGAACTTGACCGACGCGACTCAACGGTTTGTGCAGACATTCCATGTGACCTGACCCGCATTAATATTCTGCGCAAGAAAAAACTCAACAGTCACGAACTGGCTGTTGTAACTGGTGCTTTCATTTCACCTCAATGTCGAAATGCCATGGGAGGTGCTGAAGAAACATGCCCGTATTGCCAACATGTTTGTGCCACTGTGCAGCACATGCTTTGGGAATGTACTCAGAACCCACACCGTGATCCTACTATTAGACCCCACGATGTGCTGCAGGAAAGACTCGCATGGCCCACTACTGATCCTACTAAGGTGGACCATGACAACAAACTTCTAAGGTTTGCAGCTGCAACACGTGCTGATGTGTTGCAGCAGCGCCACGACGACTAGAACCACCTCCATTCTATTCTGGCGATCGCCTCTGGCCTGTGCTGCGGCTGCGGGCAAGTGCGGGCAGCGTCATTGTCTACATCATCATCCAGATTTCAGGTTAGCAGCTTCTCCTGCGCCTCCAGCCACAGCAGAGT
The DNA here is from genome assembly GCA_947184155.2 of Cladocopium goreaui. NCBI lineage: Eukaryota > Dinophyceae > Suessiales > Symbiodiniaceae > Cladocopium > Cladocopium goreaui. Next base: position 140,381 of record CAMXCT020001588.1, on the reverse strand, counting down.
GGCACGGTCGCTGCGGGCTCGTCACGGGTGCCAGGCAGGAGAGAAAATTAACGTGGCATGGCCCACGTTTGTTGCAGAAGAATTTGAAAAGAAAAATACAAAAGAAAAAGAAAAAGAACAAAAGTCAAAAAAGGAAGACAAAAAGAACCAATTCAAGAATTTGAATGTGCATTGCACGAAGAGAGCGATTTTTCAAATCGCCAAAAAAGACAAGAGCCATAAGGCCAATCCTAGGATGATGGCTGGCTGGCTGCTGATGCTTTGCTGGTCTGTGCCTTGCTGTGCTGCATTTGACACCAACAAGGACCTGGCCGCCAACCATGACGTCAATTACACCGGCCGCCCTGGATTGATTGTGGAAAATGCCACAACTCAGTCTAACGGCCCCCCAGAGATGACCCGCAACGGGAAAAAATGGCAGCTGACAATCGATGTGCCTCGCAGCGGGCGGCAGATTGCAGATGCGCTGAGCGAATATGGCTCCGTGGATGTGGAAGCTGGTTTCAGACTTTTGACGGAAGTAAGTGCAACTACTTTCGATATCCACCCCTACGGTTCTGGTTCTGACCCCTCAAAACGTAAATTCCCTGGGATCCTCAATGTGATTTTGGATTTGGTCGCTAGGTGTCACCATGGGAAGTTTGGATTTTACCCTCTGAATTTTGTTTCCTCCAAAATGTGGAATTTGGGTTTGGAATGGTGGAAAATTGGGTTTCGCCCCTGGGAATCTTTTCCCCTCGAAATGTGGAATTTTGAGATGGGATGGTTTGATGAAAAAATTCATTGGTCACCCTTTCTTATCTGGTTTTGTTTGGGCACCATGGGAGAAATTTGCGGCTGGTTGCTTAGGTACGGTGTCACTAAGCAATTTGTGCTTGCATGTCTCAAACGGGCTCAAGACAAACGCAAACGAAAACGAATCATCAAACGCTTGAAAAACAAACGCTCAGTGAAAAAATGCAGTGATCTCAAACGCTGTCAGAAGTTGTTGAAACCACATGTTGCATGTGCTGCTAGAAAATGCAGCACGCACAGACTCGGAAAAGCACGCCTGAAACACAGACGATGTGCTTTGAAGCTTCGGATGAGATGGACATATGTTCGAACCAATGGCATGGATGTTTCCCTGTCATACTCTTTCCTCTATTCGGGTTTTCCGAGACCCGAAGAATGGCCACTTGGATATGATGCACTGAGCTGGTACAAGCCTGATGCGAACAATTGCATTTTTGCCTCTGAGTGGTTGCAAGGTGGATATAAACGAAGGACGCAAAGGAAAAAGAATTACAGTGACAATGACAACGCCGCGGTTAGGAGTTTGATCCAAGGTTTGAAGGTATGTCTTAACCAAGGTTCTTTTCCGAAAGAGTTTGAATCCGTGATGTCCTTGTTAGGTCAAGTGGTCGGTCAAAATTCACCCAAAAAGATGTTTAAGAAAAAGAAAACGGTGAAACAGGAGCCCAAACCTGACCCGTCTAGACAAGAGCAGCTGCGGGACAACAAAGATGAAGACTACACCATTCTTGAGACAGGATGGTGGAAAATGAATGGTGCGTGGAAACAGTATTGCAGAGACCCACAAACAGGATGGTGGTGGTGGGACAAGCGTGGTGACAAAGTTACCACAGTGGACCACAACCCCAGACATAATGAAAAGAAACAACCCCAGACATAATGAAAAGAAACAAGACACTGAGGTTCACAAACCTCAACAGAATACTCCAAACCTTGCCAAGGTGCGAGCTCTCAACCCAGTTGAATGGAACAAGCCAATCAAACTTGTGGATGCGCAAACAGTTTGCCAGGCCATTAAGGAAGGAAAAGACTGGGATGGAAATATTTGCTGCAGTCATGACAGACAGGTCACCCAAGAACTTCGTGACTTGTACACAAGCTTTGGTTTCACGAAAGGACTCACTTTGGTTTTGTCAGCTGATGCAATGAATCAGCTTGGCATCACACTGAGCAGGACCAGGCTTCAAAGGACAAACCAACATGCCAAGGTCGAAGACATTGCCTTGCTCGGTTTAGGCTCTGACTACCCTTGGAGAACTCACCCTGTTAAAGTTGATCCCAACAATGTTACTACGGTTGAAAGGGAATTGGTCAGAATTGTCGTTCCCTCTCACTATAGAGAACTCTTTGTATCTGAACCCCAAAAGGAACGTGTCGTTGATGTCATTTCCGACTTGGCCACTTTTGGATGTCGTGCACATGTCCTCACAGGTGGCAGGTGGGAAAGACAGGAATGGCAGAAACAAAGTTCAAGTTTGGTAGGATGGCTTAAGCTCACCAAAAAAGATGCGGAAACCCTCCTGGAAAAATCAGGGAAAAAAGGTATTTTTATCAATAAGAATATTGATACCTCTAAGGAACGTCCGCATTTTGTGTGGACCAAACACGAAAAAGATGAAACCGATGAAGCATACTACCAGAGATGCCTTCGTCTTTCAGGCGAGAGAGGCCAGCCGATGTGCTTACGGAAAGGGTTGGGAAATGACATTGGTTTCACAAAGAAATCAGATGAAGACATCGAAAAGAAACCCAAACGAATTCAGATTTCTGGAGTTCCCAGGGACTGGATGGCGGAAGAACTGGTTGATTTCCTCAAACAACAAGGATGGACCCAAATGACTATTCACAATAGAAGAAGGGTCAACAAGAAAATTTTTTGGAACGCCTGTGGAATGCCTCCTGTTGCATACCCATACGACCAGGGTCTTTGGGTGTATGAAGGTGCCACTGTGTTTACCATAATAGTCAACGACTCGGTCCATAAACCTGCAGCGCCAAACAGCACCACTGCAGTCAGAGGACCAAGGAAGACATGGGATGAAATTAAGGATCAGCCTCCACAGACGGCCAACACGCGGGGGCGCCCCGCGAAGAGGCAGGCCAAAGAACCCGATGAGCGACATCGGTCCAGATCTGCCGCTGAGAAGCCCGAAAAGGGCGATGAAAATAAGGACCCAATGGAAGTCGAAAAAACGCAGTTGGACTCTCAGACTCAGCCTGAAGCGATTGACAAGCAGAGTTCAAAGCCAACCTCGCAGTCTCTTGGTAATTTGACGGATGCCTTAACCCAAAACTGGACGCTGGCCGATCAAGGTGGATGCGGTGACTGTGGGTACCGGGCATTAATAGACAACTTTCATTATCAAACCACTGGTGAGACTCTTTCCAAAGAAGAATGCATCAAAAATGCCAATCTATTTCGTACGGAAGTGGTACGACATGTTCGCAAACATCAAGATAGGTACGAAAACCATGTCAGAGGTGGGAAAGAGGCCTTTCCTGCCTTTTGTGACAATGCGTTGAAGCAAACTCACTGGATATGTGGACTGCTGCTGCAAGCAGCAGCAGAGGTGAAATCATGCTGCATAGTGGTGTGGAATCAAAAAGATGAAGTTCTGGAAAGATTCACTTTCGCTCCTGAGTGGAGTCCACAGGGGATGCCCAGAATGAAAAAAGAAGCACCAATCCTGGTGGTGTACAGAAACGACAAACATTATCAATCCGTCCGACCACCCCAGGATCAGGACGGCATGACTAAGGTGCCCAAACACTGGGCGCGAGAGACAGCCAAACCCGAGGCCGAAGCACTTGGAGGCGCTGGACCAAGCGTTGGAGAATCGCCTAAAACCCTGCACACGCTCTCCCCTGGCTCTTCCCATGCTCCTTCGCTCCATACTCTCCCCGCCTCCTCCTTTCGCGGATCCTCGGGTGGGGGTGTGATGATCACGCGCGCGCCGTCCCTGCACTCCTTGGTTCCTTCCGCGTCTTCTCCTCCGCGTCTGCGCGCGGTTGTGCACGGCCATGCGGCGGGTGGTGGTTCTTCGGGTGCCCTTGCGCGACCCCATCCTCCGCGCTCCCCCTCTCTTCTTACCTTGGCTGCCTCCCCTCACTCCTGCGAACCTCCGCGTGCTGCCATCAAATCCCAGCAGTTGCAGCATCCGAGTGAAACGGTTGCAAGACCATTCAAAAGATGCAGGTTCAAGCAAAGCAGTTGTGACTCAAGGATTGAAGACATGAAGTTTCTTGCACCCTCTGAGAACGATAAAGCTTCGGTTTTATCTTTAACCTCAGAAACTCACCTCAATTTGACAGACAACCTGACCAAGGACCGGTCGGGTACTAAGGACAAAGGCGCAGTCAAAAATGACAACACAGAATGCGACTTTCGCCCTGACACTGCTCCATATCCTCGACACCTCAAGCGGCTGGATGCTAAGACGCTTGCCAAACCGCAAGGACCTCAGGTATGGGTTTGTCCGCTGCCTGACTGCCGGCATGAAATCAGAATTCCTGCAGGTTTGCAAGCGAGAGCCAAGCTTCAAGCTGCAAAAAGTTCACACCTGAAAAATAGACATACAGATTCCGAAAGAGCTGAATGCCCGCGACTCGGTGCTCAAACTCAGATCACAGTCCCGACCTCGGAACTTCCTGAAAGTGGCAGAGCCTGGAGTTGCCCAGAATGCGGGAAAGGACTCCCACTGTTGCCAAAAGTTTGGCACGAAGCTAGTGTCCGCAAACATTTTGCCGAGGCACACCCTGACACAAATCCAACTCAGGCGTACAGGAAGAAACAAAGAACTGACAAAGGCCTTCGAGCTCGTATGAAACTGCGAGGCAGACATATAGGTCAGCTCAAACAACAGAAGGTCGCTGACAACCTGAAAGTTTGGGCTCCGCAAACGGGGCATGATGTTCGCCAAATTCTTCTCAAACATAACCCCAAAGAAGAGAGACGCAAACTTGATTTGACGTCCGTGCTTGTTTGTGCCAAATGCAGACGAAAAGGGACACCATGTAGATTCAAAACCACCGCATGCACTGATGAAACTCAACCTATCCCGACTCAATTGCTGGGTTGGATCCGAAACATGGCTTTGCGACACCCTGCGAACCAAGGTGCCATCAGAAACGGACTTGGTATGACTGAAGCCGAGGTTGCAAATGCAAACTTCCAAACCAAAAAAAGAGTCAACGGTAAAGGGCCAGCCAAGTGGCTTAGCGGTCCGTTTGCCACCACTTTTCAGGCGGCGCAAGCTGCAGGGCACTTAGTTACTGAGGTCCTTCCGCCGGATGCCATGCGCCACCCGGACTCCACTGCTAAAAAGTTTCCCAAGGGATACCTGACCTGTAAAATTTGCCACAAGGTTAATCCACTTGGTGCTGTCAAAATCTGGACGAATCCATGCCTGGGACATGATCCCACCTCCAAAGGTTTCCAGTCTCAGAAAAGATATTGGCAGTCTTTAACTAAAACCCAAAAAAAAGCCCTCAGTCAAGCATGGGGGAAGACTCTGCAGCAGGGGGAGGAGCTTTTTGCCTCCCAATCCTCCAACAAGCGCAGCCGTAGAGCCAAAGAACATGACCATAATGATAAGGTTGCTGTGAGAATTGGTGAAGCGTCCCATCCAGGACCAAGATCACGAAAATTGCGCAACTTGGATCAACATGTGTCAGTTTGGACATGCAACACTCAAGGACCCAAACAATCGTGGACCTTACAACAGCTGCTCCAAACCCAGGAGCAGGCACCTCAGATTGTGCTGCTTCAGGAATGCTCTTTTAGCCAGGCTGAATGGACCACATTTCAAAAAACTTGTTGGTCTGTGGGGTACAGAAGTTTTTTCTCCGGTGCGCAAAGCACCGTCAATCGACACTACGGAGGAGCTGCAGTCTTGGTTAAATCTTCACTACCTTGTAGACCGGCCTGGTCACACACTCACAAAGGAGGTAGTGCCCAAGCTGTGTGGGTGGGATCAACTCTGGTCATCTCCACTTACCTGGCTCCTAACAGTGATGCAGAAACCGTGAGTGCAGCTGTGGCTCAAACTGTCCACTCTCTCGCTCCAAGACATCGTTTTATTTTGGGGGGGGATTACAATGCCACACCCGAAGAGAATCCCTTTCTTCATTTCTTGATTCCTAGGGAATTTCGTATTCATGCCACTCAAACCCCAACGCGGTGGCAAGGAAACCGCGATATTGACTACTATATCAGTAACCTTGAGCCCACTGAGGTCGAAACGCTTCCTGATGTTGTAGCCGACCACAAAATTGTCAAAACTTTTTTCGATTTATCTACCGAACCTGTTTTAGGTTTCCAACAAGCCAACATTCCTAGAATCCTCCCGAAGGACCCGGAAGTTGCTGAACGAATCCAAATCAAATTGGCTCAGCTCTGGCCGCAGTTTTCCACACAACTTCCAGAGCGATGGTCAGTCAATGTTGACCAGGACTGGCAGATGCTTTCGCAAACTTTTTTTCAAGCCCTAGTTTGTGCAGTCAGGGCTGCTGCCCCTGACATGCTGCAGCGAGTGTCTCCGGCCTTACTGAGGAAAGGAAAGGCCACTGAGGTCTCTCTTAAACAGAAAGAACACATGAAACGACATCCTGCTGGAGCTATGGCTACTCACCGCCAAAGAGTTCTGCGCAGATTGATTGGAAGGTTGCGGGAAGCCCAGCGAAACTTGGATCAAGACAGGCAAAATATCACTGAAAGCCGAGTTCTCTGGAATAAAATCAGACGGTGTTCTATGTACAACCATGATTGGGGTATACAAAGAAACCTTCGGCATCTTGAAACGCTTTTGGAACGGTTCAATCATGAAGATGACTACACCAGACTTCAACGATGGAGAAACAACATGGAACATGACAAGGCTGCATACAGGTGGCTGCGACATAGATCTGTTCCCATGTGCAATGCGGTTAAGAAAACCAAAGACTCTGTTCCTAGTCACTCCACCCAAGACAGCCTGAGGATTCTCAGGGAATTTTGGGCCGATATTTGGAATAGACGTCAAATCTCTTGGGATGATATTTGGGATGATTTGGTTACTCACACTCCACCACGCCCTGCTCCTGACAGCTGGCCAAGCCTCACACCGGAACAACTCCGTTCTGCCACCAAGTGTAGCCGCGGCAGTGCGCCGGGGCTTGACGGCTGGAGAGCTGAGGAACTTAGTTTGTTCAGTGACGAAATGTGGCAGGTCATGTCCGGGTTCTATGATCATTGTGAAGAGCTCGGAAACATTCCTACCATATGGCGATGTGTTCGCCAAGTGCATATCCCGAAAGGGAAACCACCTGAAGCTGACGGCAGCATGCTGGCGGACAACATGCGTCCCATAGCTGTGATGTCGATAATCTGGCGAATCTGCAGCCGAGCCAGATTCAAACAAACTGAGGTTCAGGAATGGATCCACACATCCACCCCCGAATTCATGTTTGGGGGAATTCCCCAAAAAGGTGTTGAGGATGCTATCTCTCACATAATCCTCAAAGACATGCATAGCTGGCCGGTTGGTACACTTGACCTGACAAAAGCTTTCGATTATTCTGACCCTGAGATAATCTGCAAACTCTTTGTCCACCAAGGTATGCCGCGCAAAGCTGCACGCATGTTGTTAAGCATGTGGAGCGAACAAATCCGTTTTCTTCAGCTCCATGACGAATTTTTCCCAAACAACCATGTTGTCAAGCGCTCCCTGCCGCAAGGTGACTGCTTTAGCATGTTAGGCATGTGTGTTTTGCTTACTCCCATTGCCAATCACATTCAGAGAAAATACCCTTGTTGCGTTCAAGCTTTATATGCCGATGATCGTTCTTTCACTTGTTCCACTGCGACTGAAATATGGCAAGTTCGAAATGAATGGCATGTTTGGAGCAATAAGGTTGGTCTTCAAGAAAACCCCACCAAAGAGCAATATTACCACCGCAACGTTCAAGGTTGCCGATCTCTCGAGGATGCCGGCTGTCCTCCAGAAACAGTTTCCACTTCCATCACCTTGTTGGGATTCCAGTTCATGGGAGTGACCCAAAGAAAAGCCAAAGACCGAGAACTGACAAGACTCACTGAGGCCAAAGAAGTTCTTCGAAAATGTAGGTGCCTCCCAGGTTCCAAAACACGTAAAGCTGCAGTTGCCAGGGTTTGTGCCCCAGCAAAAGCAAGTTGGGGATGGCTGTTTCGAAGACCCACTCATGCTGAAAGCAACGCTTTCTTTCAGGGAGCAAAAGCGCTGCATCAGTGGCCAAAGCAGTCAGCCGTACCTTTACTCCAAATTTTTACTGGCCATTGGTGGGACTTAGGTTTTGCTGCCACGGTTACGACTCTCCGAGTCCTCACCCGCTATGTTCACAAAACACAGATGCAGTTGCAAAACTGGCCACCCAAAATGAGTGGCTGGACGGGTAGCTTTAGAAAAGGCATGCAAGAACTTGGGTTCGCTGAGGCTGGTAGTTGGACCTGGACGCACCCGATGCTTGAAACTATTCAGATTCAACCAACCACGCTGCCTGAAAAGGCGACCGAAGTGCTGTCACATAGGCTCAGAGATGCTTGGCGAATCAGAAAATATGAGGAATTCTTGGAACTTGACCGACGCGACTCAACGGTTTGTGCAGACATTCCATGTGACCTGACCCGCATTAATATTCTGCGCAAGAAAAAACTCAACAGTCACGAACTGGCTGTTGTAACTGGTGCTTTCATTTCACCTCAATGTCGAAATGCCATGGGAGGTGCTGAAGAAACATGCCCTTATTGCCAACATGTTTGTGCCACTGTGCAGCACATGCTTTGGGAATGTACTCAGAACCCACACCGTGATCCTACTATTAGACCCCACGATGTGCTGCAGGAAAGACTCGCATGGCCCACTACTGATCCTACTAAGGTGGACCATGACAACAAACTTCTAAGGTTTGCAGCTGCAACACGTGCTGATGTGTTGCAGCAGCGCCACGACGACTAGAACCACCTCCATTCTATTCTGGCGATCGCCTCTGGCCTGCGCTGCGGCTGCGGGCAAGTGCGGGCAGCGTCATTGTCTACATCATCATCAAACTTGTGGATGCGCAAACAGTTTGCCAGGCCATTAAGGAAGGAAAAGACTGGGATGGAAATATTTGCTGCAGTCATGACAGACAGGTCACCCAAGAACTTCGTGACTTGTACACAAGCTTTGGTTTCACGAAAGGACTCACTTTGGTTTTGTCAGCTGATGCAATGAATCAGCTTGGCATCACACTGAGCAGGACCAGGCTTCAAAGGACAAACCAACATGCCAAGGTCGAAGACATTGCCTTGCTCGGTTTAGGCTCTGACTACCCTTGGAGAACTCACCCTGTTAAAGTTGATCCCAACAATGTTACTACGGTTGAAAGGGAATTGGTCAGAATTGTCGTTCCCTCTCACTATAGAGAACTCTTTGTATCTGAACCCCAAAAGGAACGTGTCGTTGATGTCATTTCCGACTTGGCCACTTTTGGATGTCGTGCACATGTCCTCACAGGTGGCAGGTGGGAAAGACAGGAATGGCAGAAACAAAGTTCAAGTTTGGTAGGATGGCTTAAGCTCACCAAAAAAGATGCGGAAACCCTCCTGGAAAAATCAGGGAAAAAAGGTATTTTTATCAATAAGAATATTGATACCTCTAAGGAACGTCCGCATTTTGTGTGGACCAAACACGAAAAAGATGAAACCGATGAAGCATACTACCAGAGATGCCTTCGTCTTTCAGGCGAGAGAGGCCAGCCGATGTGCTTACGGAAAGGGTTGGGAAATGACATTGGTTTCACAAAGAAATCAGATGAAGACATCGAAAAGAAACCCAAACGAATTCAGATTTCTGGAGTTCCCAGGGACTGGATGGCGGAAGAACTGGTTGATTTCCTCAAACAACAAGGATGGACCCAAATGACTATTCACAATAGAAGAAGGGTCAACAAGAAAATTTTTTTGGAACGCCTGTGGAATGCCTCCTGTTGCATACCCATACGACCAGGGTCTTTGGGTGTATGAAGGTGCCACTGTGTTTACCATAATAGTCAACGACTCGGTCCATAAACCTGCAGCGCCAAACAGCACCACTGCAGTCAGAGGACCAAGGAAGACATGGGATGAAATTAAGGATCAGCCTCCACAGACGGCCAACACGCGGGGGCGCCCCGCGAAGAGGCAGGCCAAAGAACCCGATGAGCGACATCGGTCCAGATCTGCCGCTGAGAAGCCCGAAAAGGGCGATGAAAATAAGGACCCAATGGAAGTCGAAAAAACGCAGTTGGACTCTCAGACTCAGCCTGAAGCGATTGACAAGCAGAGTTCAAAGCCAACCTCGCAGTCTCTTGGTAATTTGACGGATGCCTTAACCCAAAACTGGACGCTGGCCGATCAAGGTGGATGCGGTGACTGTGGGTACCGGGCATTAATAGACAACTTTCATTATCAAACCACTGGTGAGACTCTTTCCAAAGAAGAATGCATCAAAAATGCCAATCTATTTCGTACGGAAGTGGTACGACATGTTCGCAAACATCAAGATAGGTACGAAAACCATGTCAGAGGTGGGAAAGAGGCCTTTCCTGCCTTTTGTGACAATGCGTTGAAGCAAACTCACTGGATATGTGGACTGCTGCTGCAAGCAGCAGCAGAGGTGAAATCATGCTGCATAGTGGTGTGGAATCAAAAAGATGAAGTTCTGGAAAGATTCACTTTCGCTCCTGAGTGGAGTCCACAGGGGATGCCCAGAATGAAAAAAGAAGCACCAATCCTGGTGGTGTACAGAAACGACAAACATTATCAATCCGTCCGACCACCCCAGGATCAGGACGGCATGACTAAGGTGCCCAAACACTGGGCGCGAGAGACAGCCAAACCCGAGGCCGAAGCACTTGGAGGCGCTGGACCAAGCGTTGGAGAATCGCCTAAAACCCTGCACACGCTCTCCCCTGGCTCTTCCCATGCTCCTTCGCTCCATACTCTCCCCGCCTCCTCCTTTCGCGGATCCTCGGGTGGGGGTGTGATGATCACGCGCGCGCCGTCCCTGCACTCCTTGGTTCCTTCCGCGTCTTCTCCTCCGCGTCTGCGCGCGGTTGTGCACGGCCATGCGGCGGGTGGTGGTTCTTCGGGTGCCCTTGCGCGACCCCATCCTCCGCGCTCCCCCTCTCTTCTTACCTTGGCTGCCTCCCCTCACTCCTGCGAACCTCCGCGTGCTGCCATCAAATCCCAGCAGTTGCAGCATCCGAGTGAAACGGTTGCAAGACCATTCAAAAGATGCAGGTTCAAGCAAAGCAGTTGTGACTCAAGGATTGAAGACATGAAGTTTCTTGCACCCTCTGAGAACGATAAAGCTTCGGTTTTATCTTTAACCTCAGAAACTCACCTCAATTTGACAGACAACCTGACCAAGGACCGGTCGGGTACTAAGGACAAAGGCGCAGTCAAAAATGACAACACAGAATGCGACTTTCGCCCTGACACTGCTCCATATCCTCGACACCTCAAGCGGCTGGATGCTAAGACGCTTGCCAAACCGCAAGGACCTCAGGTATGGGTTTGTCCGCTGCCTGACTGCCGGCATGAAATCAGAATTCCTGCAGGTTTGCAAGCGAGAGCCAAGCTTCAAGCTGCAAAAAGTTCACACCTGAAAAATAGACATACAGATTCCGAAAGAGCTGAATGCCCGCGACTCGGTGCTCAAACTCAGATCACAGTCCCGACCTCGGAACTTCCTGAAAGTGGCAGAGCCTGGAGTTGCCCAGAATGCGGGAAAGGACTCCCACTGTTGCCAAAAGTTTGGCACGAAGCTAGTGTCCGCAAACATTTTGCCGAGGCACACCCTGACACAAATCCAACTCAGGCGTACAGGAAGAAACAAAGAACTGACAAAGGCCTTCGAGCTCGTATGAAACTGCGAGGCAGACATATAGGTCAGCTCAAACAACAGAAGGTCGCTGACAACCTGAAAGTTTGGGCTCCGCAAACGGGGCATGATGTTCGCCAAATTCTTCTCAAACATAACCCCAAAGAAGAGAGACGCAAACTTGATTTGACGTCCGTGCTTGTTTGTGCCAAATGCAGACGAAAAGGGACACCATGTAGATTCAAAACCACCGCATGCACTGATGAAACTCAACCTATCCCGACTCAATTGCTGGGTTGGATCCGAAACATGGCTTTGCGACACCCTGCGAACCAAGGTGCCATCAGAAACGGACTTGGTATGACTGAAGCCGAGGTTGCAAATGCAAACTTCCAAACCAAAAAAAGAGTCAACGGTAAAGGGCCAGCCAAGTGGCTTAGCGGTCCGTTTGCCACCACTTTTCAGGCGGCGCAAGCTGCAGGGCACTTAGTTACTGAGGTCCTTCCGCCGGATGCCATGCGCCACCCGGACTCCACTGCTAAAAAGTTTCCCAAGGGATACCTGACCTGTAAAATTTGCCACAAGGTTAATCCACTTGGTGCTGTCAAAATCTGGACGAATCCATGCCTGGGACATGATCCCACCTCCAAAGGTTTCCAGTCTCAGAAAAGATATTGGCAGTCTTTAACTAAAACCCAAAAAAAAGCCCTCAGTCAAGCATGGGGGAAGACTCTGCAGCAGGGGGAGGAGCTTTTTGCCTCCCAATCCTCCAACAAGCGCAGCCGTAGAGCCAAAGAACATGACCATAATGATAAGGTTGCTGTGAGAATTGGTGAAGCGTCCCATCCAGGACCAAGATCACGAAAATTGCGCAACTTGGATCAACATGTGTCAGTTTGGACATGCAACACTCAAGGACCCAAACAATCGTGGACCTTACAACAGCTGCTCCAAACCCAGGAGCAGGCACCTCAGATTGTGCTGCTTCAGGAATGCTCTTTTAGCCAGGCTGAATGGACCACATTTCAAAAAACTTGTTGGTCTGTGGGGTACAGAAGTTTTTTCTCCGGTGCGCAAAGCACCGTCAATCGACACTACGGAGGAGCTGCAGTCTTGGTTAAATCTTCACTACCTTGTAGACCGGCCTGGTCACACACTCACAAAGGAGGTAGTGCCCAAGCTGTGTGGGTGGGATCAACTCTGGTCATCTCCACTTACCTGGCTCCTAACAGTGATGCAGAAACCGTGAGTGCAGCTGTGGCTCAAACTGTCCACTCTCTCGCTCCAAGACATCGTTTTATTTTGGGGGGGGATTACAATGCCACACCCGAAGAGAATCCCTTTCTTCATTTCTTGATTCCTAGGGAATTTCGTATTCATGCCACTCAAACCCCAACGCGGTGGCAAGGAAACCGCGATATTGACTACTATATCAGTAACCTTGAGCCCACTGAGGTCGAAACGCTTCCTGATGTTGTAGCCGACCACAAAATTGTCAAAACTTTTTTCGATTTATCTACCGAACCTGTTTTAGGTTTCCAACAAGCCAACATTCCTAGAATCCTCCCGAAGGACCCGGAAGTTGCTGAACGAATCCAAATCAAATTGGCTCAGCTCTGGCCGCAGTTTTCCACACAACTTCCAGAGCGATGGTCAGTCAATGTTGACCAGGACTGGCAGATGCTTTCGCAAACTTTTTTTCAAGCCCTAGTTTGTGCAGTCAGGGCTGCTGCCCCTGACATGCTGCAGCGAGTGTCTCCGGCCTTACTGAGGAAAGGAAAGGCCACTGAGGTCTCTCTTAAACAGAAAGAACACATGAAACGACATCCTGCTGGAGCTATGGCTACTCACCGCCAAAGAGTTCTGCGCAGATTGATTGGAAGGTTGCGGGAAGCCCAGCGAAACTTGGATCAAGACAGGCAAAATATCACTGAAAGCCGAGTTCTCTGGAATAAAATCAGACGGTGTTCTATGTACAACCATGATTGGGGTATACAAAGAAACCTTCGGCATCTTGAAACGCTTTTGGAACGGTTCAATCATGAAGATGACTACACCAGACTTCAACGATGGAGAAACAACATGGAACATGACAAGGCTGCATACAGGTGGCTGCGACATAGATCTGTTCCCATGTGCAATGCGGTTAAGAAAACCAAAGACTCTGTTCCTAGTCACTCCACCCAAGACAGCCTGAGGATTCTCAGGGAATTTTGGGCCGATATTTGGAATAGACGTCAAATCTCTTGGGATGATATTTGGGATGATTTGGTTACTCACACTCCACCACGCCCTGCTCCTGACAGCTGGCCAAGCCTCACACCGGAACAACTCCGTTCTGCCACCAAGTGTAGCCGCGGCAGTGCGCCGGGGCTTGACGGCTGGAGAGCTGAGGAACTTAGTTTGTTCAGTGACGAAATGTGGCAGGTCATGTCCGGGTTCTATGATCATTGTGAAGAGCTCGGAAACATTCCTACCATATGGCGATGTGTTCGCCAAGTGCATATCCCGAAAGGGAAACCACCTGAAGCTGACGGCAGCATGCTGGCGGACAACATGCGTCCCATAGCTGTGATGTCGATAATCTGGCGAATCTGCAGCCGAGCCAGATTCAAACAAACTGAGGTTCAGGAATGGATCCACACATCCACCCCCGAATTCATGTTTGGGGGAATTCCCCAAAAAGGTGTTGAGGATGCTATCTCTCACATAATCCTCAAAGACATGCATAGCTGGCCGGTTGGTACACTTGACCTGACAAAAGCTTTCGATTATTCTGACCCTGAGATAATCTGCAAACTCTTTGTCCACCAAGGTATGCCGCGCAAAGCTGCACGCATGTTGTTAAGCATGTGGAGCGAACAAATCCGTTTTCTTCAGCTCCATGACGAATTTTTCCCAAACAACCATGTTGTCAAGCGCTCCCTGCCGCAAGGTGACTGCTTTAGCATGTTAGGCATGTGTGTTTTGCTTACTCCCATTGCCAATCACATTCAGAGAAAATACCCTTGTTGCGTTCAAGCTTTATATGCCGATGATCGTTCTTTCACTTGTTCCACTGCGACTGAAATATGGCAAGTTCGAAATGAATGGCATGTTTGGAGCAATAAGGTTGGTCTTCAAGAAAACCCCACCAAAGAGCAATATTACCACCGCAACGTTCAAGGTTGCCGATCTCTCGAGGATGCCGGCTGTCCTCCAGAAACAGTTTCCACTTCCATCACCTTGTTGGGATTCCAGTTCATGGGAGTGACCCAAAGAAAAGCCAAAGACCGAGAACTGACAAGACTCACTGAGGCCAAAGAAGTTCTTCGAAAATGTAGGTGCCTCCCAGGTTCCAAAACACGTAAAGCTGCAGTTGCCAGGGTTTGTGCCCCAGCAAAAGCAAGTTGGGGATGGCTGTTTCGAAGACCCACTCATGCTGAAAGCAACGCTTTCTTTCAGGGAGCAAAAGCGCTGCATCAGTGGCCAAAGCAGTCAGCCGTACCTTTACTCCAAATTTTTACTGGCCATTGGTGGGACTTAGGTTTTGCTGCCACGGTTACGACTCTCCGAGTCCTCACCCGCTATGTTCACAAAACACAGATGCAGTTGCAAAACTGGCCACCCAAAATGAGTGGCTGGACGGGTAGCTTTAGAAAAGGCATGCAAGAACTTGGGTTCGCTGAGGCTGGTAGTTGGACCTGGACGCACCCGATGCTTGAAACTATTCAGATTCAACCAACCACGCTGCCTGAAAAGGCGACCGAAGTGCTGTCACATAGGCTCAGAGATGCTTGGCGAATCAGAAAATATGAGGAATTCTTGGAACTTGACCGACGCGACTCAACGGTTTGTGCAGACATTCCATGTGACCTGACCCGCATTAATATTCTGCGCAAGAAAAAACTCAACAGTCACGAACTGGCTGTTGTAACTGGTGCTTTCATTTCACCTCAATGTCGAAATGCCATGGGAGGTGCTGAAGAAACATGCCCTTATTGCCAACATGTTTGTGCCACTGTGCAGCACATGCTTTGGGAATGTACTCAGAACCCACACCGTGATCCTACTATTAGACCCCACGATGTGCTGCAGGAAAGACTCGCATGGCCCACTACTGATCCTACTAAGGTGGACCATGACAACAAACTTCTAAGGTTTGCAGCTGCAACACGTGCTGATGTGTTGCAGCAGCGCCACGACGACTAGAACCACCTCCATTCTATTCTGGCGATCGCCTCTGGCCTGCGCTGCGGCTGCGGGCAAGTGCGGGCAGCGTCATTGTCTACATCATCATTAAATGTCGTAAGCAGCTTCTCCTGCGCCTCCAGCCACAGCAGAGTGGCACGGTCGCTGCGGGCTCGTCACGGGTGCCAGGCAGGAGAGAAAATTAACGTGGCATGGCCCACGTTTGTTGCAGAAGAATTTGAAAAGAAAAATACAAAAGAAAAAGAAAAAGAACAAAAGTCAAAAAAGGAAGACAAAAAGAACCAATTCAAGAATTTGAATGTGCATTGCACGAAGAGAGCGATTTTTCAAATCGCCAAAAAAGACAAGAGCCATAAGGCCAATCCTAGGATGATGGCTGGCTGGCTGCTGATGCTTTGCTGGTCTGTGCCTTGCTGTGCTGCATTTGACACCAACAAGGACCTGGCCGCCAACCATGACGTCAATTACACCGGCCGCCCTGGATTGATTGTGGAAAATGCCACAACTCAGTCTAACGGCCCCCCAGAGATGACCCGCAACGGGAAAAAATGGCAGCTGACAATCGATGTGCCTCGCAGCGGGCGGCAGATTGCAGATGCGCTGAGCGAATATGGCTCCGTGGATGTGGAAGCTGGTTTCAGACTTTTGACGGAAGTAAGTGCAACTACTTTCGATATCCACCCCTACGGTTCTGGTTCTGACCCCTCAAAACGTAAATTCCCTGGGATCCTCAATGTGATTTTGGATTTGGTCGCTAGGTGTCACCATGGGAAGTTTGGATTTTACCCTCTGAATTTTGTTTCCTCCAAAATGTGGAATTTGGGTTTGGAATGGTGGAAAATTGGGTTTCGCCCCTGGGAATCTTTTCCCCTCGAAATGTGGAATTTTGAGATGGGATGGTTTGATGAAAAAATTCATTGGTCACCCTTTCTTATCTGGTTTTGTTTGGGCACCATGGGAGAAATTTGCGGCTGGTTGCTTAGGTACGGTGTCACTAAGCAATTTGTGCTTGCATGTCTCAAACGGGCTCAAGACAAACGCAAACGAAAACGAATCATCAAACGCTTGAAAAACAAACGCTCAGTGAAAAAATGCAGTGATCTCAAACGCTGTCAGAAGTTGTTGAAACCACATGTTGCATGTGCTGCTAGAAAATGCAGCACGCACAGACTCGGAAAAGCACGCCTGAAACACAGACGATGTGCTTTGAAGCTT
The DNA here is from genome assembly GCA_947184155.2 of Cladocopium goreaui. Taxonomy (NCBI): domain Eukaryota; class Dinophyceae; order Suessiales; family Symbiodiniaceae; genus Cladocopium; species Cladocopium goreaui. The sequence continues at coordinate 123,321 of CAMXCT020001588.1, read as the reverse complement.
CGGATGAGATGGACATATGTTCGAACCAATGGCATGGATGTTTCCCTGTCATACTCTTTCCTCTATTCGGGTTTTCCGAGACCCGAAGAATGGCCACTTGGATATGATGCACTGAGCTGGTACAAGCCTGATGCGAACAATTGCATTTTTGCCTCTGAGTGGTTGCAAGGTGGATATAAACGAAGGACGCAAAGGAAAAAGAATTACAGTGACAATGACAACGCCGCGGTTAGGAGTTTGATCCAAGGTTTGAAGGTATGTCTTAACCAAGGTTCTTTTCCGAAAGAGTTTGAATCCGTGATGTCCTTGTTAGGTCAAGTGGTCGGTCAAAATTCACCCAAAAAGATGTTTAAGAAAAAGAAAACGGTGAAACAGGAGCCCAAACCTGACCCGTCTAGACAAGAGCAGCTGCGGGACAACAAAGATGAAGACTACACCATTCTTGAGACAGGATGGTGGAAAATGAATGGTGCGTGGAAACAGTATTGCAGAGACCCACAAACAGGATGGTGGTGGTGGGACAAGCGTGGTGACAAAGTTACCACAGTGGACCACAACCCCAGACATAATGAAAAGAAACAAGACACTGAGGTTCACAAACCTCAACAGAATACTCCAAACCTTGCCAAGGTGCGAGCTCTCAACCCAGTTGAATGGAACAAGCCAATCAAACTTGTGGATGCGCAAACAGTTTGCCAGGCCATTAAGGAAGGAAAAGACTGGGATGGAAATATTTGCTGCAGTCATGACAGACAGGTCACCCAAGAACTTCGTGACTTGTACACAAGCTTTGGTTTCACGAAAGGACTCACTTTGGTTTTGTCAGCTGATGCAATGAATCAGCTTGGCATCACACTGAGCAGGACCAGGCTTCAAAGGACAAACCAACATGCCAAGGTCGAAGACATTGCCTTGCTCGGTTTAGGCTCTGACTACCCTTGGAGAACTCACCCTGTTAAAGTTGATCCCAACAATGTTACTACGGTTGAAAGGGAATTGGTCAGAATTGTCGTTCCCTCTCACTATAGAGAACTCTTTGTATCTGAACCCCAAAAGGAACGTGTCGTTGATGTCATTTCCGACTTGGCCACTTTTGGATGTCGTGCACATGTCCTCACAGGTGGCAGGTGGGAAAGACAGGAATGGCAGAAACAAAGTTCAAGTTTGGTAGGATGGCTTAAGCTCACCAAAAAAGATGCGGAAACCCTCCTGGAAAAATCAGGGAAAAAAGGTATTTTTATCAATAAGAATATTGATACCTCTAAGGAACGTCCGCATTTTGTGTGGACCAAACACGAAAAAGATGAAACCGATGAAGCATACTACCAGAGATGCCTTCGTCTTTCAGGCGAGAGAGGCCAGCCGATGTGCTTACGGAAAGGGTTGGGAAATGACATTGGTTTCACAAAGAAATCAGATGAAGACATCGAAAAGAAACCCAAACGAATTCAGATTTCTGGAGTTCCCAGGGACTGGATGGCGGAAGAACTGGTTGATTTCCTCAAACAACAAGGATGGACCCAAATGACTATTCACAATAGAAGAAGGGTCAACAAGAAAATTTTTTGGAACGCCTGTGGAATGCCTCCTGTTGCATACCCATACGACCAGGGTCTTTGGGTGTATGAAGGTGCCACTGTGTTTACCATAATAGTCAACGACTCGGTCCATAAACCTGCAGCGCCAAACAGCACCACTGCAGTCAGAGGACCAAGGAAGACATGGGATGAAATTAAGGATCAGCCTCCACAGACGGCCAACACGCGGGGGCGCCCCGCGAAGAGGCAGGCCAAAGAACCCGATGAGCGACATCGGTCCAGATCTGCCGCTGAGAAGCCCGAAAAGGGCGATGAAAATAAGGACCCAATGGAAGTCGAAAAAACGCAGTTGGACTCTCAGACTCAGCCTGAAGCGATTGACAAGCAGAGTTCAAAGCCAACCTCGCAGTCTCTTGGTAATTTGACGGATGCCTTAACCCAAAACTGGACGCTGGCCGATCAAGGTGGATGCGGTGACTGTGGGTACCGGGCATTAATAGACAACTTTCATTATCAAACCACTGGTGAGACTCTTTCCAAAGAAGAATGCATCAAAAATGCCAATCTATTTCGTACGGAAGTGGTACGACATGTTCGCAAACATCAAGATAGGTACGAAAACCATGTCAGAGGTGGGAAAGAGGCCTTTCCTGCCTTTTGTGACAATGCGTTGAAGCAAACTCACTGGATATGTGGACTGCTGCTGCAAGCAGCAGCAGAGGTGAAATCATGCTGCATAGTGGTGTGGAATCAAAAAGATGAAGTTCTGGAAAGATTCACTTTCGCTCCTGAGTGGAGTCCACAGGGGATGCCCAGAATGAAAAAAGAAGCACCAATCCTGGTGGTGTACAGAAACGACAAACATTATCAATCCGTCCGACCACCCCAGGATCAGGACGGCATGACTAAGGTGCCCAAACACTGGGCGCGAGAGACAGCCAAACCCGAGGCCGAAGCACTTGGAGGCGCTGGACCAAGCGTTGGAGAATCGCCTAAAACCCTGCACACGCTCTCCCCTGGCTCTTCCCATGCTCCTTCGCTCCATACTCTCCCCGCCTCCTCCTTTCGCGGATCCTCGGGTGGGGGTGTGATGATCACGCGCGCGCCGTCCCTGCACTCCTTGGTTCCTTCCGCGTCTTCTCCTCCGCGTCTGCGCGCGGTTGTGCACGGCCATGCGGCGGGTGGTGGTTCTTCGGGTGCCCTTGCGCGACCCCATCCTCCGCGCTCCCCCTCTCTTCTTACCTTGGCTGCCTCCCCTCACTCCTGCGAACCTCCGCGTGCTGCCATCAAATCCCAGCAGTTGCAGCATCCGAGTGAAACGGTTGCAAGACCATTCAAAAGATGCAGGTTCAAGCAAAGCAGTTGTGACTCAAGGATTGAAGACATGAAGTTTCTTGCACCCTCTGAGAACGATAAAGCTTCGGTTTTATCTTTAACCTCAGAAACTCACCTCAATTTGACAGACAACCTGACCAAGGACCGGTCGGGTACTAAGGACAAAGGCGCAGTCAAAAATGACAACACAGAATGCGACTTTCGCCCTGACACTGCTCCATATCCTCGACACCTCAAGCGGCTGGATGCTAAGACGCTTGCCAAACCGCAAGGACCTCAGGTATGGGTTTGTCCGCTGCCTGACTGCCGGCATGAAATCAGAATTCCTGCAGGTTTGCAAGCGAGAGCCAAGCTTCAAGCTGCAAAAAGTTCACACCTGAAAAATAGACATACAGATTCCGAAAGAGCTGAATGCCCGCGACTCGGTGCTCAAACTCAGATCACAGTCCCGACCTCGGAACTTCCTGAAAGTGGCAGAGCCTGGAGTTGCCCAGAATGCGGGAAAGGACTCCCACTGTTGCCAAAAGTTTGGCACGAAGCTAGTGTGGCACGAAGCTAGTGTCCGCAAACATTTTGCCGAGGCACACCCTGACACAAATCCAACTCAGGCGTACAGGAAGAAACAAAGAACTGACAAAGGCCTTCGAGCTCGTATGAAACTGCGAGGCAGACATATAGGTCAGCTCAAACAACAGAAGGTCGCTGACAACCTGAAAGTTTGGGCTCCGCAAACGGGGCATGATGTTCGCCAAATTCTTCTCAAACATAACCCCAAAGAAGAGAGACGCAAACTTGATTTGACGTCCGTGCTTGTTTGTGCCAAATGCAGACGAAAAGGGACACCATGTAGATTCAAAACCACCGCATGCACTGATGAAACTCAACCTATCCCGACTCAATTGCTGGGTTGGATCCGAAACATGGCTTTGCGACACCCTGCGAACCAAGGTGCCATCAGAAACGGACTTGGTATGACTGAAGCCGAGGTTGCAAATGCAAACTTCCAAACCAAAAAAAGAGTCAACGGTAAAGGGCCAGCCAAGTGGCTTAGCGGTCCGTTTGCCACCACTTTTCAGGCGGCGCAAGCTGCAGGGCACTTAGTTACTGAGGTCCTTCCGCCGGATGCCATGCGCCACCCGGACTCCACTGCTAAAAAGTTTCCCAAGGGATACCTGACCTGTAAAATTTGCCACAAGGTTAATCCACTTGGTGCTGTCAAAATCTGGACGAATCCATGCCTGGGACATGATCCCACCTCCAAAGGTTTCCAGTCTCAGAAAAGATATTGGCAGTCTTTAACTAAAACCCAAAAAAAAGCCCTCAGTCAAGCATGGGGGAAGACTCTGCAGCAGGGGGAGGAGCTTTTTGCCTCCCAATCCTCCAACAAGCGCAGCCGTAGAGCCAAAGAACATGACCATAATGATAAGGTTGCTGTGAGAATTGGTGAAGCGTCCCATCCAGGACCAAGATCACGAAAATTGCGCAACTTGGATCAACATGTGTCAGTTTGGACATGCAACACTCAAGGACCCAAACAATCGTGGACCTTACAACAGCTGCTCCAAACCCAGGAGCAGGCACCTCAGATTGTGCTGCTTCAGGAATGCTCTTTTAGCCAGGCTGAATGGACCACATTTCAAAAAACTTGTTGGTCTGTGGGGTACAGAAGTTTTTTCTCCGGTGCGCAAAGCACCGTCAATCGACACTACGGAGGAGCTGCAGTCTTGGTTAAATCTTCACTACCTTGTAGACCGGCCTGGTCACACACTCACAAAGGAGGTAGTGCCCAAGCTGTGTGGGTGGGATCAACTCTGGTCATCTCCACTTACCTGGCTCCTAACAGTGATGCAGAAACCGTGAGTGCAGCTGTGGCTCAAACTGTCCACTCTCTCGCTCCAAGACATCGTTTTATTTTGGGGGGGGATTACAATGCCACACCCGAAGAGAATCCCTTTCTTCATTTCTTGATTCCTAGGGAATTTCGTATTCATGCCACTCAAACCCCAACGCGGTGGCAAGGAAACCGCGATATTGACTACTATATCAGTAACCTTGAGCCCACTGAGGTCGAAACGCTTCCTGATGTTGTAGCCGACCACAAAATTGTCAAAACTTTTTTCGATTTATCTACCGAACCTGTTTTAGGTTTCCAACAAGCCAACATTCCTAGAATCCTCCCGAAGGACCCGGAAGTTGCTGAACGAATCCAAATCAAATTGGCTCAGCTCTGGCCGCAGTTTTCCACACAACTTCCAGAGCGATGGTCAGTCAATGTTGACCAGGACTGGCAGATGCTTTCGCAAACTTTTTTTCAAGCCCTAGTTTGTGCAGTCAGGGCTGCTGCCCCTGACATGCTGCAGCGAGTGTCTCCGGCCTTACTGAGGAAAGGAAAGGCCACTGAGGTCTCTCTTAAACAGAAAGAACACATGAAACGACATCCTGCTGGAGCTATGGCTACTCACCGCCAAAGAGTTCTGCGCAGATTGATTGGAAGGTTGCGGGAAGCCCAGCGAAACTTGGATCAAGACAGGCAAAATATCACTGAAAGCCGAGTTCTCTGGAATAAAATCAGACGGTGTTCTATGTACAACCATGATTGGGGTATACAAAGAAACCTTCGGCATCTTGAAACGCTTTTGGAACGGTTCAATCATGAAGATGACTACACCAGACTTCAACGATGGAGAAACAACATGGAACATGACAAGGCTGCATACAGGTGGCTGCGACATAGATCTGTTCCCATGTGCAATGCGGTTAAGAAAACCAAAGACTCTGTTCCTAGTCACTCCACCCAAGACAGCCTGAGGATTCTCAGGGAATTTTGGGCCGATATTTGGAATAGACGTCAAATCTCTTGGGATGATATTTGGGATGATTTGGTTACTCACACTCCACCACGCCCTGCTCCTGACAGCTGGCCAAGCCTCACACCGGAACAACTCCGTTCTGCCACCAAGTGTAGCCGCGGCAGTGCGCCGGGGCTTGACGGCTGGAGAGCTGAGGAACTTAGTTTGTTCAGTGACGAAATGTGGCAGGTCATGTCCGGGTTCTATGATCATTGTGAAGAGCTCGGAAACATTCCTACCATATGGCGATGTGTTCGCCAAGTGCATATCCCGAAAGGGAAACCACCTGAAGCTGACGGCAGCATGCTGGCGGACAACATGCGTCCCATAGCTGTGATGTCGATAATCTGGCGAATCTGCAGCCGAGCCAGATTCAAACAAACTGAGGTTCAGGAATGGATCCACACATCCACCCCCGAATTCATGTTTGGGGGAATTCCCCAAAAAGGTGTTGAGGATGCTATCTCTCACATAATCCTCAAAGACATGCATAGCTGGCCGGTTGGTACACTTGACCTGACAAAAGCTTTCGATTATTCTGACCCTGAGATAATCTGCAAACTCTTTGTCCACCAAGGTATGCCGCGCAAAGCTGCACGCATGTTGTTAAGCATGTGGAGCGAACAAATCCGTTTTCTTCAGCTCCATGACGAATTTTTCCCAAACAACCATGTTGTCAAGCGCTCCCTGCCGCAAGGTGACTGCTTTAGCATGTTAGGCATGTGTGTTTTGCTTACTCCCATTGCCAATCACATTCAGAGAAAATACCCTTGTTGCGTTCAAGCTTTATATGCCGATGATCGTTCTTTCACTTGTTCCACTGCGACTGAAATATGGCAAGTTCGAAATGAATGGCATGTTTGGAGCAATAAGGTTGGTCTTCAAGAAAACCCCACCAAAGAGCAATATTACCACCGCAACGTTCAAGGTTGCCGATCTCTCGAGGATGCCGGCTGTCCTCCAGAAACAGTTTCCACTTCCATCACCTTGTTGGGATTCCAGTTCATGGGAGTGACCCAAAGAAAAGCCAAAGACCGAGAACTGACAAGACTCACTGAGGCCAAAGAAGTTCTTCGAAAATGTAGGTGCCTCCCAGGTTCCAAAACACGTAAAGCTGCAGTTGCCAGGGTTTGTGCCCCAGCAAAAGCAAGTTGGGGATGGCTGTTTCGAAGACCCACTCATGCTGAAAGCAACGCTTTCTTTCAGGGAGCAAAAGCGCTGCATCAGTGGCCAAAGCAGTCAGCCGTACCTTTACTCCAAATTTTTACTGGCCATTGGTGGGACTTAGGTTTTGCTGCCACGGTTACGACTCTCCGAGTCCTCACCCGCTATGTTCACAAAACACAGATGCAGTTGCAAAACTGGCCACCCAAAATGAGTGGCTGGACGGGTAGCTTTAGAAAAGGCATGCAAGAACTTGGGTTCGCTGAGGCTGGTAGTTGGACCTGGACGCACCCGATGCTTGAAACTATTCAGATTCAACCAACCACGCTGCCTGAAAAGGCGACCGAAGTGCTGTCACATAGGCTCAGAGATGCTTGGCGAATCAGAAAATATGAGGAATTCTTGGAACTTGACCGACGCGACTCAACGGTTTGTGCAGACATTCCATGTGACCTGACCCGCATTAATATTCTGCGCAAGAAAAACTCAACAGTCACGAACTGGCTGTTGTAACTGGTGCTTTCATTTCACCTCAATGTCGAAATGCCATGGGAGGTGCTGAAGAAACATGCCCTTATTGCCAACATGTTTGTGCCACTGTGCAGCACATGCTTTGGGAATGTACTCAGAACCCACACCGTGATCCTACTATTAGACCCCACGATGTGCTGCAGGAAAGACTCGCATGGCCCACTACTGATCCTACTAAGGTGGACCATGACAACAAACTTCTAAGGTTTGCAGCTGCAACACGTGCTGATGTGTTGCAGCAGCGCCACGACGACTAGAACCACCTCCATTCTATTCTGGCGATCGCCTCTGGCCTGCGCTGCGGCTGCGGGCAAGTGCGGGCAGCGTCATTGTCTACATCATCATCATCAAACTGAGGTAGTTATTGGTGTTTTCTGTAACACAGCCATAGAGAATGCGGGTGCCGACAAAGAGCTTGCCAGCATCAAGCAAGTGTACACCAAGTCCAATCAGGTGCCGGGGCGTTCAAATGTCGATGGAAATTCATCAGGAGTTCAAAGCCTTCAGTTCCTTTCGGGAAAAGACTTATCTCTTTTTGATCAGCAGATTTGGGGATGTAATTAGCCTGTTTTTTTTGGGGTGGGGGTTTCAACACCAGCACGCCCCTAGTGAAAGTGTTAATTAGTTCTGTAGGAATGTCTTTATACCCCAAATACCTGCGAACTTTTGTCCACAGCCTGAGATTCTTCGCATGTGGGATTGTCATACCTGAGGGGTATTGGTGTTAAACACATGTAACAATGTAATAATCAAAGTTTTACGGCAGGGGATTCCCAGGTTGCAGCAGGAAACCTGGCTTGTTTTCGGCAGGTCTCTACCTTGAAGAAGATCTTCTATGAAATCGACTCGAGCGGATCCGATGAGGTTAGTATCGAGGAGAGTTGTGGACAGTTTTCTATCTGGGGAAAAGACCTGACGTTTCAAGACCGAAAAAATTGTAGAGCTGGGGGCCCGTGAGCGTTTTTTTTTTCAAACAGCTTGCAGATGAGACCTGCCTCATTTCAAGTTCAACACCATGGGCCTATTACAGGCGCCGTCACCTGAAGGAAGATTCACCCGGAAAGACATGGATTCCATCCGCAAAAATTGGGGATGAACCAATGATGAAACGGGAGAAATAAAATATGGGAAGGAGGCAAATTCAGGGAGGACAATGGTTGTTGAGATCCAAGGTTGAGGCCCCTTGTGTAGTTGAGTAGTCCCCAAGACAACAATTTTGGGAAAAACCTGTCACAGACTGGAAAGTCGGAAGGGCAATCCCACAGATTGTGGAGGTGGCTTCGCAGCGTCTTGTCCAGCAACGAAAAGTCTTGAACTTGCGGTTGATTTCCAGTTGGAACAATTTTCTCCATTCTGAGATGTGTTGCGCAATTATTTGAATTTTTCAAAACCCGCGGCTCCATAGATCCAACTAGAAGATTATCCTTCTGATGCCTCCATGATAAAAACGACATGCCCTCATTTAATGGGTGGCTCAAGCATGAAGTCACAGTATGCAGGTAACGCAAGGAATGTTTTGGTGTTGATGAAAAATGCATATCATCAGGCGAATATCAAGGAGATATGAGGTGGCAAATCAGCCAAAAGACGGAGTTAAACACACAATATAAGAAACGTATATAAACGTGGGGATACGCACCAAGAATGAATCATCCTCTGAAAAAAGATCGGTGATTTTTCAGATCACAGCATGAGGATTGGATTCCGGTGTATGCCCAGTCCCATCACAACTTTTCTTGGTTTAATTACTCTAGATATTTGGATTTGTGCTTAAATCCAACGTTTGCATGGTCAAATCTAACTGTTTTGAAGTTGTAAGTCAAACTTTGAGTTCTTGATGCCCATTTTTCGACCGTTAGATCCAATTCTACATGGTTTAGATCATGTTTTCGTGATGAGATCCTACTCATGGTTAACTCTCTTGTGAACTGGCGCAGGACCTGGAGGAAGCCATGAGAGGAGGCGAGTTGAAGAACTTCTTGGAGTCGATGGGGATCTCCACAGACGATGTCTGGACCCAGGGAGCTGCAGGGATTTTCTTCGACTGATCCCCACCCTAAAACACTATTCTGACATAGTTTCTGACATGCCATTTGGAAGTATACTCATATATATATATATATATAATATATGGCATATTTATTCTGGCATCCTATCTGACATTCTTTCGGGCATATACTTTGAGATTTTATTTGACATTCTATCTGACATTCTATCTGGCATCTATCCTCACTTACTCTCTGGCATATATTTTGACATTCTTTCTGGCATCTATTCTGATATCTTTTCAGGCATTCATTCTGGCATTCTTTCCGGCATTCTATTTGACATTCTCTTTGGCCTCTGGCTGAGGTCTGGCAGTGCCCGCTGAGCTCTGAAGCTCGCGGTTGAGGTCTGGCAGTGCCCTCTGAGATCTGGAACTCGCAGTTGACGTCCGGCAGTGCCCACTGAGAGCTGGCGCTCGCGGTTGAGGTCCGGCAGTGCCGACTGAGAGCTGGCGCTCGTGGTTGAGGTCCAGCAGTGCCCACTGAGATCTGGCACTCGCGGTTGAGGTCCGGCAGTGCCCACTGATCTTCTTGGAGCTCGCGGTTGCAGACTAGGAGGAGAAGAGGAAGAGAGGAGAAGAGGAGGCGGGAAAGTCTGTAATAAAATCTAGAGGCCTCACCCTGGCAGGTGGGAAAAACATATGGATAATTTTTCTCCCCAAAGATTCCCTTAAGAGACTTCCCAAAGAATTCTTCTACAAGGGAGAATCCTTTTTATGGATCTTTCCAAAAACCTCTGCGGAAAGATTTCTTTTCATCGATGTGAATGCGATCTTGAAAGGAAGATTTTGCGCAGAGATTTTGTCAGGAGATATTCGAAGCCACTTAACAGCCATCCTCTCTAAAGAGATCTTTTGAAGCCCTTGCGCAGAGATCTTTGAAAAAGGCATGCGATGAGCATGCGCGGCCCCAGCTCGCGCACGAGAACTGACCTCATTCTTGCCGGCGAACAATTTTCCCAGCACATCCTATCATACCACTCATTATATCTCAATTGTAGCTTTGAATCAACTTTGATGGTTAACTGTCTTTGATGATGAAGGTCTTGGATGGTGGGCTCACGATTTTCGATTATCAGTACCCAAACTTTTGATGGTTAAGCCATCTTTGATGCCTTGTAAAAAACCAGGACTCCGTGCATCTTGTTGGACACGGACCGCAGTGGAACCATCGATCTGGAAGAGTTCGTGACGGGGTGCATGCAGCTCCATGGCCCTGCCAAGAGTGCCCCGGCCATCATGGGGATGTTATGATGTATATATATATATACATACACAGTCCTTCAACATGATCTGGACAGTGGCTTTGAATGGTTTACAATGATATATATATATATATTCGTATATATATATATTTATATTCGTACATATATATATATATTTAAAAACATACATGCATGCATGCATGCATGCATACATACATACATACATACACACAGACATACATACATACATACCTACCTACCTACCTACCTACCTACATACATACATACATACATACAACATTTTTTTTAAGTAATGTTTGTACAATGTGTATACACTATTTATATTTTTAGTGCCCGAAGGCATACAAACAGAGTTGTTGAAAATGGGGATGTACCAAACCATGATGGGGCTATAGTGATACACAGTGATATATCAATCAAGTAATGCCGATGGACCACCGGTATTTGACTGGTGGTTTCTGCGTAAACCAATTGGCTGGACAGTTTAGTACCTTATCTTTTGCTGTAAATGGAGGCACGTTTACAAACCAGGGAAAAACCCATGGTACTTTCGAATGGGCATGCGAAAGGGGTTGTACTATGTTGTGTATTATCTTGGCGCTCCCAAGCTTCCGAAACCATCCCAAATACCAAGCAAGGGTTGCCATTTGTGACTGATTGAGAGGCGTGTGGACATCTTTTTGGTTGGCAGCAGCTTGTTGAAGGGGACACTGCCTCGGATGGGTTCACACCACTAGTTCGGACCAAACAATCCCGAGAAACTGACTCAGAAAGTAAAAAACGGGCCCCTTTGCAGATGACCGTGGCCAATGGTGGATGACTGTTTGGTGGTTTGTTAGATGTGTAATATTTTTTTAATCTTCCATCCTCGCTGGCAATTGATGAGCCGGAATCGGTCCAGTTCTCTGGCTGCCTTGTGGACCGATTCCTAGGGCAGATGCGGTTTCAGAGCTCATTTGGAATGATCTTTGAAAGTGGGCAGTTGGCATGGCAAGCAAGCGGGGGATATCGATAATATATTCCAGTGAAGTCTGGGTTGGTGACATCCCGCATTTGTTCTGAACTTTGAACCCATTTTGTTGCTTCCATCGTTTGTTCAAGAACCCCTACTTTTCAAGTTTTGGTCCACAACGAACTAGGAGGATACCATGTATCCCAGATGGCGCCACGTTTCGGCCGAGGCATGCAGCTGGCCCAAATGCGCTTCGAAAATAGGCACGGGGTCTGAAAATGCTGGTTTGGATACCCTGGTGATCCCCGCGTTTCAACTTGGGAAAATGATGTTCAAAAATTCTAAACCACGGCTTGTGGTTTGGGCACCATATTTTCCAAGAGTCCACCACAAATGATGATCACAGTTTTTGTTCCCCACCTGTCAGGTGAGGGTTGTTAGATTTTATGTCAGCTGTCCCGCCTCCCCCCTCCGCCGGACCTCAACTGCAAGCGCTAGATCGCAGTGTTCCCCGCCGGACCTCCACCGCGAGCACCGGATCAGAGTGTTCCCCGCCGGACCTCAACCACGAAGAATCTATACCAGATAGAATGCCAGGAAGAATGTCAGAGGATATGCCAGATACATATGCCAGAAAGAATGTCATAAGATATGGCATATATCAGGTGGTTTTCTTGCTAAAATAGAATGCCAGAATACATGCCAAATAGAATATCAGAATGAATGCCAGATAGAACGTCAGAACAGAATGTCAGATAGAATGCCAGAATAGAATGTCAGAAAATATGTGCCATATATACTTCCAGATGAGATGTCAGAATCATGACAAAATAATGTCATGGTGGGGATGCTCGAAGTAAAGTAATTGGTACAGTTTTTGCTTCCACTGAGAAGATGCGCCCACACACACTGTCTGGTTGCGGGTTGTGAGGTTGAATCCAAAATGGTGAGGTCGTAACGCCCTTGAAATCCGAGAATGAATCCACATGGTAGAGGTCGAAAGTAAATCCAAGCGGTTGAGGTTGAGGTGAAATGCAAATACTTGAGGCGGAGAGCACCTGGTAGTTGCAATGTTGGTAACAACAGCGTTGATAAAGAATTGAAAACAAGAGTTCGTCGAGTGAAATGCAGAGTGGAAATCAGTTCATCAAGTGAAATGCGGGAAAGCAATACATCGGTGAACAAAAAGGAGCCAACAGTTCAACTAGCCGAATGCAGAAAAAATGGTGCAGGTACGTCACCAGGCGTCCCTGGTCATATCTAGGATCATGTGAGGAACTTAGTTTGATCATATGTCCTCTCCATCCCCCTGAGGCCCTGTGCAAGAGGTGTGCGCACACACACACAGATGCGCACCTGTATAACATTTTGCAACTTGAAGAAACACGTATCAGTCTCTCTTCAAACAATATGTCAGGAATTTCATGGAATTTCTCCTGGGAAATTGAGGCCACAACCACATTTCCCAGTGGGACTTGGTGCAGACAGCATGTTCCACCCTCCAAATGGCTACCCGGCTGGTTACCCACCTTCCCTTGTTTCAACGTCCAGAAATGGAACATGGACCAGACACGTTTGCCAGATCCACTTGCAAGATCAGTTCGCCTTGAAATTTCCAAGTCAGAGAAATCCACTTCCCTGTTTTCCTACATCTTCGGATTCCCTGCAAGGTGGGCGACCCCAGTTGGTTTCTAAACCCATCTAAATCAAACATAATCAAACAAATATTTTTCCACCATAGATGTGAGTTAGAGGAACCCATGTCAACCCAGCTAGAAACGTGGCTAAGTATGGGGCAGAACATTATGTTGTTGAGGTTTTACGGGGTGTGGGGAGCCGCAGTTGTTCATCTTCCTTACCGCCTTGCCGGGTCAGGGGTTCCAGACGGATCTTGAAACAGCTGCAACAGGCCAGGGTCGGCGCATGACTAGGGGGGGAAGGGGGGGGCGAGGGGCCTCGTGGGAAAATGAATGAACATGCTGATAAGGACAGGATTTTGGGATATCACATTTTCATACCTTTTTCAGACTAGCCCCGTGGGTCACATGGAGATGATGCCAGGATGTTCACGTTATGAAGAGCCTCATGAATGCGAACACCGCCACGGAGCATTTCTAGAGCGTGGAATTCACGTGCGAGCGCAGATCTCCCGTCTCCTGAATCACAGTGGGTCAAGTCATGGAGGCAACCATGGTCGATGGATGTCAATGACAGGTTCGTTTTCCGTTTTTTTTTGTTTAAAAGATCCTCCAGTCGTGGCATTGAAAGGCATTGATCGTCTTGACCCACCAGGTGATAAGAATCCACCAAAAGGTTTAGGTCTCTCACTGGCAGAAGATGCTCTGTTTTTGTTGGGTTTCGGAGCTGGACACCAACTCCGGAAGCCGAGCTCAGAAATGGTGCTTGATAGAAAAGTGAGTCTCTCTGAGATGCGGTATATATATATATAAATAATTACACACACACACATATATATATATATATGGGAATATTTATCCATGTATACAATAGCTGTTTTGCTGAAGTTTCCTGATTTTCCTGTGACTATGATGGCAGCTGAACTTTCAGCAAGCACCATGCAAAAATTAGAGGCCTGTTTCTCACCCTTCCGCAGAAGACAATATAGGATTGGCATAAATCAGAGACGTGGTGTGTCCAGCAGCACGCTTAGAGTGCTAATTCTGAGGTACAATATCACCTTCCGGTTAATTTTGGTTGGTTATGTAATATATCATCATGACATCATTACATACCAATCCCAATCAATACCGCCATGTATCTCTCTCTCTCTCTATATATATTAAATATAAGTATGTGTGTGTATATATATATATATGTATACATACCCCAATCAACTACATTTTTTTTGACAGTTTGATTTTTCAAAACACTCGGTTGTTGCCATCCAAGATATGCTCTCCTCGTGCCCAAAGCGGGCCGCCCTCGAAGAGGGTTCCAACTGAGACACGGCACCACGTGCAGCGAAAAGGTGCCGCAGTGGTGGGGCAAAGTAACATCGATGTGGAACATCGCCATGAGTTACCCTCTGGTTATTTAACATAGCCATGGAAAATCACCATTTTTAATAGCTAAACCATCTATAAATGGGCCATTTTCCATGGCTATGTCAAATAACCAGAGGGTAATAGGAAAAAACACCATTTCAATGGGCCAGTGTTCCAATTTTAGTTTTTGTTAAGCCTGGAGGATCGTCCCACGGATGGTAAGTGATTCGAAGTCCCCGATTTGCGGATGATCCCATTTATAAATAGTTATGGGGAAACCGGGGAAACTAACCCCAGTCACTAAGCACTTACTAAGTGTGATGATCCTCTAAGTAACCTCCAACAAAAATGCCCAAAAGTGGGAAGCCTGGAAATATAAGGTAAATTTCATCGAACTAGCATGCTGGAAACAGTTCGGCATTTTTTTGGGTGTTGCTATGGAATATGGGCAATCAACACTTGCTATGAACAATTACCCTACTGTTCCTCAACATATACTTAGATGGAAAATCCTGCATATAGATGATTGAAACCACAGGAAACCTTTTTTATTTGAAATATTTTTTTCAATGTTTACATTTGCTTATGGGTAAGTGTAGTAAGTTCTGGGTAAACATTGGCACAGCAACAAAACCTATATGTTTTTTTTGTCGTTTTTAAATCAGGACAGTTTATCAATTTTGCACGCGCCCACGGGGTATATTGAAGGCTCAAGGCCAACGGTCAGGGGCAAGAACGGGATAGACACAATTGAAAACTTGTCTGGAGCGCAGTTTGAAAAGCCCTTTTCCACTACATTCTTTTTTATTGAGGACTTTTTGGCAGACATTACTGACATTACCCAGTGGAAGTTTAGTTCACTGCTGACTGCTGATTTGAACTCAGATGGTGACGCCCCAAGGGACCTGCCATGTGAGATGTCGTCGCGACAGCGCTGGGTACGGGAGCCCAGTTCTTCAATGCTCAGGCTGGGAACTCAAGGGGCAGACTAGGATCATAGAGTCATAGATGCTGTTCAAAGCAGGTGGTACCATGGCTTCCAAACTTAGCCCCGGATGAAGTAACCCTCACTCACTGCTCAATGAAGAAGTTTCGTGCAAGAAAGCGAAAAACACGATTCAATTGGACCCCGTGCACCAAAGTGGTTTTTTTCCCTATCCAATGCCGGATTGAAACCAACTGTGAGAAAAGAGTTGGGAAATGTGGTTAAGCCTGGATTAATTCACGTGAGAAAATTGGTAAGCCCATTGCTCCCCCACTTTGGGCTTATGCCCATCTAGTGTGGGTGTTTACCAAAAAAGGGGGCGCCACTTATCACGATTGGTTTCTCTTTAACAATATATATATATACATATGTATGTATGTATATATATATTATATTATATTATATTATATTATATTATATTATATTATAATATATTATATTATACTATACTATACTATATTATATATATTATATATTATATATATGATATACGATATATGATATGTATATATTATAAATATAATATGGATAATATATATAATATATTATATATAATATAGTTTAATTATTATATATACATTATATATTATATATTGTATAGATATTATATATATTACATATATTATAAAATATATATGTTATATATATATATTATATATATTATATTATATATAATATGTTTTAATTATTAAATATACATTATATATTTTATATTCTATATATATTATATATACATTATATATTATATATTGTATATATATTATTATATATACATTATATATATATATTAAATATTGTATATATATATATATATTATATAGTGTATATAATATATAATGTTTTATATATTATATATTAAAGATTATTTTTTAGACATTATACATTATATATTATACATTATATATATTATGCGTTATATATAATATATATACTAAATATTTCATATTATATATCATATATATATTTTTTAATTTTACACTTTCAAGATTATATTCAATATATTAGCAATTTATAAATAATATATGTAAATATTATATATATATATATTACATTAGATATTTTACTATGTATATTGTTATATTATATATATAACATTAGTATATATTATATACATTACATTTTGTGTATTATATATAATATATATATATTGTATTAAAAAATATATGGTCGTTTTTTATATTATATATATTATATTATATGTTATATATTGAAAAATATTATATATAATAATTCTTTTCATTGCAAATTATATTACATATTTTATATATTATATATATTATATATAATATATATTATATGTATTATATATTGTATATATTATTTAAATTATATATATATATATATTATCAAAGGAAGTTGGGAAGCAATACTTCCGAGTTACGAATGACTTTTACTTGATGCAATTGACTATGATGAAGGGTGGTAGATCACAGAACAATACATAATCTAACAATACATAACAAAAGAATAAGAAGCTATGGAATTGACCTTGAAGAAGGGTGGTAGATCACATAACAATACATAATCTAACAATACATAACAAAAGAATAAGAAGCTATGGAATTGACCTTGATGATGGGTGGTAGGTCACATAACAATACATAACAAAAGAATAAGAAGCTATGACACCGGGTGGTGACGAAGGGATGTGGTTACGATGGGAAGTGGCGACGAAGAGAAGTGGTGACGAAGGGAAGTGGTGATGAAGGGGAGTGGTGACGAAGGGAGGTGGGGACGATGGGAAGTGTTGAGGAAGGGAAGTGGTGACGAAGGGATGTGGTTACGATGGGAAGTGGCGAGGAAGGGAAGTGGTGACGAAGGGAAGTGGTGATGAAGGGGAGTGGTGACGAAGGGAGGTGGGGACGATGGGAAGCGTTGAGGAAGGGAAGTAGTGACGAAGGGAGGTGGTGATGAAGGGGAGTGGTGAGAAAGGGAGGTGGGGACGATGGGAAGTGGTGATGTAGTTCTTGAAGCTGTGTGCGTAGTTCTATGCATTTCTTGAATCTGTGGTTACACATCGCATTGTAATGGCTGCATGAATGTTGCATGGGCTATGTTTTGGGGAGGAAGCAGGAGCACGAAACCGTGTGTTTTTCCGTGTACAGTGGCTGCAGCCGACGATGAAAGGTACCTCGTCTGTGCGACGGGTGCGGCTGCGGTCGTTTTGTGCGCGAATTGTTCCTCCTATGTGTTTTGCAACGAGTGGTTGTGTCTGTGTGCGTAGTTCTATGCGGTTCTTGAATCTCGGTTGCAGATTGCATTGGAATGGCTGCTTCATTGTCGTCATTTGATGTTGCCACGTGCGTAGATAGGTGCGGGTTTGCCACGGGATGTTGCGAAACGCATTGTAATGGCTGCATGAATGTTGCATGGGCTATGTTTTGGGGAGGAAGCCGGAGCACAAAACCTTCTGTTTTTCTGTGTAAAGTGGCTGCAGCCGACGATGAAAGGTACCTCGTCTGTGCGACGGGTGCGGCTGCGGTCGTTTTGTGCGCGAATTGTTCCTCCTATGTGTTTTGCAACGAGTGGTTGTGTCTGTGTGCGTAGTTCTATGCGGTTCTTGAATCTCTGGTTGCAGATTGCATTGGAATGGCTGCTTCATTGTCGTCATTTGATGTTGCCACGTGCGTAGATAGGTGCGGGTTTGCCACGGGATGCTGCGAAACGATTGTAATGGCTGCATGAATGTTGCATGGGCTATGTTTTGGGGAGGAAGCCGGAGCACGAAACCTTATGTGTTTTGCAACGAGTGGTTGTGTCTGTGTGCGTAGTTCTATGCGGTTCTTGAATCTCTGGTTGCAGATTGCATTGGAATGGCTGCTTCATTGTCGTCATTTGATGTTGCTACGTGCGTAGATAGGTGCGGGTTTGCCACGGGATGCTGCGAAACGCATTGTAATGGCGGCATGAATGTTGCATGGGCTATGTTTTGGGGAGGAAGCCGGAGCACGAAACCTTGTGTTTTTCCGTGTAAAGTGGCTGCAGCCGACGATGAAAGGTACCTTGTCTGTGCGACGGGTGCGGCTGCGGTCGTTTTGTGCGCGAATTGTTCCTCCTATGTGTTTTGCAACGAGTGGTTGTGTCTGTGTGCGTAGTTCTATGCGGTTCTTGAATCTCTGGTTGCAGATTGCATTGGAATGGCTGCTTCATTGTCGTCATTTGATGTTGCCACGTGCGTAGATAGGTGCGGGTTTGCCACGGGATGTTGCGAAACGCATTGTAATGGCTGCATGAATGTTGCATGGGCTATGTTTTGGGGAGGAAGCCGGAGCACCAAACCTTGTGTTTTTCCGTGTAAAGTGGCTGCAGCCGACGATGAAAGGTACCTCGTCTGTGCGACGGGTGCGGCTGCGGTCGTTTTGTGCGCGAATTGTTCCTCCTATGTGTTTTGCAACGAGTGGTTGTGTCTGTGTGCGTAGTTCTATGCGGTTCTTGAATCTCTGGTTGCAGATTGCATTGGAATGGCTGCTTCATTGTCGTCATTTGATGTTGCCACGTGCGTAGATAGGTGCGGGTTTGCCACGGGATGCTGCGAAACGCATTGTAATGGCTGCATGAATGTTGCATGGGCTATGTTTTGGGGAGGAAGCCGGAGCACCAAACCTTGTGTTTTTCCGTGTAAAGTGGCTGCAGCCGACGATGAAAGGTACCTCGTCTGTGCGGCGGTTGCGGCTGGGGTCGTTTCATGCGCGAATTGTTCCTCCTATGTGTTTTGCAACGAGTGGTTGTTCCTGTGTGCGTAGTTCCGTGCGGTTCTTGAATCTCTGGTTGCAGATGGCAGTGTGAAGTGTGGAGTGTGAAGAAAGCAATGAGAAGTGAGAAGTGTGAAGTGTGAAGTGTGAAGTGTGGAGTGTGAAGTGTGAAGTGTGGATTGGGAAGAGTGCAGTGTGAAGTGAGAAGTGTGGAGTGTGAAGTGTGAAGTGTGCAGTGTGGAGTGTGAAGAGTGCAGTGAGAAGTGTGAAGGGCGAAGTGGAGCTTCAAATGTGACATGTGAAAGAGGACACCAGTTTCGCAGAGTGCACGCACGCACGGGCTTGGCTGGCGCACGGCGCATGCAAGTTCTATAGATGAGAAAGATCTTATATATATCTTTAAGGCAGCTTCCGCCCCGCCTCGTGCGGGCACTACTGTTATATGTTGTATTATATGTTTTATTATGTATCATATTTTGATAATATATACACATATAATTACACATATATATATATATATTTCTGGGGCACCTCTTTAAAAAGAACCACCCGTTTCACCCAGTAGGACTGTTCAACTCTTTAAGCCGATACTCCCAGGTACCAAAGGTGGGCGACTGATGGCAGAACCGAGGCCAACAGCAGGCCGGTGCTGGGTGCTGTTTTTGATGTTCTCATTAAGGCATAGTACCGTCATGTGGTGAAGATAGAACTCATTTGAAATAGTAAAGATCTAGAAGACCTAAAGATGTATTAAAACCTTCTTTTTTTTTTTTGATTTTCAATTGCCAGGTTCAATTGCCACTGGTCAAACCTGCCATGAAGGACACCATTTGGTCCAATAGCTTCAACCAGCTGAGAATGTCAGTGGCCATGCGAGTTTGAGAATGGAAAAAACATTGGGATGGTTTGGATCCTATCATAATCTTACCCGTTGGAACATCTACCATTTGTAGATGATTTCTGTAAGTCACTTTTGGACTTTCTATTGCCGGGCTATAAAAGATTATCCATGATTACCCCCAAGTATGGGACCCTCAGAACAATGAAGCAATGTCAACCCCGGATGAACAAACCCAGGATTGTTGAATTGGGCAGGTATCATTTTACTCGCCATTTGTCACTTTCGGGAACCACTCGAATAGGTCAATGGGGGTGCATCAATCTGTTTTCTTTTAGTTTTAAATTGTGGTTAGCCGCGGGCAAGTGAAAGTTCACCAGCCTCAATTCGCCCCCCGAGCAACTTGTGGAATTATTGTTTTATTTTCTTAAGACTACACCTTGGAACTTCACCATTCGCTGTTTTTTTTTTCTCATTTCCAAATCACTGTCCTAGCCATTCCCAGGTTTGACTCCTGGCATTTGCGGGGCAAATAACCAATCATCAACCAAAATTGACAACATCAAAGATTATGAGACCAATAGGTCATCTAAAACCCATCGATTACTGTAATAACGGTCATAAATCATAATGATAAACGGAATTATCAATATCAATGCATGATGATCATCATCGTAATCTTAAACATATGGGTAACTATTGTCATTAACCATCAATTGCCGTACCGCAAAGTCACATGACCTAACGTTTACACACACAAAATGAGCCGTTGTGAATTATCATTGCTATTGCCACCACTAACTATATAATGTGGTAAACCCACAAAGAAACCATGCCCAAAAATCACCATGAAAGGGGCGGTATAAACCATCCCCAAATGCTAGGTTTCTCATTGGACATTACTGTCAATCTTCAAGAGAAACCGCCCCGGAAGTTGTGGCAGGTACCCCAGCAGCACCGCCCCGGAAGTTTCGCCAGGCTCAGGCACGAAATCATTTTTTCCGCAAGCAAATGAAGATGTCATCGTCAAAAACTGTGTCTTTCAGGGGGGTTTAAGATGCAAAAGTGAACATGTAACCAACAAACAATGGGGGTTAGACCAAAAAGGACGGAGAATTAAGCGTAAAAATAGGACTGGAATGATTTTCCTTCTTGGCTCGTCAATTTTTGGTTCGATGTCATGTAATTTTTTGGGGGAAAATGGGGGTGTATACCTCCTATTTCGGGTTCGCAGGCGCCAATCATGTGGGACACAACAAACCCCAGACTTTGTCTTGACCGAAAAGCAAGAAAAGCTTAGCCCTGAAACGGCCAGTTCTATTGTGAACGTGGCTAACAGGCCGACAGCGACTCAGACGAACATGAAGATGTTGAGATTGAACTGGAGCTGCCACAGCACAAGATCGATGAATTGTTGCTGGGCTGAGGGTGAGAGGGAGTGGTACACACGCCATGAACCACACCTAGCTTCACCATTTGAAGGGCTACAACCCCCAAAAATTGGGATTTACTATGATTTAGTCTAAGTTATGAAAAAGCTCGTGGAGGATTCTCTCAGCCCTCTCGTAACTGTAAAACCCAATAACCCGAGGCATGGGAGTCTACCGATCTAGATGGGTCCCAAGGAGGGTGAGTCAAGCACCACCCAAACTAGTGGAGTTTCCAGACTTTGAGTTACTCTCCTGGTCATACTTTAACCCAGATTTTCAATACTTCCCATATCGCCGAGATGAATCTCACTACTCAACCAGGAATTTCGATTGGAATTCTCCAAGATTAGGTCCAAACAACAGCGCCAAACGCCACCTGAGGCTGGCGCAACTCAATGACCAGGACAGCAGCTTGAAGTTGGAGTTTCCTTTAGCCCACGTGGCCACCGTCGCCACCGTGGCCAGCGGCCAGCGGCGGCTGAGCTCGGTGGCACAGGTCTTGGGGAGTTCGCCCGCGCTGAAGGCTGCGGAGGAATGGGAGACTTGGGTGAGAAATGCGGAAATCGGGCACGAAGATGTACCAATGGCCGAGAGAACCTACAGTTTCGAGGCAATTCTTGTGATTTTGAGCGGTTTTTGGCAAATTTTATGGTAAATGTTGCTTGGATCATGATTTGAAGAGTTGTCAGTAGAGAAATTAGTCCCAGCGAACATGGAAAAATATGGCAATGGAAAACCAACCCTTCATACCCAATTCTCATGATTTTCTGGCTGAACAATTGAAGATTTCCCCGGCGATGTTTGTTTATCACAGGGTAGTTGGAGGACCATCACTCATCAAAGTGATGCCATTCCACCTGCAATTGGTACCTGATATTTTCCATCTTATAGCCATCTTTTTTGTTTTTGAGATTACTGTAACTAGTAACTCGTATTTATCAAAAAATCGGAGAAACATCGTCACAACTGATACGATATACCAACTACATTGGCTGCCGAAGGCCCCACTTAGAATTCTCATGTCTTCATTGGTCATCTCGAACAGCTGAATTTGGCCCACCTTAACCTGCCATTGGGGGTTGGTGCAACCATGTCTTACTGTCTTACTGTATTATTGCTTAATCATCGATCACACCACTTGGTCAGTGGTTAACAACCCTTGTGATTCTAAGTCCCTCAAGTGGGTTTAGATGGAAGTGGAAAATCCTCTTCCGGGATTTCCGAGCGGCCCGCCCTGTTTGATTGCCAAAGAGCAACCATCTATGGTTTGAAACGTTAAAACACCATATATATATATTTACACACACATATATGTATATATATATACACATCATATATCTATAACACCTATCAACTTTGAGGGAGGTTGACCAGGGTCAATTTTGGCCATCCATCAACTTATTAATCCTATACCCCTAATATTGAACACCCCCACAATCGTCACCATCTATCAACTTCAAAGCCATATATTTATAAACAGTTGGTTTATATTAATCATCTATCATTGTCGCCACAAAATCCGTCGCTAAGGATCCCTTGGCGAAGCTTGCGCACTTCAAGGAGCTTCAGGCGCGCTACAGTGCCGTGAAGGAGCAGCGGGAGCGCGCCGAGAGCACTCAGCGCATCCTGCAGCAGATGCCCACGGCCGGCAGCGACGACACTTGGGGCCGTGGTATCCCGTGGTTTCCTGTGTGCTGGGAATTACCATTAAAATTAAAAGATGTACCCAAAC
>CAMXCT020001588.1:0-95000 GCA_947184155.2 Cladocopium goreaui | reverse complement strand
TAATGATGGTGGGTTGGCCATGACCCATAAAAATCCCATGTCATGAGGAATCCCTACTGATATTGAGGTGAAAAAAAATCGCCCATATTTCATATACCATGTCACCATGTTTTTCTAACTTGACCGTGGCACATTTTTTAACGACCAGCAAGGGGCCCTTTGGGGGTCCCTTTTTTTAGGAGAGGACCTTCTGGCTGCGAAGAGAGAAGATTCTGCAGCCCGAAGAGGTGGATGATTTCAAGTTGGAGGGGGATCCAGTGGAGTGCCCCGACTGGCCGACTGGTGACATGGGATGACATGGGCCGCCCGATTTTTCTGGAACGGCAAATCATGAGGACATAAAACTGAACAAAAAACACAACTTGAAACCAAAGAAAATAGAGAGATCATAATTTATGGCAATTTGAAAGCGGAAAGGATGAGAAATTTGTTAGTGGTAGCCCATTTCCTGGCAACTCCAAATAATCGAACACGAAGCAGCTGTTGAGTGATGGCCCTGATGTCGGCGATAGAGGTGGCACGTACTTCATATCTTCTCTTCTACTTCAAATGTGTGCGGTGGAATGTCAAGAATTTACACCCCGGAATTGATTCTGAAATCTAATTTGGGACAGGGTGGTGACCCAACGTCAATGAAGATGCAATATGTGTGTGAGAGAGAGAGAAAGAGAGAGAGAAGGAAAGAACCGTCACATTGGCTTTGGCTCAATATCATCTACATGCAAATTGGATGCCTTACTACGAAACATTGCCAAATTTGTGGCTTCATAGACGCCCCAGTTGCATGCCATAGCCAAGTGCAGATGATACCCACTACGCAGTACCGCTTCTGTTTGTACCGCTTTACTCACCTTCTCTGGACTGTGTGCTCGACTGCAAACAGTCGACAATTGACATTCTATTCTTCATCTGCTGGTTGCACCACCATCTTAGTCCTAAACCGCATCTGCACTATAGCGAGATCCTGGTCTTATTGAGCCAGAACCGATGCATTTCATATCTGTAGCTCCCATCAGATTTTCATCACCATGGAAATCCCCGGTTTTTCCTCCATGGCTGATGGCTGGTGATCCTTGCCTCCTTGCCTCCAAGGTACCCCCCCAAAGAGGCGGAGATCCTGGGTGCCTCCCGGGCCTTGCCCAGCGGCGACTTCCCGGCCATGCGCTACATGACCCCCGAGCTGGCCGCAGATGCGGCCGGAGCGTCCTCTGGGCCGAGGCCGTGATTTTCTTCACGATGTGGTTGGGAAACCTCTGGCTTTACAATGGCTAGCCGTTTTAGGGAATGGGGCTAGATAGTACCTTAATGTACCGTACTTTCTATAACATGGGGGGAGGAACCCCCTGATCCTTCATCAGGGTTTGTGAATCGGAGGTTGGCAGCATAAATCACATGGCATGGGGGGTACTGGTGATGAACTACAAGAGTGGTTGGGGAACTTGGCATGAGATACATGTTTTTTGAACATTGAAAAACAATCTGGAGGATGCGAATCTGCTGGCTTACCCAAGATTTCTATTCTTTGTAGCAACTCAGAAACCCAACGCCTCCAGAAAAGAGTCCCGGAAGCACCATGGAATGGCCAGATGACATCCCATGATATCCCTATTTTCCCATGATACCCCATGATATCCCATGATATCCCCATTTTTTTTGCTTAAACTTACCCCAAACCCTAAATCCTATAGTCATTATATAACTGTCATTAACTAAGCGAAGCAGGTCACGTTACCGGATGGAGCTGCCAGCCTCCCGGGAATATCACCAGCGCGTGGCACACCAGGCCGGGGCCACGCCACTGCCAGGGATCGACGACCAGAAAGCAACTCCCAGAAAGATATATACATGGCACAAGGGGAAAGTCCTAAAATGATAGGAAAAGTCCTGGAAATTCTATACTCTTCTATCTTTTTGGGGATTGATATATATATATATATACCATACCCAATGTGACGTAAATGCAGATGGATTTCTGTTGTTTGGGATGGGGGGTTACATTTAATTGTGGACAATTAACTGCAGATGGACTATTGTAGCACTCCCCAAGAAATAATTAAATAGACATGTATCGAAATGTAGAGGAGCTGCTGCTGGAAAGAGTGATGAAAGTTGAAGGTGATCTATGCCATTTCACAGCACCGCATTTCCAAGCGCAGCACTCCCCAAACCTGGAGAATCTGAACATGTCCATCATTCTCGTGGGACATTTTCAGATTGCTAACTCCAACCCTGAGACCCTGAAAAATACCCCGGACATTGAGGTTTTTGTTTCGACAAGTGGAAGGTTTAGGAGTTTCCGATGTTTAACATCAAAATCCATTGGTTTCAGACAAAAGCAGGCAAACACAACACCGAGAAACCCAGTTTTTTCTTCAAGATTTTGAATCTCCAGGATTATTTTTACTAGTAGGAGTTTTCATTTTCCATTTCATTAAAAGCCATACTTAGTGATTGCCTGGTTGTCCTGCCAGCCCAGGCCGCCACGCTGGGGTGGCCATCCCCTGCGGAAGCCCTGCCTTTGGAGGGCGGCGGGTCTCCTTCGGACCGCAGTCCGCGCAGTCCGCGCGAAGCCCGGCGCTCGCCACGGTTCCAGGAACGGGGGACGCCCATCAGCGAGCCGGACCCGCAACCGTCTCCCAGTCAAGCACCGCCAGAATCACCCAGGCCTCTGGAGATTGCTGGAGTTTTTGGGGCAGTTGGGATGGGTGTTTTTTGATCAGTTGACTTGGTCAGAGTCGGCCATCGCAGGAATTTCTTCGCGGGCTTCGCGGAGAAGGTGGGCCAGACGCCAGAGAGCCGTGGCTTTGCCCAGCGCGGTCAACCGAGTTCGGATGACTTCGATTTCGATTCCGATGAAGGGTGGTCTGCCGTGGATGCGCGTGGGAGGCCATTGGCTGGGCAATCTCTAGCTGCTGCGGCCTTCCGCAAGGGAGCGAAAGGGTTGGACGCGGAAGGGCGAAGACCCTTGGGGTTGGACATGGTGCCACCTATTGCAGCATTTGCCGGATTTCAAAGCAGGTTGGGGTTGGACCTGTCACAGATGTGACATGGAGGGCATAGCAGGACTACTGTGAATTGTTTGATGCTTTGTATTGCAGGTTTGCCCTGACTGTTGCCCAAAGAAACGGATGGAAAGTGGTCATTGTGAAGTTCCATGTTCAAAAGACCAAAGCCACAGGATGCCAGAGGATGTCACAGGTAATCATTTAAACATATTTATATAAACATATTTAAAAGGTGTTCCGGCTTCCAGGTCCGTTCATGCAGCTGTGCAGCCACCGCCTTTCGCAGCCTTTGCTGGGGATGGTGGACGCTGGTCTCAATCACCACACTGCTCAGTAGCCAGACCCTCTCAGGGGTTCCCCGCATTGTAAAATGTTTACCTCCATCCCCAGTGGTGCAACCTCATCCTCCAAAAACCTTTCCCCACTGATATTTCTTGAGTTTTTATTCCCCAGGGAGGAGCATTTTAGCATCTGCGCCCCAGAATGGGCTTCCACTGAGGCGGCGGGATAGACTTCTTCGGCTCCTCGCAGCAGGAGCTCACGCGCTCCCCACGCAAGGCGAAGGAGGAAGAGGAGGAGGAAGAGGAAGAGGAGGGCCTGGGATGATCTGGGCACGGGCACCAAAGAACCCCAAAATTAGGTGGATATTCGGCGTTCCAGAACTAGGACTAGGTTTCCAATGGTTTTCCATTTTTCTTGTCGGTTCCAACCACCAGATCAAATCGCATCAGATCCTGCAGCCTGGCCATTTCTTTTTGGATCTTTGTTTACAAATGGGTCTTGACCGAAACTGCTTAGTCAGGCAGTGGGTACGAAAAACACAACAACTCCAAGCCTTCCTGCCATACGTTGAGGGGTCAGTTTGAATCAAGTGGCTCCCTGATTCGAAGGGGGCTATATGTAGCATTTACACACATGTACATGATATGTATATGTGACTGTGTATATATGTATATGTTATCTGTTATATTATGTGTTATGTAGGTGTTATATGTTTTATGTTATATGTTGTATGTTGTGTATATATATATATATACATACCTATATACATTCAAATGTTGTAATCTTTAACTTGGATATTTCTGTTGACCTTGTGTCACCATTCAATGAATACACCTGGGCTGATTCATTCAGGGAGTCACGCCAAAAAGTTTCCACTCAGGGGTCAGCATTCATCCAGAGCTGACAACAGCCAGATTACTGTTCAATATTTTCCTTTACACTAAGAGAGCTTTTACTGTAGCAGGGAAGAAATACCACAACGTACCCAATCAGGAATGTGCAAAGACAATATATATATATAATTTCTGGTAAACAGAGGGTAACATCCGAATCAATAGATATTGGCAAGTGCAGAGGTGACGGATCAGTAACAAGTCAATAAGTACAGTAAGTCGACAAAAACCACATACAAATTCATGGGGAGGCATTCGGTCTTGCATTGTTCTTACTGAAGAGACGCAGTCAACATTGATCACAAAAGAAATCCCAAGCGATCCACAGCGACGAGCCAATGATATGGTTACAGTTGCGGGAAAGAGTTGTAGTTGTTGCACATACTTTCGGCAAACCGTTGCGAAGTTGTGTGAAGTTGTGTGCAAAATCTGATGGATCTCCTTATTTGTCGTCCCCTAATTGCCTGCATGTTGTTGGTCGACTTGCCCTGGAAGCTTCATCGTTGTCCAACAGTCTGTAACAGTCCAACATGAAAATGATCAAAACATATCAAAACATATGAAAATCCACACTATCCACAAGTCATATTCATACAGTACCCTCTGGTTATTTAACATAGCCATGGAAAATGGTCCATTTATAGATGATTTTCACAGCTAGAAACCTCCATTTATTTTCGGGATTTTCCATGGCAAACTGTTAGTCATAACCAGAGGGTACCCATTTCATCTTCATTTCATCTCCATTTCTCCCGTGATTTTTCCCACAGCATCCGAGATCAGGAGAGCGAAGGATCCGAGGTTGACCTGGATGCAGAGCCCCAGGAACCATTGGCTTTCGATCCCATTTTTTCCATGCTGATGACCTGGAGATGGTTTATGGCATTCCACACACACACATATATATATACATATATATATATATATACACATACATATACATAATAATCAATATACATACACACACACACATATATATATATATATTTTTGGGTATATATGCATACGCATATATTATATACAGATTATACCTCCATAAATCCCAATAAGAATTTCCAAGTCGCTGTGCCAAGTCGCATTTCTCATGGGATTCGCGCGTTAGATGGGTGTCCTGGATCGAAGCAACTCTGATGCATTCTGGGGCTTAGCAACAAGTGAGGATATATGATATGGTAGGATAATATAATATAGGATGATTGTGATGATATGATGTGTTGTTGTGAATTAGTGATGATATAATATATATATATAAATGAATATAAGAAGTGATCTTTTTGGATATGCCTTAGAGATAGGACGACCTCTGCGCACATCATGCATATCGTGTGGCGATCTCCGGGATGATCCTCTAGGAGTCCAGCTACTTTGGGGCCCTCCTCGGCACATCCGCACCCAGCACGTCCAAGAGCCCGCCCTCCATCGATCCGCACGCGGAGTACATGGCCGGCGCCTGCATGGTGCGGGCGCCTGCGTTGGAAGTGCCAGACTTCAAAGGCTTTCGGAAGGAGGGCCTGAAGTCAGTGCCTCGACGGAGTGTACGATGTTGTGAGTGCTGCTTCACATTTTTTAAGGATGGATTGGGGGGATGGCATATTTGCTAGCTGTGAAACTTGGGAAGAAGAGTTCAGAGTCGCCCTTGAAAGCTTGGAACCAAGCCGGTTTTGATTTAAAAAGTGATTTGCACTTAGATTACCACCTGCGACTTCCAGGTGGTTCACACCATATTTATTGTTCTTTTGTTTGGGATCTGCCAGTGATGATCAAAATTCTGTGGCGGATACTTGTTTTGTCGGCACGGGGGTCGCATTTGCCCCTAAACCATCTTGGGTCGCATTTGCCCCTAAATGAAGGGGGATGAAGTGGGTTCAGGGGCGAATGTGACCCTCGTTCAGGGGCGAATGTGACCCCTGCTTTTGCGTGGCAGGCGCAATAGTTTCAGAGCCTCAAAAGGATTTTTTCCACCCTAGAGAGTGATATTCACGTGTTTTTCTACGTTCCAACAGCCATTTCAATCAACTTCCAGGACACTATGCATGCTACGGTGTTCCATTGCTACGTTGTACCATCCAGTTCGAGCAACTTCCAAGACGCTTTGGATGTTACCTTCCAAGAGACATTTCAATCAACCTATGGATGCTACGTTGTAAGATCCAGTTCGAGCAACTTGGAAGACACTTTGGATGCTACGTTCCAACAGCCATTTGAATCAATTTCCAGCACACTATGGATGCTACGTTGTAACATCCAGTTCGAGCAACTTGGAAGAAGCCTCGGATGCTACGTTCCAACAGCCATTTCAATCAACTTCCAGGACACTATGCATGCTACGGTGCACCATTGCTACGTTGTAACATCCATCTCGAGCAACTTCGAAGACGCTTTGGATGTTACCTTCCAAGGGACATTTCAATCAACTTCTAGGACACTATGAATGCTACGTTGTACCATCCAGTTCGAGCAACTTGGAAGACGCCTCGGATGCTACGTTCCAACAGCCATTTCAATCAACTTCCAGGACACTCTCATGCTACGGTGTACCATTCCTACGTTGTAACATCCATCTCGAGCAACTTCGAAGACGCTTTGGATGTTACCTTCCAAGAGACATTTCAATCAACTTCTAGGACACTATGGATGCTACGTGGTACCATCCAGTTCGAGCAACTCGGAAGACGCCTCGGATGCTACGTTCCAACAGCCAGTTCAATCAACTTCCAGGACACTATCATGCGACGGTGTACCATTCCTACGTTGTAACATCCATCTCGAGCAACTTCGAAGATGCTTTGGATGCTACGTTCCAACAGCCATTTCAATCAACTTCCGTCCCCCCCTACACCCCAGTCCCCCTAAATGTCCCCTTGTCCCCAGGTTAAACCCTAAAGGGTTGAGTAACATATGGAATAGAGAGACAAGTCAACATATGCCCCCGTGTCCCCCCCTAAACCCCAGTCCCCCTAAATGTCCCCTTGTCCCCAGGTTAAACCCTAAAGGGTTGAGTAACATATGGAATAGAGAGACAAGTCAACATATGCCCCCATGTCCCCCCCTTAACCCGAGTCCCCCTAAATGTCCCCTTGTCCCCAGGTTAAACCCTAAAGGGTTGAGTAACATATGGAATAGAGAGACAAGTCAACATATGCCCCCATGTCCCCCCCTAAACCCCAGTCCCCCTAAATGTCCCCTTGTCCCCAGGTTCAACCCTAAAGGGTTGAGTAACATATGGAATAGAGAGACAAGTCAACATATGCCCCCATGTCCCCCCCTTAACCCGAGTCCCCCTAAATGCCCCCTTGTCCCCAGGTTCAACCCTAAAGGGTTGAGTAACATATGGAATAGAGAGACAAGTCAACATATGCCCCCATGTCCCCCCCTAAACCCAAGTCCCCCTAAATGTCCCCTTGTCCCCAGGTTAAACCCTAAAGGGTTGAGTAACATATGGAATAGAGAGACAAGTCAACATATGCCCCCGTGTCCCCCCCTAAACCCCAGTCCCCCTAAATGTCCCCTTGTCCCCAGGTTAAACCCTAAAGGGTTGAGTAACATATGGAATAGAGAGACAAGTCAACATATGCCCCCATGTCCCCCCCTAAACCCCAGTCCCCCTAAATGTCCCCTTGTCCCCAGGTTAAACCCTAAAGGGTTGAGTAACATATGGAATAGAGAGACAAGTCAACATATGCCCCCATGTCCCCCCCTAAACCCCAGTCCCCCTAAATGTCCCCTTGTCCCCAGGTAAAACCCTAAAGGGTTGAGTAACATATTTAAATTATTGTTGTTTAGGGGGGAATGTGACCCCTTTTGGTTTAGGGGCGAATGTGACCCTCTTTTAGGGGCGAATGTGACCCCCGTCCCTGTTTTGTCATTGGGGATTTAGCTGACATGGCGCCTAAATCAGCACAAGTCACTAGTGTTTGCGTGGTCGTGTGGGTGGGATCAGCTGGCTCCTGCAAAATTTGGGATGTTGCACTGTAATTTCCAGTCAAAATCTATGGCTGGTTGGCGGTGACTGGAACATGGCTTTTATTTTCCATATATTGGGAATAATCATCCCAACTGTTATGTCTTGCTCGTTTTTTCATTTTGTCCATTGTATCCCCAGGGTCTATGTGATCCCCAGAGTTGGAGGTGAAATTGGCATGCAACATGTGGGGTCTATGTTATTGTGCCAGTTGTCCATTGTTGGCCATTGTTGTCCATTGTATCCCCAGGGTCTATGTTATCCCCATTGTTGAGTTTTGCAGGCACCCACAATCTTTATTACAAGAAACCATAGACCCTGATACCAGTCCAGGGTCTGTGTTATCCCTACTTGCAATGCTACTGCACAGGTATTATAAGTTGTTGTTAAGGTCCATGTTAGTGAGTAAAACAAGGTTAAAATTGCATTCAACATGTGGGGTCTATGTTATGCCAGTTTTCCATTGTTGTTCATGGTATCCCCAGGGTCTATGTTATCCACACTTTTTGACTTGCAGGTTTTTTTTTACATGTTTTTACAAGAAAAGATAGACCCTGGATCAGCAAATATGCTCACCGGGGTCTACGTTTAAACGTAGGTTTAATGTAATTAGGGTCTACGTTTGTTTTCGTTAGAGTAGTTCAACCACCAACCAGATGGTCACGATGGTTTTTGGTTCTGAAATTTTGACCTCCACAGGTGAAAGCTGCGTGCGACATCTTGCTGAAACGGCGTCAAGAGGGTCGCCTGGGTGACCCTGAGACCGCCCGAACAGCTCTGGACTACGTGGTGGCTGTTTCCATCAACGCACAGCCCGCCGCAGAAAAAGGGGACGCCTGGAAACACGTTGGAGCCTTGGGGTCGAAATGTTGGAAGTGTTTGAAAACTGAAAACCAGGGAAACATTTTGGTCAATGGTCGTTGAGACCTCCTTTTCAGGGGAAAATAGACGCAGCTGTCATCATTTCAGTCACCGATTCGTTGTTCATAGAGGAGTTGCCCCTTGCTGAATCAAAGAGCCAGATGGCAGGGTTTCTTTGGGTCTGTAAGCGTCCACGGAATGTGTTCCTACAGCTCTTGGGCGGAGCTGATGTGCAGGGAGGGACACAAAACGTCACATGCCACGCATAGCTTAACAACCCCATTGATTTGTGTCAAAGAGGAAGGGACAGCCGCCTTCACCCTGCTTACCTGAGGAATCATCACAGATATCCTCCATTTCTTCCCGCTCTGTGCGCACATCCATCTCTGGTCCCTAGAGGCTCTGATGTCGCTTCTTCGCTACGAGGAGACCAACAAAGCCAACAGCCTGGCACGCCCGGTCTTTGATTCGGTCACCAACCTCATGTCCATCCACCTGAAGGATGCTGGCTGGGGCGGGTAGATTGGCCACCAGGTGTCCTCAGTTTTGAACAAACACTTGAGACATTCCAGTGGTCAATGCACCCCCTGATGCCCTGAGGACACAGGTTTGAGGACGGCCACGCCCGAACTTCCCCAGCGATTGCTGGCGTCCATTGCCTTGTCCATTACGCCCGACAACGTCAAGCGCCTCACCACGACGCATGTGGAATTTGCCCCACGGCCTAAAGGGGGAGATGGGAGGATCAAGCAAGGAGAACATCTAAAATAGCTGGTAGTGGTAGTTATGGAAAAACATGGTGACGGCGCCCCTCGAGGGGCGGGACTGTTGTCACTTTTGCAAATTGTATGTGTTGTGGGGAGGGGTTGGGAGGGGTTTTGGGGGAGTGTAATAACGTTGCTTCGTCTGCGTGTCCCAGACGTTGCAACATTGCAAGTAACTTCCAAGACGCTTTTGATACGTTGTAACATTTTCTTCAAGTAACTTCCAAGACGCTCTTGATACGTTGAAACATTTTCTTCAAGAAACTTCCAAGACGCCTTTGATACATTGTAACATTTTCTTCAAGTAACTTCCAAGACGCTCTTGATACGTTGTAACATTTTCTTCAAGAAACTTCCAAGACGCCTTTGATACATTGTAACATTTTCTTCAAGTAACTTCCAAGACGCTCTTGATACGTTGTAACATTTTCTTCAAGTAACTTCCAAGACGCTCTTGATACGTTGAAACATTTTCTTCAAGAAACTTCCAAGACGCCTTTGATACATTGTAACATTTTCTTCAAGTAACTTCCAAGACGCTCTTGATACGTTGTAACATTTTCTTCAAGTAACTTCCAAGACGCTCTTGATACGTTGTAACATTTTCTTCAAGAAACTTCCAAGACGCCTTTGATACATTGTAACATTTTCTTCAAGTAACTTCCAAGACGCTCTTGATACGTTGTAACATTTTCTTCAAGAAACTTCCAGGACGCCTTTGATACATTGTAACATTTTCTTCAAGTAACTTCCAAGACGCTCTTGATACGTTGTAACATTTTCTTCAAGTAACTTCCAAGACGCTCTTGATACGTTGAAACATTTTCTTCAAGTAACTTCCAAGACGCTCTTGATACGTTGTAACATTTTCTTCAAGTAACTTCCAAGACGCTCTTGATACGTTGAAACATTTTCTTCAAGAAACTTCCAAGGCGCCTTTGATACATTGTAACATTTTCTTCAAGTAACTTCCAAGACGCTCTTGATACGTTGTAACATTTTCTTCAAGAAACTTCCAAGACGCCTTTGATACATTGTAACATTTTCTTCAAGTAACTTCCAAGACGCTCTTGATACGTTGTAACATTTTCTTCAAGAAACTTCCAGGACGCCTTTGATACATTGTAACATTTTCTTCAAGTAACTTCCAAGACGCGCTTGATACGTTGTAACATTTTCTTCAAGAAACTTCCAAGACACCTTTGATACATTGTAACATTTTCTTCAAGTAACTTCCAAGACGCCTTTGATACATTGTAACATTTTCTTCAAGTAACTTCCAAGACGCTCTTGATACGTTGTAACATTTTCTTCAAGTAACTTCCAAGATGCTCTTGATACGTTGTAACATTTTCTTCAAGAAACTTCCAAGACGCCTTTGATACATTGTAACATTTTCTTCAAGTAACTTCCAAGACGCCTTTGTAACTTCCAAGACGCCTTTGATACATTGTAACATTTTCTTCAAGTAACTTCCAAGACGCTCTTGATACGTTGTAACATTTTCTTCAAGAAACTTCCAAGACGCCTTTGATACATTGTAACATTTTCTTCAAGTAACTTCCAAGACGCTCTTGATACGTTGTAACATTTTCTTCAAGTAACTTCCAAGACGCTCTTGATACGTTATAACATTTTCTTCAAGAAACTTCCAAGACACCTTTGATACATTGTAACATTTTCTTCAAGTAACTTCCAAGATGCTCTTGATACGTTGTAACATTTTCTTCAAGTAACTTCCAAGACGCTCTTGATACGTTGTAACATTTTCTTCAAGAAACTTCCAAGACGCCTTTGATACATTGTAACATTTTCTTCAAGTAACTTCCAAGACGCTCTTGATACGTTGTAACATTTTCTTCAAGTAACTTCCAAGACGCTCTTGATACGTTGTAACATTTTCTTCAAGAAACTTCCAAGACGCCTTTGATACATTGTAACATTTTCTTCAAGTAACTTCCAAGATGCTCTTGATACGTTGTAACATTTTCTTCAAGTAACTTCCAAGACGCTGAAAGCGCCGCACCTCCACAGGCGCCGTAACCAAAAACATGCCCCCAACTATGGTTTGAAGTTGTTTGGAAGTTCTTTTTGAAAGGTTCTAATGTGATTGAATAGGGAGATGATAGGCTTTTAGCTTTTGAATACGTCCGATATCGTTAAATGTGGCCAGGCTTTGAACAGTTTTGACCCATCACCATGTTGAGCTTACCCGCGCTGGCAGCTCCTGAGGCGTTGTCTTTGATGAACGAGCCTGGAGTGAGCCCTTTGACGACAGAAACCTGTCTTGGGAATACGGTGATGCCGTAGATGCGCAAGTCAGTGTTTGCAGCGCGGAGCAATTTCGGCAACTACACTATTGAAAACAAACATAACTCCGGAAAACTGAGAAACGAAAACTGGGGTCTACGTTTATTTGTAAAAAACGACTTTTGCAAGAGCAAAAAAACAAACCACTTCCGCTCACTAAGATAGACCTTGGGACATAGAGGTGAAAGGCAGGGTGAATTTGCCCATATTTGCCCTAACATAGACCTTGGAAGCAGAAAGTTCATGCACCCAGGTAAATTGTACACTTGCGAAACAAGAACACTTTGCTCACTAACATAGACCTTGGACACAGATGGAAAATTCACCCTGCCTTAAGCTCTATGTATTTTTTGATCTTGCAACTGTCCTTTTTTTTACGAATAAACGTAGACACCGGTGTGTAATTGTTCCTCACTGGGGTCTTTGTTTATTTAGCATGATGAGGGGGTGGTATGGTAATTAATTAGTGTAGAATATACACTCCTGGAAACAAACGTAACTCCCGAAACTGAGAAACGAAAACCGGGGTCTACGTTTATTTGTAAAAAGCGACTTTTGCAAGAGCAAAAAACAAACCACTTCCGCTCACTAAGATAGACCTTGGGACATAGAGGTGAAAGGCAGCCACAAAAAAGGATGGTACCATCCAAGTCCCCCTTGCAGATTTCAAACCAAAATGTAATTTTTTCTTTTCACAAGTCTCTATTCAAAAAGGCTCTTCTGAGTCATTTTTGGGCCAACGAAGGGGGTACCCCAGAATGATTTCGTTTTTGTGTCCTTTCAAAGGTTTTCCCCAGGTCCAATATTCTTGCAAGACTTTAAAGATGTTAACGGCCCCTAACATGGACCCTCAAACCCTCAAAACAATGATGCACAAACAACAAGAAGGCCTCCCATGGTTCACCTAGACCCTGATGGTTAGGGGGTGGTGTATCTTTGGCCCAATTATGGAAGCGGTTTCCAAACATTCTACACAAGTCCCCAAAGCAGATCATACCCATGTTTGGTTAGAGTGGTTCCCTATGGTTTTATGGTTTACCTAGACCCAGGTGCTAGATGCTTGGTCTATCTTCAACCACAACAAAGGATGGTACCATCCAAGTCCCCCTTGCAGATTTCAATCCAAAATGTCATTTTTCTTTTCACAAGTCTCTATTCAAAAAGGCTCTTCTGAGTCATTTTTTGGGCCAACAAAGGGGGTACCCCAGAATGATTTCATTTTTGTGCCCCTTCCAAGGTTTTCCCCAGGTCCAATATTCTTGCAGGACTTTAAAGATGTTAACAGCCCCTAACATGGACCCTCAAACCCTCAAAACAATGATGCACAAACAACACGAAGGCCTCCCATGGTTCACCTAGACCCTGATGGTTAGGGGGTGGTGTATCTTTGGCCCAATTATGGAAGCGGTTTCCAAACATTCTACACAAGTCTCCAAAGCAGATCATACCCATGTTTGGTTAGAGTGGTTCCCTATGGTTTTATGGTTTACCTAGACCCAGGTGCTAGATGCATGGTCTATCTTCAACCACAACAAAGGATGGTACCATCCAAGTCCCCCTTGCAGATTTCAATCCAAAATGTCATTTTTCTTTTCACAAGTCTCTATTCAAAAAGGCTCTTCTGAGTCATTTTTTGGGCCAACAAAGGGGGTATCCCAGAATGATTTCATTTTTGTGCCCCATTCCAAGGTTTTCCCCAGGCCCAATATTCTTGCAAGACTTTAAAGATGTTAACGGCCCCTAACATGGACCCTCTAGCCTCCAACCCTCAAAACACAGGTTGTGTTCCTTAACCAAAAAAGTAGAAACTAACGATGCACAAACAACAAGAAGGCCTCCCATGGTTCACCTGGACCCTGATGGTTAGGGGGTGGTGTATCTTTGGCCCAGTTATGGAAGCGGTTTCCAAACATTCTACACAAGTCCCAAAGCAGATCATACCCATGTTTGGTTAGAGTGGTTCCCTATGGTTTTATGGTTTACTTAGATTCGGGTGCTAGATGCTTGGTCTATCTTCAACCACAACAAAGGATGGTACCATCCAAGTCCCCCTTGCAGATTTCAAACCAAGATGTAATTTTTTCTTTTAACAAGTCTCTATTCAAAAAGGCTCTTCTGAGTCATTTTTTGGGCCAACAAAGGGGATACCCCAGAAAGATTTCATTTTTGTGCCCCTTCCAAGGTTTTCCCCAGGTCCAATATTCTTGCAGGACTTTAAAGATGTTAACAGCCCCTAACATGGACCCTCAAACCCTCAAAACACAGGTCTTGTGCTCCTTAACTCCTTAACCAAAAGAAAAGTAGAAACTAACGATGCACACACAACAAGAAGGCCTCCCATGGTTCACCTGGACCCTGATGGTTAGGGGGTGGTGTATCTTTGGCCCAGTTATGGAAGCGGTTTCCAAACATTCTACACAAGTCCCCAAAGCAGATCATACCCATGTTTGGTTAGAGTGGTTCCCTATGGTTTTATGGTTTACCTAGATTCGGGTGCTAGATGCATGGTCTATCTTCAACCACAACAAAGGATGGTACCATCCAAGTCCCCCTTGCAGATTTCAAACCAAAATGTAATTTTTTCTTTTAACAAGTCTCTATTCAAAAAGGCTCTTCTGAGTCATTTTTTGGGCCAACAAAGGGGGTACCCCAGAAAGATTTCATTTTTGTGCCCCTTCCAAGGTTTTCCCCAGGTCCAATATTCTTGCAGGACTTTAAAGATGTTAACAGCCCCTAACATGGACCCTCAAACCCTCAAAACACAGGTCTTGTGCTCCTTAACTCCTTAACCAAAAGAAAAGTAGAAACTAACGATGCACACACAACAAGAAGGCCTCCCATGGTTCACCTGGACCCTGACATGGTTCACCTGGACCCTGATGTTTACGGGGTGGTGTATCTTTGGCCCAGTTATGGAAGCAGTTTCCAAACATTCTACACAAGTCCCCAAAGCAGATAATACCCATGTTTGGTTAGAGTGGTTCCCTATGGTTTTATGGTTTGCCTAGACCCGGGTGCTAGATGCTTGGTCTATCTTCAACCACAACAAAGGATGGTACCATCCAAGTACCCCTTGCAGATTTCCTAGACCATGGTTAGGACTATGTTTTGCTCGTTTCTCGTTTTGTCCATTGTATCCCCAGGGTCTATGTGTTTCCCATAGTTGGACTTTCAGGAAACCATTCTGAAAGATATATCCCAACAAAAAGAATATAGACTCCGACATGCTGTTTTGGCAAGATGGATCATTTCTTGGGCTAGAAACTCAAATAGATCCTTATACCATGTCAGGGTATATGTTAGCCCTACTTGCAATGCTACTGCAGGAATTGAGAAAAAAACATGTTAGTGGGGTCGGCGGAAAGTAAAACAAAACACAATTTGTGGGGTTTATGTTCTTATTCCAGTTGGCCATTGTTGTCCATTGTATCCCCAGGGTCTATGTTATCCCCCATTGTTGAGTTTTGCAGGCACCCAAATCTTTATTACAAGAAACCATAGACCCTGATACCAGTCCAGGGTCTGTGTTATCCCTACTTGCAATGCTACTGCACAGGTATTATAAGTTGTTGTTAGGGTCCATGTTAGTGAGTAAAACAATGTTAAAATTGCATGCAACATGTGGGGTCTATGTTATGCCAGTTTTCCATTGTTGTTCATGGTATCCCCAGGGTCTATGTTATCCACACTTTTTGACTTGCAGGTTTTTTTTTTACATGTTTTTACAAGAAAAGATAGACCCTGGATCAGCAAATTTGCTCACCGGGGTCTACGTTTAAACGTAGGTTTAATGTAATTAGGGTCTACGTTTGTTTTCGTTAGAGTACTATTATTGCATATTATTACTACTAATATTATAGCTATAACTACGTATATTATTATAATATATTATGATTATGATGGTTATTATGATGATGATGATTATTATTACTATAACACATCGTGTTTTTGATTATTGGTTATGATTATTATTATTATTACTACTACTGCTATTACGGTCTATTACTAACTATCATGATTATTACTATTAATTATTACTATTATTATTATTATATATTATTTTTTACTATATACATTGCGTAAATGCACGCATATTATGATGCTATGTGTGTATATATATATATGCATATATGCACTCTCTCTCTCTCTCTCTCCCTATGTACATATATCTCTTTGCATACGTACGCATACACATATTGAAGGTTTCCCCATCATGTGCAGAATCTTTAGTCTCCTGCCCATTATATGATTGTACTGGGCTGGTCTAAAACTTAGAGGATCATCCCACTAAGTAAGTAGATCAAAAACAAGATTCATATACATCTTTCGCGCTGCTGGCGTGGTTGTATTTATTTGCGGTGAATTTCTTCCAACATAGTCATCGTATATCTACATTTTTTCCATCCATGTTTCCATTTTTCATAATGGGTCCTATCATGTCTCATCCCTGTTTTCAAATGATCTTCATAGTTTGGTAAAACCCAATTATGACCGATCCACAGTTTTGCAAGAAATGGGTGACCTGAAGGATAACGGTCAACACCACCCCCAAATTGAGAGGTTTATGGCATTAGTCACATTAGATAAGATGTGTTCCGAAACCAAAAAAAAACAGTGGTTTTCCACCTAAAACCCGACCATTTTCCGAGCCATGGCTGCCATGGCTACGGCATCCCCAAGGATCACGGCCTGCAGATCGTGACGCTGGCGGCCAAGGCCCAGGTGGACCTCGGGGTGCAGGCGCGCGCCGCGCGCCTAGCGCTGCGCTGCTTCCGCGCCGAGCCGCGGTTGGTGCCGCGGGCGCTGCTGGCCTTGAGCGCCTCGGGCTCGGGCCGGGCTTCGCCAAGAAAAACTGGGGGATTACTGGGGACTATCATGGAATATACTGGGGATTCACTATCCAAAATGGTACATGGGGGGTTATAAAGATCCAGATATCAACTTTGATGGGGTTTAACATGGTTGAACTAAACCCCTGTTGATTGATGATTAGTTTGAAGCTCGGGCCCAAATCCCTTCCAGCTGGTGAGCTTGTTCGAACAGAACATTTGGGAGGGACGCGGAAGCCATGGTTAGCACCCCTTGGGATTTGGACCCAGAATTTGGGAAATCATTGGAGACCAACGTTTCAGTGGTCATGTCTACGGTGATCTATCAACCAGGGAAACATTTGTGTCAAACACAGGTGAACAAACAACAATTTTTGACCGATTGCATCCTCCAAAG
Organism: Cladocopium goreaui; assembly: GCA_947184155.2. Lineage (NCBI taxonomy): Eukaryota > Dinophyceae > Suessiales > Symbiodiniaceae > Cladocopium > Cladocopium goreaui. The sequence goes on along the minus strand of CAMXCT020001588.1, from coordinate 77,698 downwards.
GGGCTATGAATGTCACACCATCCTTGATGGGGTCCTCCAACACTGTGATGGTCAATGGTGGATACGAATGGGGCCCAAGACAAAGACCTTTTCCAGACCAGTTGCTGAAATGAATGGGTTGTACAACATTGTTGACGCCTGCAGCGGCCTTGGAGCTGTTACGAAGGGATACGAAGAATGTGGTGCCCAGGTTTTGTGCCACGTTGAATCCAACCAGGCTTTTCACCAGTGGAGTGCAAATCGCACAACCAAACCGTGCATCTTGGGAAATGTCGCAGACGTCGAGACAGTTTTTGAGGTGTCCAAGTGTGTTCAGCAGTCTCATGTGCTTGCAGCAGGAGTATCGTGTCAACCATTTTCGGGGTTGGAGACGGTAGGCAGGGCTGTGACCCTCGCAGCGTTTCTTTCACTGGAATTTTGATGATGGGATTTTTCCTTGGTAGCCTTGCCATAGTACTGGAATGCACGAAAGAGGCCTTGAAGTCAGACTGGATCCAAGAACAGTTGCACAGGTATGCTGCCCAAACTGGCAGTACGGTTCACCAGAAGTTGCTGAACTTGCATGAGACGTGGCCTGCCATGAGAACAAGGTGGTGGGCCATCATTGCACATCCGGCCTTGTCTGTAGTTTCCATACCTCCAATGCCGGCCATGCGGTTTGTACCGAGTATCATGCACCTCTTGCGTACCATGTTGCCATTGTCCGACAGTGAACTTGAGCAGTTAGTTTTGTCTAACTATGAACTCAGGTGTTTCCATGATGTCCCGACAGGTATTGGTCCAAATGTCATCGATGTGTACAAAGCCATGAACACAGCCACTCACTCTTGGGGGTCACAGGTACTTGCATGTCTTTGCCAGTGTAGGTCCAGGGGTTTTAGCCAAGAACGAATCGATCGTAAAGGACTCTATGCGGTTTTGATTCCACTTGATCAAGAAGAAGTTTTGGGGAACAGGAAGGTCCAAAAAATGAGACATCCACACCCGCAAGAAGTTGCAATCTTGAATGGGTTGGTGCCATCCCATGTTGCCCCATCATGTGACACACCGTTGAGGCTTGAACTGGCAGGTGTAGGTCAACTTGCATCACCCCTCCAAGGTGCATGGATCCTGTCCAACATGATGTTCAATGTAGCTCAACAGAAGTTGCACGACAGTGACATCCACCCCAGACATGTCCATGCCAACCTATGCCGCCTTTTGTTGCAGGAACGGGATGAACTGTGGAAGACACAGAGCTTGACCAAGTCAATGCGAATCTTTGCCCAGGAAGTTGAGAGCTTAGACACCCCATGTGTCTTTCTGCCACCTGATGATTTTGCATCCGACCCATTGCATCCGACCGACCAGCAGCCTAGTGTAGGTAAGACCGAGCATGTGCATCCATCCAGCGGACCTGCAGAGACCATGAGTGATCCTGCCAGTGAAACACCCCCCGAAGTTTCCCAACCCACCCTCTTTCAGGCCACGCCCCTTCCACGCTTAGGGTGTGGGGGCCCCTCCCAGTGTGAAGACAGGGCTCATCTGATCAGTGCGGAAAGTGACATTGCTCCGAAAGATACAAATGAACTGAGTGATCCAGCTGCCACCAAATTGGCCTCTGCCAGAGTACCCAGCCGTGCACCTGACTCCAATGCTGAAGGTGAGACCCGAGAGTTGTCAAGCGGTGACCAGACCAAGTCTTTTGGTTGTTTGTTGTATGCGATTGCAAGCCAGCGACAAGGGAGAACTGAAAGTGGGCTGAACCCACACTGTGCACCGTTGCCCATGCCTGCATGCCCTCCAAACCTGGAGGTGATAGCGCTGATGGCCATCCAGGCACCCATGTCCCACCCCCCCCTTTTCATGCCATGCCCCTTCCACGCTTAGGGTGTGGGGGCCCAACCCAGGGTTTGAATGATTGCCATGATGAACAGGATGGTTGTGACACTCCAGTTTCCACTGCCTTGCAGGTCTCGGACACCGATGATGAAAGCCAAGCCACACCATGCCAAAGCGATCCATATGCCCAACTGCATGATGAAATGCCTGAAAGCATCAAGAATCTCGCCCATGGTCGTCTGAGTGATGACCAGAACACCACTGTTGCCACAGCCCAGAGCTCCGAAGTGAATGAACATCATCTGAACCATGCTAAGTTTTTCTATGATGACCCAGCATTTGACCATCAAGTCATGTTGGACCTCAACAAAACAGCAGGTGCAGGTGACCAATCCGAGTCTTTCCAAGCAGGAGCAGTGCCGGGCTTTGCAGTCAAGCGCGAACATCCCATGCCAGAAGCAGCCAGCAAGTATCAGAAATGCCAACAGAGTGCAAGACGCAGAAGTCTGGCTGACAAGCAAGCCGATGACTGCCTGGCAAGTGAAACAGTGCCAGGTAATGCGCAGAACTGTAACCATGCAAATGCTCAAGTTGCTCACGCAGCTAGCTCAGGGTCAGTTCATCTTTCTGATGATTGCAAAGGTGAGGCCTCAGGTACACCAGGTTGCAATGCCTCTGCAGAACCTCATGTCAACCGAGACACCCAGATAATAGAGATGCCTGTTGTCCAACAAGTTGGTACTCCAGTTCCCAATGACAATAGTCAGGAGCCTGCGGAAAGCCTAACTGTCTATGTGGTTGAACCGGGGGAAGGGTATGTGGCACTCTCATTTTGCCCAGGAAGTACTGTTGGTCAGATTGTTGCTGCCTCCAATGCAGAAGCTTCAACTGAAAAGTACCAAGGCATTACTACCATTTTTGGAACCCAACTTGAACATGATGTTCAACTCCAAAACAAAGGGTGGTACATGCTCCGCTACCAAGAGGAAGGTGAACAGGGTGACTCAGCCAGCCCGCCAATCTTGGCAAACAAAACGCGAGGACGACTGGTTTGGGATCAGAGGGGATGGGTTGCAGTTGATGAGATGGAATACTACCTGTACATGCCTGAATGTTACACACCAGGAACCATGTATGGAGTGTTGATTCTTCCTGATCGACCTGACGCACACACGATGCTTACTGAGTATGTACTGAGAGTTACAACAGAAGCAGGGGTTGACCAAGAAGGTCTTGCCAAAGCCTTTGTAATCCATCATGCAAACCATTGGACACCAGTTGTAATCCGAGTTCAGGGCATCACCATCCAGCTTTGGACCACACCAAGCGATGAACAATGGATTAGACCTTTGATCGAATCCACAGTTGGTAATGAAGCGATCCAGTTTGCCACCAGCCCAGTGCCACAGGCGTTCAAAGCTGATTGCGGCTTTCAAGCAGTTGGTTGGATTCTGTCCATGCTCCTGGATGACACGACTCAGGTGCCCTTTTCCGAAGACCAAGCAGCGCAGTGGAGGGCGTTGTTTTTCCATGATCTGCAACACACGGGTGCCAGTGAAGTCAATGTTTTTCACCCCATCATCCTAGGAGGTATGCAGAGTCAGCGTGACCAATTGCAGAAGCTGGTTACCGAACATGGGGTTGCCCCAGGCCGCAGCCGTGAGTGTGCCGATCAGCTGGTACAAGCCTTGGGTGGAAGCTCAATCCAACAAATACTTGCGTCACCTAGACCTTGGGCAGATTTGAAATCTAGGGCCAGTCTGCTTCGTCCACCTATCCGAATTGTGCTGTCGGATGAATTGAAGCAGTTGATCCAAAACAAGGTTCAAACCCAAGGGCAAGTGGGAACAAAAGCCAACAAGATCAAGAACAAGACTCAACGGAAAGCGCCTTTGCAACTGAAAGCCGACCAGCTTGAAGTGCCTCATGCAGTCTTCAAACAAGGTGATGGTACTGAACTGAGCCAACTTGCTGCATCGGAAATTGCCCCTGGAAGCCAAGGTGTTGCCATTGTCAACATTGCTGAAGCGATGCCTTACTTTCAGCTGACGGAAGCAGTGAGCCCACATGGGATTGCGCTCTTAGTCCTGGAGTTTGATGATCCTAGGTTGCCACCTCACCACCAAGTGATGAAAGTGCCTATGCAGAGCAAAGACACCCATGACCCGCTGATTGTCAGCGTAGCTGTGGTCCAACTTGGACACCAACCAGTCCAACGCAATGTGCCCACGCACACCATTGCAGTGCCAGAGGTACCCAATCAGGTCATCCGAGTTCTTGTATATAAGGATCAGTTCACAGGACAATGGAGTGACTTTGTGAAAAGCCCAGTCAAATGCTTGATGCAGCAGGATCCTTTCCGACAGCTCCAACAAACTGATGTCATTGATGTATGGGATCGCCAGTTTCTCACGGCCAAGTTGCAGAAGGTTGTGCCAGATGAAGCTGACATGTTCAGTGTGAACCTTCGCATCAGGCAACAAGTCCAAGAAGAGGTGACCAAAGCCAATGGCAACAATGGCACCTACATCGAGCCAAGGACACCTGACGGACGACACCCAGATGAAGCGTATCAAGTGGTCTGGTTACCAAGGAAGACGTATGGTGAAGCTCAGGTCAGCCAGAAAACGTCCAAGACACCGACCACCCTAGTCCGCCAAGCAGACCGATATGGGCTCAGGGTTGCCAATGAAGAAGCGGAAGCATTGCACCGATTGCACAGGCCAGATCTTGTGTACATACAGGGCTCAGAACTTGTAAAGTACAGAGTAGGCCCCATGCCTTTTGGTTCAACCAAACAATCCTTGGTCCATGTCTTCTCCAAGTGGCAGTGGAAAGCACGCCCACTTGCGCCGCAGGGGCAAACCAGAGATCGAGCTGGTGTAATGTGGATTGTGCAAGCAGCCGAGCCGCCCTCGCATTGGGTATTCCAACTCAGCCATGGAGATGTGTTGATATCCCCCGAAGACAAAAGCACGCCAGTGCAGCAGCCGCCACAAGCTGTTTTGGCATCGTCCAAAACCATCCAAGCCTTGCAAGCCAATGTTGTCCCGAATGCCAATGAAGACCCCTGGATCCACTATGATCCCTGGGCCAGACCAAATCCACGAGAGATGCCTACAAGCCAAGTTGCGTCGCTTGAGACCAGACTTGAACAAAGTATCCTGACCAAGATGAAACAAAGTGATGTTGCCATGCCTGACACTGATGCCAAAGTAGCGGAACTGGAGTCTCGCCTTGACCAGTTGAGCCAAACTGTGCAGGCCAATCACCGTGAATCAGTGCATCAACATCAGGTAGTGCAGAACCAACTCACCACGTTGGATACGAAAGTCGACCAGCAACAAGGGCTTTTCCAAAACACCCTTGAGGCCAAGCTTGAACAGCAGATGCAGAGGATCGAACAGTTGTTCAGCAAGCGCCAAAGGACCAATGAGTGACTATCCAGTCACAGGAAACCGAGCAAAAGCACAGGAGCCAAATGCATTTTGCGGCTCATCCTTTGTTACTTCATATGCATGTGTAGGATTGGAGAGGCAGCTGTGCCGGGACCCACTCAGTCAGAGTGCTTGCTAGGATGCCTTAACCCAACAGGACTTTTGGATAAATCGTCTATCATCGCTAACTTGCCGAAAGTACCTAATGGCCACTCGGTTTGGGCGGTGTCAGAAACGCATTTGTCAGCACCAGGAATGGTGAAATTCAAAAAACAACTTCTTTTCCATAAAACAGGAATGCAAGCTCAATTAGGAGCAGCAGTGCCGCTGCGATCGCACACTGCCTCAGCCATAGGAGGTAAACACCGTGGAGTTGGATTCATCACTACAACGCCATCAAGGGCGATGACGGCCACATGGCCCGAGTCAGCTTGGCAGGAAAGCCGTTTCCATGTAGCCTGCTTTCAAGTTGGGGAAAGGTGGATACAGGGGGGGGTAATCTATGGACATGCTGTTCACTCGGACACAGTTGCCACCCGAGAAAAAACTGATGCAATTTGTTCCCATGTCACGACACGCCTGCTCAACCACAGCCAGGGTTTAAGGTTTATAGGAGGTGACTTCAACCAACCTGACGGAGCCCTTGCCAACATGAGCCAGTGGGCCGATGCAGGATGGGTCAATGTCCAAGTTTGGGCCCAGCAAAAGCTAGGGAAAGCAATCGAAGTGACTTGCAAACAAAAGACCGCTAAAGATCACTTGTATGTCAGCCCACAACTTGCGATGTATCTTAAAGATGTTGAAGTCCAGCATGATTGGTTTGCTGATCATTCCATCTTGATTGCTCGATTTCACCCTTTAGGTAACCCACCGCTGCTCCCACTTTGGAAGCACCCCACAGCCATTGACTGGTCAGCAGTCACCTAGGCTGAAGTTGACGCACAGTTCACATTACCAGCAGGTCATGATGACCCCACAGTGCAGTATGCCAACTTGATGCAACAGGTTGAAACAGCAGTTGATCGAGCACTCAGGACCAAAGGTAAAGGAGCCATGCCGAACAACATGCGAGGTCGAGGCCAGCAGCTTGAAGTCGTGTGGGTCCAAGAACACTCGGCTCCAGTCAAAAAACCTCGAGAGGGTGAATATCAGCCAAGTTTTCATGGACTCAATCAACAGCACTGCAAGTGGGTGCGTCAGTATAGGAGACTTGTGAACTATGCCAGGTTAGTTCAAGGGTTCAAAGACACCACACATGCAAGAGACCACCGAGTCAAACTTTGGAGAAGCATCACAACCACCGCAGGGTTTGCGCCCTCCTTCCCTCAATGGATTGCCGACCATGCTGACCCTATCCAAATTTCTTGGCATGACCCGCCTGATCATGATGAAGCATCCAAGCTGTGCCAGCGTTTTCACAAGCTGCTGACGGAGTTTGAGAAAGCCCTGAATGCCCAAAGGTCGGTAGCAGCCAAGCAGCGTAGGCAAGATGATCCGGCAGTCATTTTCCAAGACCTTCGAGATGAGAAACCTTTGCCAGTCCAAATGCTGGTGGAGCAGAAAAAAGCCACCATTACCGAACTTGACCATGATGAATCAGCAGTGATTGTTCACCAAGACCACCAATGGGATGCCACACAGCCAGTTTACAGTGAGCTCGGTGCACACCATATCATCGAAGCTGAAGAATGCAAAGTGTGGTTAGATGGAGTGACTGACCTTCAGCCAGGCATGACCCTGGAGCAAGAAAACTACATAGGCCGCCTCACTGACCTCTTTGCCAAATTTGGAGATGAATGGACATCCAGGTGGGACCGACACCTACATGTTGAACCTGATAGGTGGGATCCCATTGTACAGTTTGCTGAACTGGCCCTTCCGAAGCCTGACCCCATGTCCTATAGCCCCATAACTAAAGAAGAATGGGTCAAGGCCCTTAAATCAAAAAGAAAGCATGCAGCCACGGGGCCTGATGGAGTGAGCAGAGCAGACCTCCTCAATCTTCCTGAGCAGGCCACTGAGAATATCCTGGAGATGTTGGCTGGGATTGAGCAGGGTCATCAATGGCCACGCCAGTTGGTCCTGGGCATTGTAGCAGCGTTAGCCAAAATACCAACAGCATCCCAAACCAAGCACTTCAGACCGATCACCATCTTGCCTGTCATTTTCCGTACGTGGAGTTCAATCCGAGCCAGACAGATCTTAGCCCACCTACAGCCGTTTGCACCGCCCACATGTGCAGGCAGCGTTCCAGGTCGCCAAGCTGCGGACATATGGTACCATATCATGGCCAATATTGAAGTAGCCCAATTTGCCAAAGCTGACCTTGCAGGGGGGGTAGTAGACCTTGAAAAAGCTTTTAACATGCTGCCTAGGATCCCAGTCCTTGAATTCATGCGCATCCTCAACGTTGCCCCACCAATCTTGGTGGCATGGTCCAGAGCCCTGGTGTCGTTGGAAAGGCGTTTTACAATCCACCAATGTATCGGGCCCCACGATTGTATCGGGCCCCCACTTAAGTCTTCCACTGGTTTTGCAGAAGGGTGCAGCCTTTCGGTCACCAGCATGTTAGCTGCCAACATTGTTGTCCATCAATACATGTTGCGGAGATACCCTGATGCCATGCTATGGACTTTTGTCGACAATTGGGAAGTCACTGGACCAAATGCAGCATGCGTAATCCAAGCACTTGAGGGCCTACATGCACTTTGTCATGCCATGGACATGGTCATAGATGACTCAAAAAGCTACACCTGGTCGGTATCGGCCACCCAGCGGAAAAACCTGCGAGATCATGCACTTCAGGTGAAATTGGCAGCACGTGACTTGGGGGGACATATCCAATATAGCCAGGTTGTCACCAATAGCTCCATTATTGACCGTTGTGAAAAAATCAAGAAAGTTTGGGGAAGACTGGCCAGATCCATGGCCCCTTACCGCCAGAAAGTCCAAGCCTTGCGTACCAAAGCATGGGCCTCATGCTTACATGGTATTGCATCCGTTCACCTTGGGGAAGAACACTATCAGAAACTCAGGACAGGAGCAGTTCAGGGTTTGGGAGAACACTCCCCGGGCTCGTCACCGCCCATTCACCTAAGCCTTGTCGAAAGTACTCATGCTGATCCACAGTATCATGCGTTGTTTACTACTGTGTCCATGTTTCGCACAATGTTTCCCCATCCTGACATAGCAGGTTTTTGCCTTGCCGAATGGCACCTGCCGCGAAAGACAGTTGTCCCTCGTCCAGGTCCGGTGTCCGTCATGGTTGCCCGGTTACATCAAGTTGCCTGGTCTTGGTCTCACGGTTGTGTCTTCCGAGATCACCTTCACAGGGAAATTGATGTCATGTTTTGCCCCATCCAAGAGTTGCATGCCAGGTTGTCACAATCCTGGCAAAGTCGGATACAAGGTCAAGCAGCAGAGAGGAAAACCATGGTAGGAATGCAGTGGATGTCTCCACAGTTAACCACAGTAACTCTGAGAAAGAAAGACCCACAGCAACAAGCGCTCTTGCGTGCAAGTCTGAATGGCACCTTTTTCACTGCAGATAGGTTGAAGCATCATGAACAAAATAGAGGGGTTTAAGGGGCTGATTTGTGTCAGTTCTGCTCTCAGCCGGATTCCCAGGTGCATCGCCAGTGGCTATGTCCATTTTTTTCTGCAGTAAGGAAGATGCCACAGGACCAAATAGATGGGATTCTGGCGTTACCTATGAGTGTTTCCGCTCATGGCTGGGTTCCTGAACCTCCCAGCCTGCCGCGATTCCAACAGGCCATTTTGCAGATACCTGATGAACACCGCGATTTTGTGTGCCCAACACGGTTGCCACCCACAGTAGATCTTTTCACTGACGGAGGTTGCCTGGCTCCAACAAGTGTACAGGGTCGTTTGGCTTCATGGGGGGTAATTTTTGGGGACCTGGATACTCAGCGATTCTGGCCCATAGCCAATGGTTTAGTGCCGGGGTGGACTCAAACCGCCCTTCGGGGCGAAATCTGGGCAGCAATCAGTGCCATGCGGTTCGCCATCTCCCACCAACGACAAGTGAGAATCTGGTGCGACAACCACACAGTTGTCACCAGGTTACAAAAGTTTAGCAAGCGACATGTTCGAATCAAACCAAATGCCACTAATGCCGACCTGTGGACAGTTGCGCAACAGCTGGTCCAGACTCTGGGCCCAGCCTTGCAGGTCACCAAGATTAGTAGCCACCAAGACCCACTGACTGCCAAGGACGAAGCAGAAGAATGGTTGTTTGCAGGTAATGAGGCAGCTGATTGCCTGACTCAAATAGTTTTCAGCCGTCACAAGCAATTGTATGAGTTATGGGACCAACTGCAGAAAGAACTTGAAGCAATCCATGTCTTGCGTAACAAAATGCACGATGTGATCATTTCTGTGGCTCAAGTAGCAGTTCAAAGCAAAACAAGTCGAGGAGAGCAGAGGGATAAACAACACCCGAGCCGCATCAATGTGAATGAGGTTAATGAGGTGAAATTTTGCCCGCTTGCTGACAACAGTTTTGCCGACAGCTATCAGTGTGAAGAGGGACAGCGCATCGCAGGATGGTTGCAAACAGTTTGTGACCCAAGTGAACCTGTCCAGGCCATTTCGTGGTTTCAGCTTAACATTCTGTATGAGTTTCAAAACAACACTGCAGGAGTTAGGTACAACAAAAGTCGTAAGAAATGGGAAAATGCATCAGCCAGCACAAAGTCAGCAGATTTTGTAGCACGTACGAAGAGCTTTAGCAAATGGATTCAGGGTGCGTTGCAGTCGCAAGCCCATGCAATTCAGCCGCTCCATCTCAGGCCTTCATCCGAACCACTACAATTCTGGACGATGTGCGTACCAATCAGAATCCGGAAACATATGAGAGACACCAGTGATGAAATCTTCAGAAGCAGTGCACCCAGGTTGACTACCGTGCGTAGTTTGAGGCGTCTGTGACAGACAGACCTTTTGGGACTCAGGTAAAATCCTGGGGTCTCCGCTTAGCCGAGACTCTGGGACTTTGGGAAACGTGAGGAAACGTGATGATTAGTTTGGGGGTTATCATACTCCATTGGGAGAATCCCATTCTTAACCAACCAGCAGAATGGAATGACAGAGCGTCTTGAACCCTGCTCATTTTGTTAAGGGGCAATTTATTGGTAATTCACGGGCAACTCCCCCAACAAGATTCAGAAAAGGTGCAATTTGCAACTATTTGAGGGGATTTAAGTAAGGTTATGATTTGGAGTTGAGAAGGAGGAATATCACAAGCAGCATCTGGAAAGTGTATGAGATATTATTGGTGGACATGTTTTCCTGTTCGCCTATTAATTTTCTTGCGGAACTCCTGTGGTTTCAGTATATTTATACAACAGAAGTTGAGCAGTTCCACAGGCCGTGCTCCGATTGATTGGGGACGTTGGTAGTCAAGCCCTGGGGTACCCCTAAGATATGGGATAGTTCAAGGTGAATTTTCATGTAGAAACCAGGGTTCCAACTTCTTGGCTTGGACCATATTGGACCGGGAGTTGATTGGGGTCAACCACAACTAGTTGCCACTTGCATTTGATGGTCCCTTGCCATTATAGCTATGATCCAGGAGCCGGTAGATGAGGCAACGGCCCAAGTGAATACGCCCGCCTTATGCTATTCATAGCGCCAGTTCAAACGTGATGTGCCCAATAGGGTGCCGTGATCTGCTGAGGTACCCTCTACATGGTGGCCCCCAAAAACGAGACCGCCGCTTCCATCCTGGAGAGGGAACCCAAACCTTCGGACGAGATTGAGGGTGAGGATGACATGGTTCCTGTGGGTTGCCTGGTAACATTTCCCAGATGGAAACAATCCAAGTGTGAACCTCAAGCAATGATGAGTCCAACCTCTGGTAGTCAAACATGGCTAGCTATAAAATCTTGCCCCAAAAAGATGATTTTTCCATTCGCACCTTCATTGAGTTCGTGGATTTTCCAGTGGTCTGCCATGTTTTCCCTCAGGTTTTAGAGACATCACCACCACCATGGATGTTTACGCCAAGGATCGTGACTTGGCGAAGGTGGAAAGCGCTTGGAAATGGTACCGTTACCTTGGAGTTTGGACCATAAAAAATTGGAAAAGGACAATCCTGCGGAAAATATGGAGGGGTTAATGTCAATAGATGTAAATGATGGTGAATTGTTTTTTTTAATTTTTTTTTCATATCTTGTCTTGGGGGTTGCTATACATTTTTGTCGGGGGGAACAAGATCAAGGTCACATCTAGGTGGCGTTAAACAGTGAATATAGTGACCCGTGGCCCCCCAACAAAAGTCATTTGCCCTTCACCTCCGCCTGCTGATGATCCTCCAAGCAATAAATCCTCTGGACATATCCGCTGTTGTGAGGGTTTTTCACCGCGCCAGCCAAAAGGTGATGTTGCCCAATGGGATCAACCATCTTCCAATGGGCCTGGAAGATGATGTTCTTTTTCAAATTCGCACCCAATATATGAGCTTTCTAGGGTCCAATGTGACTCCCAACCAGCAAATAAACATCCAAACCCACTTCCAACCAGGCAGGTATCACCATCTATAACTGACTTTTTTCCACACAGATGGACTTATATTCATATCATTTCATATCCGATTGTAAGCCCTTATGACAAGGTCCAGATGGACCATAGAAAAACCCATCACCGAGGCAAAACGCAGGGAGCCGGCGCCCGCGCCCTGGAGAGCGCCCTGGCGGTGCCGGGCGTCAGCCTCGCCACGCTGGCGCGGGACGGGCTGCTGCGCAGCCTGACGCTGGCGCACCAACGCTGCCCCCAGAGCCGCTCCGTGGCGCTGTCGTTGTGCCGGGTCATGGGGAAGGCCATGGATCCTGGGAAGTGGAACAGGGAGGATGTGTTGAACATGCTGGAAATATTCTGGAAATGATATGAAATCATCCTGTAGCTACGTCAGAAGCACTTAACGATGTAAGTTTTGACCTTGACTATTTGAGTTGCTAATGAGCACTTATACAACGCTCGGTAAATTTTTGGCGACTTTGCCAATGGTGGCACTGGTGGATTTGGTAGGGGGTTGCGGGGCGATGGCTGCCTATAGTCCAAAGCAAATCATATGTCGGGTTTAATATGTATAATATGTCGGGTGTGAGGAAAGAAACACACATCCCGTAAACCAAGACCTGGGATATCAGCTACCAGATATTGGGGAAGCTTGCCTAGCGAAGATTTGGGGACTCCCCAATCAAAACCATACCTAAACCCCCATTGGAGGGTCGAAATTAGGTGATTTCATCCCCATCCACCCATCTTTCGAAGGAATTAATCATGATTATATGGTTATATAATATGAATGGGGCACCAAACTGATTCACCTGCACCATCTCCACATCCTTGGATATCCGATAATTAAAGTGTTGATGGAAAACTAAATGGAGGTTTCTAGCTGGGAAATGCTGGGAAAAACATCGAGTTAGATGGATTTGTTTGATTACCGAAATGTGAGCTCCATTAGCCATGAATCACCATTACTAGCCATAGACCATTATAAACCAATGCCAAACACGATATATAAGCCTTTATCCATTTAATTATTAACTATCATATATATATATATAATTTTATAGATTATTAGCCGTTTATCATCATTTATTGGTTGATTATATCCCATCCAATAAGCAATTATCCATTCTTTATTCATTTATAAATCAAACAGTATATCACCATTAATTAACTATGCATTAACCATTTATTTTTACCAGTTGGTATCATTTAATGAACCAATCTAATCATATTGGTCATTATTAACCACGCATTAGCACTTTTTTACTATTTAACCAACATCGTATGGTTTGTTATTAGTTCATCACATGCCCATCATCCCATCACCTATTTGTTGATGGTGAAACCTCCATGAAATCAGAAGTCACACGGGAGGGTAACACCATTCATGATATAATATCTTTATAGATACCAATTCATTAAAACCATCTAACCATCTTTATTCACATTTAGCCATCAGCCAATGATAACCATGTGGTATTCCCAGAACCATTTACGCTCTGGTAAACTAACATAGCTATGGAAAATCACCATTTTCAGTGGGTAAATCCACTATAAATGGCCATTTTCAATAGCTATGTTAAATTACCAGAGGGTATTGAACCCGAAAAACCATGGCAGCCTTGAGCACCAGGTGATGCTCCAGGCCGAAGAGCATCTGCCGCCCGAAGTCGGGATCTCGGCGCTCTCCTGCGGCGCCGCGCTGCCGCGCGACGCGGAGGCGGTTGTTTTGGCGGAGGGAAGAGGGGACCATGGGAAAAACCCATGGTTTTCTAGGGACAAAATGGGGCACCTGCAACCTTGGGGACATGTTAGGGAATATTTATTGAATATTTATGGAAAACAGATGAAACATGATGGTGAATGTAGCAGAAAATGATGAAACACATTGGGAAAAACAAGGGTTTGTTGCTGAACATGTGGCCAAACTATGCGTAGCCTCCGCATCAACCCAAACAAGTCATAATATATATATATAATTAATATATATATATAGTTATATATATATACATAACAAACATATAATACAGAAAGATCAATAGAATAAATACCACGTATACCTATATCTTCCAAGGGGTGTCAAATTTCAGGCCCTGCCTGTATTTCCAAGGGACCTGCTGTCCCGAGGTCATTGAGGTCATGAGTCGTGAGATTTTGGGTGTCTCAAATTTGAAACATATTGACAAAATCGGGATTTGTAGTTTTGAACTTATTCTTTCATGCACAGAATCGGGTTAGAAGATGATTGATGCTGGTGTTGGACAAAAGGTGGGGTTGACAGATGAATTTGCTTGTGGAAGGGGCAGGTTTTGGGATTCCATGGCTCATTTTTTTCCCTCTTATGAACACTTAAATGCACACACACACATATATATATATACCCTCTGGTTATTTAACATAGCCATGGAAAATGGCCCATGTATAGATGGTTTACCTATTAAAAATGGTGATTTTCCATGGCTATGCTAAATAACCAGAGGGTATATATAAAACATTTGTGCCTGGAGTCTTCATGACATCAACCAGAGCGTGAGCAACTTGTTGGGGGAGAGTGTTGCAGCTTAACACAACAAGACACACACCTTGACAGATTTTTGGTACCTTGATTTTGTTGACACTGTTTCGCAGCCCTGGCCCTCCTTTACCAATCACACCAAGAATCTTATTTTTGCGCTACTGTATTTCCTGGTATGATATCATCAGTACTGTGCATTTTCCCAAGCCTCATCCACGTCTCCAGATGTTTCAATGCACCTCCCTTGAGATTTTTTTAACGGTTGGGCCGGGCATTCCCCAAGACTCTCATTTTAATCCATCCAATCTCCCTGTTTTTATGTACGTAACCCCAACATGGAACTCCAAAATAAATAGATCCAATGTTCAATAGTACAGCCGGGTTTCAAGAAGGGTACTATTAAATTAGGGGCAAGGGGTGATATCCAACAGATGATAACCACATCGATGGGTCATGGTTGCAGCCACCTCAGGTGGTTGTCACATCACTGGAAGCCGTGTACGTGTTAGCGCCAAAGCTGCGCAACCTGTGGGCGACGTCCAGCCTTTGGGACCAGCGAAATCCGTTGCCTCAAGCTCCCAGTAGGACACAGCTGATGTCAGGGTAATATAGGTAATACAGGTAATATATGGGTCATGTGGTTAAAACAAGAACAACACACCCATATATTGATGGCTTACACCACCCATTTACGGTGATTTGGGGGATGGTTTATGGCATTGTCTTACCCACATTAGTCGCGATGAGGCAAATCAAAGAGGTCTGGATTTCCCCCCTCTCCTTCTGGGGCAAAGAAAAGTGCATAGGCACCACACCAAAGTTGCACTTCAATATCTCCAGTCATGACCATAGATAGATATAGATAGTGTTTTCCAACTTCTCATTCATTATCTGTACTTGGATGTGCATCGCAGTAGGTAAATGATTGATAACCCAGAACCCATTAAATCCATTAATCTAGCTGGATATGTTCCATATTCAAGTTCATCCGAATTTTAGATTCAGATTTTTTCCATGTTTTTCCATTCCTCTTCTTTTTTGGTGATTTTTTTCTACCCCCCGGACCGCCCTCCGAACGAACGAACCAATCGCCTGAGGCAACGCGGCAGATCGCCTCAGCGTGCTGGCGGGCGACCTGGTCAGGTTGGGCGAGGTCAGGCACAAGGACCAGCACTGCGTGGGGACGCTTGGCTCAGCCGCGGCGTGTTGATTCGCCACGTGAGAACCACGGAGAACCGAGAATCACGCTGAGATTGTGGGTATATCATCACTATTAACCAAGCAGAATATGGTGAGATATTGGGGATACACGGACATTTCACCAGCCAAAATGGAGATTTCACGTTTTTGTTTTGATTGAACGAACTGATTGAACTATGTTTTTCATATTATAATGGGATCTAATGCGGTTTTTCACCAGCAAACTAACCAATCATTACCCAAGCATTTTCTGGGAACATGTTGGCGTTTTGGGTTTCACCAGGTTTCCTATGGGGATTTGACCAGCAACGTGCTGGAGGTTTTTCCTGGGTTTCCCGGGGGATAATGGGATGATGGGATGCAGGATGGGACACGGTTTTACCACCGAGTTGCGTGGTGTTTCCGAATGGTGAAATCCTTGAAGAGTTGACTGGGGAAGACCTACAAAGTGGGCGGAAAGTTTGTGGATTGAGATGCTGGGTTGAAGATTTATCCATTTTTGGGAAGGAATAAAAAACACCATACGACAACGGAACATCACAATTTCTAAGGGGATAAATCCTGGTAAACCCTTCTGGAAGACTTGGGGTACCATGGTGATTTTCGCAGGGCCCTGCTTTGTTGTTTGTAATCCCATCAGCGCTGAATATGGGGCCTGAGAATGGCGTTAATATTACCGTATATCAAATAGCCATTTAGGATCATTTAGGATCATTAGATTTAGGAGTAATGGTGACTAACCAATGGATTTACGGGCACCCTATCAGATTTTCAACACAGCCATAAATAGCTCCCGTTGAATCCCGAAGACGAATGGGTGGAGCACAGGATTTGATATAAGAAATGGCTGAAGCTCTTCGTGTTTCGGTAGACCCAAGGTCTTCCCAGCCGATGATCTTTTCATCATTGTTCTTAATAGTACTGTAATGATAATCATCCCGGCGGGTGGGTAATTGAACGTGGCGGCGTTGCCTTTTTGATGTTTGTGGATTCTGTGCCGTGTTGCGTTTTTCAATGGATTTCATGTTTTTTTGTCATGTTTGCGTCTCATTTCCATTGGTTTCATTGTTTTTCTGTGCGCAGCCAAGACATTTTGACAGTTCATGCCCAGAAAACTAAACTACTCTATTTTTTTGGGATCATTTCACAAAGTGACAGTGGCTGGGCCATTGTTTGACACACGAAAGCGGCTTTCTTTTCTGCAGAGCTGGTATGAGCTGGTGACATCAGTTTGGTCACATTTGTGCCAAGGTCTTGCCAGAAAGAGACATGAGGAAATCTCCGTGCACGAGAGCGACTAGAAAAGTAATTACCGGACAACCGATTACACAACCCCACCTCATGTCTTACAAGAGATGCTAGCGTAGTTGACAGTTGATAGAGAAGAAACGCCGTATTTGGAAGATATCATATAAGAGAAGCTAACGTAATTGGAAGTTGATAGAGAAGGTAACAACGTACTTGGAAGATGTCTTACAAGAGATGCTAACGTAGTTGGAAGTTGATACATAAGATAACAACCTAGTTGGAAGATGTCTTGCAAGAGATGTTAACGTAGTTGGAAGTTGACAGAGAAGATAACAACATAGTTGAAATGTTAAAGAAGCCAGTAACGCAGTTGGAAGTTCTTATTGCAAAAGATGTTGATACCCGACCCCACCCAACCCCACCCCGTGCAAGATGTTAGAGAAGTCAAAAACGTAGTTGGAAGTTCTTACTGCAAAAGATGTTGGTACCCCACCCCACCAGACCCCACCGCAAGATGTTAGAGAAGTCAATAACGTAGTTGGAAGTTCTTACTACAAAAGACGTTAATACCCCACCCCACCCCACCTCCCCCCAAGATGTTAGAGAATTGAAAATAGTGACAACTACACGTTCGGCTGTCCACCCGTAGGCATAATCATCATCATGATTGTGATTATAAACTAACCTTCAATAACACCAGACGCAGGACCCACAGGGATTCAATGCATCTATGATTGTTTGGTGATTCTATCATCGTCCGTTACTATCATATATAATGATCGATAAATAATAACTATTACCACTTCTGACATCATTATACAGAGATGGTTTCTTGCCTATCACTACCTGTTAATTAGTGGATAAGTTTATATGCAGCTATATATATATATATGCATGTAGATACTTAGACTTAGATATTTCATCATGGACACGCACACAGAGAGAGAGAGAGAGATATATATATATAATATAATGTCACAGACAGAAGCAAGGAAGGAAAGGCCGAGGGAAAGAGGTTCAATCAGATGGTTACAAAGTGGCTCAACCAAAGCGCGTTTGGTTGGGGCACTTTGTATTTGGCAAGTAGAATACGAGGAGGGTAATGTTAACGCTGGTATGCTAGGATGTCAGGGGGAGAGTTGTGGAATGATTATGGTGCGTGCGAGCTAGAATATCATAATGATACGCTGCTGTTAGCGTGCCAGCAACATCGAATGGTAGCTTATTTCAACTCAAAAACTGACACTCAAAAGGTCGCACCACACATTCTCTCAATACACATCTCTCTTTGCCCAACTAGCTTTCGCCCCCTTCCCTCTGGCCTCAAGTATTATTATTGCCCTGCTTCTTCTCACCATTATGATCATACATACCCTCCAATAGCCAAACATGGCTGGAAAATCCCCTTTTTTCAGCTGAAAACAAAGAAATCTTCGCCTCCCCGGACCGCCGGTCTCCCCTCAAAGGATGCTGCTGGTGATCCTCACCACCTTGGCCAGTGATGGACATGGCCTGGGCTCTGGTGGCGTGGCGGGGGAGCGCTGGCGCACGGCCCTGGGCCGCGCAGCGGCGGTGGCAATTCCGTTGCGCGTCTTCTTTGAGCACGCGGAGAATGTGGCACCTTGAACTTGACCATCTGAAATGGTGATGTACCCTCTGGTAAACTAACATAGCTATTAAAAATGGTCATTTATAGTGAGTTTTCCCATTAAAAATGGTGATTTCCATAGCTATGTTAGTTTACCAGAGGGTAATATGATTTAATGGGATTTAACGAACAAAAATGGTGACTTGAATGGGATTTAAGCATTTCAAATAGTGTTTTAACCAACACAAATTGTGAATTGAATGGGGTTTTAAACCCCTAAAACGGCACAATGTCCTAGGGCCCTAGGGTAAACTAAAATAGATCTGTAAAATTCATGGGGGGAACCCGTTCGGAAAATGATTTACAAATGGTGGATTTTTCACATCTGTGTCAATTTATATATCCCAGGAAAATAATAGTTCTGTAAGTGCATGACCTGACCTAAGTGAATGAAATGACACTACTACCTGGAATGTACGTACACGCACATACACACATAACACACATATTTATATATAATATATATTTCTCTCTCTCTCTATCTCTCCTGGGTTGTCTTAGGGAAAACTCACTTTTTAATTTAATGGGGATACAATGGGATACAGTCTGATTTGCATTGATTTTATCATACAGTTTTTTGAAGCAAAACCTTGTGATACAGAGAGGAACATTACAACCTTGATAACGAAGACCTGGTTGTATTTGGTATAATAATCATAATCTTACAATAGTTATGGTTATGGTACTTTGCAACAGTCATGTTACCCTCCAGTACATGAACCAACGCAAAATGAAATCTTCATGGGAACTTACTGAAAAAGGGAAAGGACAGGATTTATATGATGCAGCATGTTTCCATATAGTATGTATTTCCATCCATATTGAATGAGAATTACTTACGTATTTAGATACGGAACTCCATGATTTTCCCGTTTGGAAAATGACTTGCATTCATGGTGGCTTTTCCATATCTACAGAATCTACATTGATTTGCTGTACCGGAGGGCATTTTGACGAGCAAAATCCGGCTATAATTGATGTAATTTTACAACGGAGAGTTTGAATGAGACGTGGTGAGATAAGGAGGGTCTAGGTTGCTCTTCCTTTCGATCTCTCTTTCTCCCTATATCCATCCTGCAGTCTTTATCTATGTGCGTGTGTGTATATTCTATGCAGCGCATGCCCTCACAAAAAGATAAACCAAAGTATTCTCAGCAGCAGATGCCCACACAAAAAGATAACCCAAAGGTTTCAAACACTTGAACCACTTTAACTTTCAAAAAAAACATTCGTACCCATGCATATTTTATCACCACTCACCAGCAAAGGTTCAGGCTGCATTTTTTGGACGAGACCAAATGAATCCAAATGACTTAGCTGCCATTTCGGTATTTCGGTGCGTGTTGCGTGGTGTTTTGGCCTCCCCACCGTGTTCCAGGACATGGTGACTGCTGCTGGGATCTGTTTGCGCTGCATGACCTACGGCTCGGAGGAAACCTGCGGCCATGCGGCCAGGGCCAGGGCGTGTCCCATCCTGCTGAGTACCTGGGCACCAAAAAGGGCACCAAACACTGGGACATGTGACATGTCATTTCGAAAAGCTACATCCCATGAATTCCAACTACATTCTCATTCTAGTACCATGTTTTCCCATTATGTAATCATTATGTCCCAATTCAATCCAATTCAGCATATTTCCATATATTTCCATAATTATTGCCATTGCATTACCATGATATCAACAGGATCAGGTGACTTTCCCAATTTCTGCCGGACACAACCGGCGCCACCGTGAGGCACCCTGCGGACCTACGCGGATCAGCCCGCCACCGTGAGGGAACTGTTGGCGGCACTGGCCAACTGCGCCAGCATGAAATCCATCAAGGACGGCCGGGGAGAGGAGAGGTTCGTTGCTGGTCGATTTAGGACTGATTTTGATATTACCATTCCAAAGAGATTGAAACCAATAAAATCTGATGCAACAGATTGTGATGAGGTAGTTTTTTCTATCTGTTTGGGGGTCACTAAAGGCCCGACCATTTGCTGATATTACTGTAGTGTCCTTGTGGTGTGGTTCATAGCTAGCACTGTGCCGCCCGCAGGAAGACTTTCAATCGGGCCTTCCCCAAAGTGCCGAAGTGATCTACCACGTCATGGAGCAGTCGTCAGATCGGGAACCTGACGTGCTGGCGCAAGGGTGCCGAGCCTTCGGGGCGTTGTACCTCTGATGCTATCTGGTTTATCTCAGGGTGGGGCCCCGAATTTATGGCATTTTTTTTGATCTGGAACAGGTTACAACCGGGAATTTGGAGGTCCAAATTTTGAGATCACCTCTCATACTCCTCCTTGAGGTTAGGGACACTGTAAGTTGTTTGCTCTTGTAGTCCCCATTTCTCGAAATTTATGGGTCGCATCCCATGTGCCATACAATGTTGCACAACTAGTGCGGTCATCTGAGTCAAGGGATCGCCCGTGTAAGCCCAACAAATGAGCCCCTTGAAGTGGCGCTTGTGCTGGGTTCGATGCAAAAATTAGGCACTGAGTTGACTGAACGCTGCAGGTATGCCACGGCCAACAACGAGGTGAACCTTGGCTTGAAGCCTGGGGAGAAGATGAAGACGGCCTCCAACCTGCAGTGGAGCCTCTGCGGCGTTAACGGAGTGAAGAGGGGATGCAGACCCTCACAGCTTAGAAGCTAAGGAGCAAGCTGAACAACGCCATCATCAAAACGGTCATTGGAATCACAGCACCTGGGTGGAGCAGGTTTGGTTGGGGAAACTGGTGATGCTGGATTTTGAATGCTGATGCGTGACTTTTTGGCCGTGTGGAGTAATAGAATGGCCAGATAAAAGTCAATTTTTCTCTTTTTTTGGTGGGGGTACGGTAGGGTACATAAGTTTCACCATGGTTTGTCAGACTTAGATTCTCATGTTTCAAGCTACCAGGGTTCAATGGAATTGCTGACCACCTCGAATCTGATTTTCACAGTTGAAAAACAGCGATTTTGCAGGACTGTATCCACTCAAGCCGACCCTATTTTCTATTTCATCAAATGGCACAAGTCAGCCATGAAACTGTAACACCATGGTCAGTTTGGTGGTCATCTACCTGCAGTGCATCCATTGGACATTTCAGGCAGGGAAAACAACCTGCAAACTGCACATGGAAATCCAAAAGGTATGGTCCAAAGATATTGAAAGATGAGGTTGCAGACATGGAGGTTACCTTCCTCCTGTTGTAACAACCCCTCAAAAATCTCAAAATCAAACCTGGCTGAGCTATGCTAAGCTCAGAGCAAGGTATAAACATCCGCAAATCATGGTTCAGTGGAAAGTTCCCACAATTTATTTTCTCACGGCCCAATACTGTTGCCGAAATCCCATCATATCCCACTACATCCTAGTACATCCCATTCAACATCCGTTATATAAACAATATACTTCTCATTTTCACCTTTTTTTCATGGAAAAACGCCGAAACAAACACCCCCTCTCCTCGGTCGCGGTTCCCCTGCCGTCCCCTGCCGTCTGCGGTCGGCAGATTCGAGGTGAACAAAGGCGACGCCGTGGAGGGCAGCGCCTTTGAGGTCCTCGGCTCGTCACGTCAGCAGAAGTTGGAAGACACGCGCCGACGCCTGGGGGAGCTCTGCATGTGCCGTGGCATGCCGTGGCAACGCTGAAACCGGCCGAGGTCCAAGTTGCACTTCAAAACAAGTAAACACATATAAACACAATAATATGTGTAAGAGGGATTAAAAGGGGAACATCAAGGGGATTATGATGGAATATGAATATGTAAGATTGCCCTTTCTATGAACGAGTGTAAGAGCTTTGTTTCGGATTTTTATGGTGCATTTTCCCATCATTTTTGCAGATTGGCGGAAGGAGAAGCAGGGAAACAAATGGGGTTGAAAAAACATGGGGACTACATGGGGATTTAAGAACAAAGAATGGGGTAAAATGTGGATTGACCAGAAAAGGAACCCATTATTGTATCTGAAGGAAATATCTGATCATATATTACGCACGCTCTACATGTCCAAAACACACAGTCGCGAGCCAAGAATCCAACCTCCCATGGTCGGAATCCACACATCCCAACCCGAGGCATTTGGCCAACGGATCACTGGCCGGCGGCCCGCAGTTCGGCCGCCTGTTAAGTTTGTCGGGCGAGCCCACGGCTGAATGCACCCCGCGCTGGAACTCCCTGCGTTCGCGGCTACAGGAGCGAGAGCGGAAGAAGGCGCCGCCGGCGGAGACGCTGCCGGGCACCGAAGGGTGAAACTGAAGAAAAAGCGCAGCGATGTGAAGCTCAGTTGGAGGGCCTTTCTTCTTGGGAGATTGGGAGTTGAATTCGGGAAAGTCATGAAGATGGCAGGTGGAAGGCACTGATGCAGGAAGAGCCATACCTGCAAGGGCCATTTGCACCTCTGCTCTGCCGAAAACTCAACCCATGGTTGCTACTGTTACGGAATGCCTACACACAAGGACCCAACTCCACAAATGATGGTTTACACATGGAACGCCTCCCTAGTCTTATAGCATGTCCGGAAGTTGAAGTTGAACTGAAGCCCACATTTTTGATGGTTCAAAGATGTTCAAAGCACAAAAAGATATATTTTCCAGATGTTTGATATAAATCGAGCCGTGCATGATGATCAACTCATAGAATTGGATGATGGGAAAATTTACAGGAAAGCCCTATATTTGATGGTAAAAACTATGGTTTCCTGTAGATTTTCCCTTAATCAACCGCAGTTTTTTTGGTCCAAGAAATCGACCAGCGGCACCCTTGGCACAAAACCCCTGCAGAAGCTTCGAAGGTGTGCTGCGTCATGGGGATTGGACGGATTCGACGGATTCGACGAAGATTCGCCCGAGCCATAAAGCAACACATTGTTGGGGTGGTAAAATAGGGTTGGCTTCATACATGAAGGTTATCTGCAATTATATCACCATTATATCATAACCATAACATATACCCTCTGGTTATGACTAACATAGCCATGGTATAGACGGCCCATAGAAATAGATGGTTTACCGTTCTTAAAAATGGGTGGATTTTCCATGGCGAACTGTTCGTCATAACCAGATGCTATCGCCATAACATATATCTGCTGGTTTGCCCTTTATCTCCATTATTTCATTCACTTGACCTTGGGGTTGAACCCCTCACATCCCGCAGCACGCTGTTCCCAGGAGATGTTGTCCCGAGTTGCTCAAAGCCTCCGAAGTGGGGGCTCAACCGTTTGGTGAAATGTTGAAACACCAAGTGAGTTCATGGGGATCATTATGGGTTAATATATAGTATATATATATGATATATATCTATATAATATAATATGTACATATATATATAAAGAAATCCTCTGTTGATGGGTTTATATACTAATATCTACTAATGAGTTTATTGGGGATTACTACAACCCAT
The DNA here is from genome assembly GCA_947184155.2 of Cladocopium goreaui. Taxonomy (NCBI): domain Eukaryota; class Dinophyceae; order Suessiales; family Symbiodiniaceae; genus Cladocopium; species Cladocopium goreaui. The sequence goes on along the minus strand of CAMXCT020001588.1, from coordinate 53,922 downwards.
ACAGGAATATTTGCCAACAAACTTGCATCATGAGATGCAATAGGGGTATTTTTCATGGCTCAACTGGTGAAATCATTTACCCCACCTGGGGGAATAATCTGCCAAATAGATCCAAATAGGGGGATTGAATACCACCAATATTGTTTCATTATATTTTAACTTATGAGCATGAGTGAGCATGAGCGTTGACCCTACCACCATAAACAATCCGAAAACCCCGGTGGCGATTCGTCCAAGCTTGAAGTGATCAGGGATCATCATTGAATCATGTTTTAGCAACCCCACAAAGATATAGAAAAGATTCGAAAAGTAATTCATCACCAACTTAGCAAGAAATTTACTTCCTTTTTTGGGGCGGCGTGCTGTCAGAGTTAAACATGGTTGAATATTTCTCATCAGTTTCCATTTTCCGTTATTTTTTGTTCCATCATTTTTGTTCTTTGTTAACTCATTTTTCTGACGCCAGGTGGAAGCCGTGTGGCCGCACCCATCGCTGGAGCCTTGCGGAACAGCTTCACCGTGGTGCAGGAGGCGGCTGGATAGTAATCCATTCATGATACTATGGATGATATTATATATATATATTAATTAATTATATATATATAATTATTTATACATATATATATATATAATTATATATACACATATAATTATATATATGATATATCAGTGATATATCATATGTCATGAGATATATATATATAATGACTTGTAAAGTTCATATTTGACTGGAAATGGATTATTCATTGGATGAGTTTGATGAACAGTTAATGATCAATTCTCATTGGATTCATTAAGCTCATTGAACTTGTGATTATTTTGGTGTTAATCACTGGAGATCCAATATTAATAATTTGTTTGTTAATCCATATGTTAATCCCTTCCTTTAATCTTCAACCATCCCGGATTGTATGGTTCCAAATGTCTGATTTAATCCCCTACATGATTGGTTTCTGGGGGGATGTTTGATGGAAGGGATTACTTCAGATAGGTGAAGTCTTATGATAGTAAACCATGGTAAACCATGGTAAACCCAATAACAAACCTACCCGGTAGGGGATGGTTTATATGAGCCATTCATCATGATTTTGGAGATGGTGTATTATTGGGCTTACTGATTCACCAGGAGTAAATCATAGAGAAGAATCATTCAATTGGAGTAATTTACCACAGTGTGCCCATATATAAAGCAACATAAAGCTACTAGCAACCCCCAAGAAGATGGAAAATAGTAACGTCCCAATCCAAGGCAGTGGCAATTTGAACCTTGTCTATCTCTTTAGTAGCAAGCATATATATATATATCTATAATGATATAATGATAAGGATGGTTATAATAAGAGTTGATGAACACGAAATGTGGGAAAGCCACTGATGATAAGATTAAGTAAGTGTGACATATGATGAATATGAGAGCACTAATAAAAGAATATAAACGAAACAATGAGACTGATAATGATGACAACATGAGCACCACAACTAACAAAGTATCATTCATGAGAAAGTCATCATGACGTTAACACCTTTTTCTGTAAGAGGAATAGTATCTAGCATCCAGCTGCAGAAGTGACAGTGATAGTCATGGGGGATTATATAAAAGAAATCGGATGTGGAATTGACCAACATAATATTTTAGGATAGTGGGTTAAACCCAAGGATCAACGTCTGTTTTGACCGACCTTACTGGCCCACGTGGCCTCTTCGCTGGGGTAGAGCAGGTCATCTGGAAAGCAAACACAACTCGTCTGACTTTTCCATTGATGAATGGACGTGAATGTTGTTGAATTGCAGGGACGTTCCATGGAGTTTCTGACTGCTTGGAAGTTGGGGGGCTTTCCAAGGATCCATGGTTGGTTCTACTACCATCTGGTTGTGACTAACAGTTCGCCATGGAAAATCCACCCATTTTTAAGAACGGTAAACCATTTATTTCAATGGGCCATCTATACCATGGCTATGTTAGTCATAACCAGAGGGTATATCTACCATAAACCATAGTTATTGGAGTTACTAACCAACTAACCAACTAACCAACTTAACCATATTTTCCATGGCTATGTTAAATAACCATAATGTGGAATGAAGGCAACCACTCCAGCTGTTTTGTTTTGGCTGTGTGAGGCCACTCCGCGACTGAACCGTGGGGGCTCCCAGGGTGGATTTGAAAAATGCCGCCATTCCAAGGGGTTTTTCAAAAATCGTTGTGACATAGTTATGACAGATTTTTTTCATACAAACCTAAGTGAGTTATCCATTTTCCGGGCCATTTTCCGGGTACCCTCTGGTAAACTAACATAACTATAGAAAACAATTTTTAATGGGAAAATCCACTATAAATGACCATTTTCAATAGCTATGTTAGTTTACCAGAGGGTACCATTTTTCAGCTATGACATCCTGACGGAGTTCTCCGAGGCTGTGAGCTCTATGTGCCTGGCACCCAAGCCAAGATCATCCCAAAGGCGCAAAGGGCCATAGAGAGAAAACCTGGTGACGGCAGATATCACTGGGATGAAAAAAAGGATGGGCATTGAATGCAGATATCTCAGATTAATATGGATTAATGGGCATTGAATGGGCATTGAGTAGTGATAAAACATGGGATCCAATTCATGTTTGATGATTTTGATGGACATGAATTGTGATAAAACATTGGATTTTCATGGGAATATCACTGGGATCTACTTTCACAAAGATGTCGATATTAATGGTTTATACATCCAATAGCTATGGTTTCATGTTAGACATGTCGAACTAGCTGGTGGGTATAAACCATCTGAGGAACCGGACGTTTGGGGATCATTTAGGGGTACACCCAATAAACCCTAAGGCTTATCATTGGGTTTCTCATTAATGTGGTTAAAACAATAATGAACCCATTTATGGTGATTTTGGGGATGGTTTATTATTATTGTTTTAGCCACATTATGGTTTAAGACAACTGGGATTTATGGCAGATGGTATATCAAATTAGTTGGCCTGCGGTGGTGGGAAAAAAACATTTGAGTATAATGTGCCAAGCCCAATGCCATACCTCCAGTTGAAGAGAGTTGACAAATTTCACTACCCATTTCTGGTTGGGAATGGTTTGTGATTGGGTCGACCACATTACTTTGGATGGTGATGATGATGATGATGATGATGATGCCAGTGGTCATCAGTGGTCACACTGGAAAAATGAAACGTAGTCGCCAGCCCTTTTCAGCCGCATTCCTATTGCGCAAGATCCAATTTTTCAGTGGTTCCAACCCACAATTCCAGACTTGGTTGAAGGGAATTTCTGCAGGACCCTCCTGCTGCATTTCAATGCAACAAAAAGAAGAAACCACAATGACCAATGGTTTTCGATTTTCCATAGAAAATCATTGGACATCAACCCATGCCGGGAATGAACATCCTCAGGCAATGAGGGAAACCAGCCTTTCCAGACCCACATATGTCATATTGTTGTTTGTACATCCTCTGAATTCTTTATTATTGTTGGTCAAACAGTATTTTTTAGTGGCTAACTCACCCATAAGTTAATGAACCCCATCAACTAGTTCGACAGATCTACCATAAATCCAAAGTCATCCAATATCGCTCACTGAGTTCAACCAACTTAGCTGACGAACTGGGGCAACAAAAGCCGTGGTATGCCGTGGTGCTGGTTCAGCAATGATGTTAAATCACGGAAAAATCCTATGTTTTCAGATGTTTTCAGGATTTTTTCCATGGTGAAGCTACCGTTTTTTTCCATGGTGAAAAACCGCCAGGGCCTGCCCTGGCAACTTACCAACCGGCCGAAAAAAGGCAGCCAAGTCTGCGGCCGACGTGGTGGTGATGGACCTGGAAGATTCCGTGGCCATTGGAGAAAAGGAGGTCGTCTGACTGGGACGTCGGTGAGTCGGTGTCTGACTGTGTGATACCCTCTGGTAAACATACAAAAAGCCATTGAAAATGGCCATTTATAGTGGATTTACCCATGAAAAATGATGATTTTCCATAGCTACGTTAAATTACCAGAGGGTATTTTTCACGGGAACCGATCATGGGAAATTGTGGGATTTTTTCAGACCCAGAAAGTATGATGTCAATATGTGGCATTTATGTGAAGATGTTTGGGATTGAATCCCAAACACGCCGTCGAAAGATGATGAAACAGCAAGGGGCAGCCGATTTTCACATTTTCACATGTCCAGGGATTAGACCGTGCCAGGTGGCTCGAAAGAACGTGATCCAAGCATTGAAGGTGTGGGATGGGGAGCGATGGGACTTGTTGGATCTAACATCAAAGTTCTCACAATGATTTGCGATTTGTGTAGCTTTCTGATTTTGATTTGGGAGACACACACCACTTTCACTACGACTTGTTTTTCCTTGTTGGATGTTGCGCACTGGTGCTGGCAGGAAGTCGACTTTGGTAACAAGACGGTAGCAGCCGGGGAACTCAGCCGCGTTTTGACCAGGACCCGCGGTGCCGCAATGGTGAGGAAGGGGGTTTAGAAATTACGCAGTTCTAGAACGTTCTAGTTGGGATATGTTGGGAGAGATATCTTGCAGAAATCTACATTCACATATGCACGCACACAATCACAAACACAGACATATGTACACACAAATGTATATATATATGTCTTTGCTTTCCATCACATTGCACACACACACATACACACACACATAATTATATATATACACACTTGTATGTTTAAGCTCCAGTTCCTAGTTTTTGAACACACAAACTTCAAGAAAATTTCAGGCTGATACTGGCATGAGGTGGAACTCCAGAATGTCCCTTGTGCACCCTTTCATTGGTTGCTCCAGTTGGTGTATAGTCGGAATGTTGGTCTGCAAGTTGACCGAAATGATCCGAAATGGAATGCCCAAATGCACCCAATTGGTTCGGTTGGGACCCCCTATATAAATCTCATGATTTATCATGGTTTATCATCATGTTCGCTCTTATTTGGCATTTTTTGTTGTGGGTATTTTTCCGTTTTCACTCTCCAAGATATCCAAAGGTCCATTATTATCCCGAACATTGATGGTGAATAGTAAACAGATGTAAACAGTAAGCACGCCAGTCTTTGGCTTTGAGGGCCTTTTCTCTTCCAACTCTTATATTATCTCATATGATCTCCCATGAAAATTCAGAAAGGTACACCCTCTGGTAATCAAGCATAGCAGCTATAGAAAATTCACCATTTATTGCTGATTTCCCCATGAAAAAAACCCAGCAATCTTGAAACCTCCATAGGAACACTCCATAAAAATAGTTGATTGTCCCTCTAGAACCTCCATTTAATCATCATAAAATAATTAAAGTGAGTGGTATTAATTTTATTATAGTGATCACCATAAAATGCCATAAATAATATCTTAATATTCCAGTAATGGTTATCACTATAATTCTTTATGATTATCACTATAAGTACTACTGTAATACTGATAACCATTAATTATAGTATCAATTATAAAAAAAATTAACCATTACTGGTTTATATCCATTACTGGTAATGATCAGTATTATCAATTACCCTCTGGTAAATTAACATAGACCCTGGCAGATAGGGGTTGGAAGACTAGTTTCCATTAAAAATTGGTGATTTTCAGGGTCTATGTTAATTTACCAGGGGGTGTATAAGGAACCATAAGTGGATACCCATTTATATCCACCATGGTATCTCCACCATGGGCGACCGATTTTCCGGAGTCACGATCGACCGAGGTCCGTATCAATGGCCTCTACAGTCACCACATGTACCGCGACGTGGTGGACATCATCGAGCAGGCGGTCACGCCATGGAGTCGCCATGGCTAGCCATGGTCATTGAGAGTTAGTGTAGTTTAATATTGGTCAATAATGGTTAGATAATGGTTAGATAATGGTTAGATAATGGTTAGATAATGGTTAGATAATGGTTAGATAATGGTTAGATAATGGTTAGATAATGGTTAGATAATGGTTAGATAATGGTTAGATAATGGTTAGTAATGATTCATAATGGTGGAAAAAATTAGCCTCTGGTTATGACTAACAGTTTGCCATGGTTTGTTGATGGCCCTAATCGAAATAGATGGTTTACCGTTCTTAAAAATGGGTGGATTTTCCATGGCAAACTGTTAGTCATAACCAGATGGTAGAATTAATATGATGAAAACAATGCCATGAATATCTGTTACTAACTGTTAGTATCTAGAATATTCTAGAACATTCCTATTTTTTCCATCGTGGTTCCAATGGTCATCTAGATGTTGGTCTCTAGATGTGGATTCCAAATAGGAATCACGAATTTCAGATGATCAGTGGAGAGATGTTCAATAAACATATGTTCATCATCCCAAGCAGTGTTGAACAAGTGACAAACTTGTGCGTTGTGAAGTTTATGTTTGTTTGTAAGTTTGTAAGTTTGTTTGTTTGTTTGTTTGTTTGCCCGGATAGGAATACACACCCACACGCACACAGACATTTCTATACATATGTATGCACACACACACATATATATATATATATATACATACCTACCTACCTACCTACATACATACATGCATGCATGCATACATGCATACACACATATATATATATATATACACACACATATATATATATATATACACATACCTATACACATACATAAACATACATACATACATATATATATACATAAATATGTATATACACACATATATATATATATAAACATACATGCACATACATGCACATACATGCACATACATGCACATACATGCACATACATGCACATGCACATACATGCACAAAAATGCACATACATGCACATACATGCACATACATGCACATACATGCACATACATGCACATACATGCACATACATGCACATACATGCACATACATGCACATACATGCACATACATGCACATACATGCACATACATGCACATACATGCACATACATGCAAATACATGCACATACATGCACATACATGCACATACATGCACATACATGCACATACATGCACATACATGCACATACATGCACATACATGCACATACATGCACATACATGCACATACATGCACATACATGCACATACATGCACATACATGCACATACATGCAAATACATGCACATACATGCACATACATGCACATACATGCACATACATGCACATACATGCACATACATGCACATACATGCACGTACATGCACGTACATGCACATACATGCACATACATGCACATACATGCACATACATGCACATACATGCACATACATGCACATACATGCACATACATGCACATACATGCACATACATGCACATACATGCACATACATGCACATACATGCACATACATACACACACACATACATCCATGCATACATACGTACGTACGTACGTACGTACGTACACATACATACATACATACATACATACATACATACATACATACATACATACATACATACATACTACATACATACATACATACATACATACATACATACATACATACATACATACATACATACATACATACATACATACATACATACATACATACATACATACATACATACATACATACATACATACATACATACATACACACATACATATATTTATATACATACATACGCACACACACACACATATATATTTACATAATATATATATAATATAGTATGTATAATATATATATAGTTGCATTTATATACATATGTAACCACATAATGATAGCTACATTCGCCAAGCATCTGGCCAGGCGGGAGAACGATGCGATGTTTTCATCATCCCCATGGTGGGTGTGGACAAGGCGCGATGCGGGATGCCTTGGGGCCCAAGTTTTTCATCGGTCACATTTCACTGATAGTTCGGTGATGGGTCCATGGTTGCAGGTGAATATGCACCATATCCAACTCAGGTAGATCCATTGAAATCCATCCTGGATCCCGAATTTCCATGGATGATTTCCCCAAAAAAGGACACCATTCAATTTTGCATGAACTGTACTTTGAACTGTACCCAGGTTTCCTTCCCCCACCAATCTCTTTTTTTTGTCTTTCTTGCATGAGGATATGACCCTGAATTAGGGAAGCATTTGGCACGCCCAAAAAAGGTAGAAACAAAGATCCAAATCCAGGATGGTATAGTATAGATATTTACTTCATAACTCACAGGTTTCAGACTTTTCCATACATTTCCGCCATTTTTGGGGTCTGCCATAGACAAGTGGTCAATTGCTATTCCATCTTTTTGGAAATTGTTATGCAGCCAGTGATTTTCGAAACCCTCCGCCAAATTATTTGAAACCCCCTAGATCTGAGAATGGTCCATTTTCATCCATTTTCATCGCGGGAAGCCATCTTCCAACATCCAGTCGTCATGGTGGGGTCGTCATGTTTCCAACCTCCTGAAAAAAATCCAAGATGGCACGGGAACATCCATCAGATATAGATGATTTCCCCATTCAAAACCTTTATTTCTAATATTTCTAGGTGATTTCGCAGACAGCCACGGTTGATTATCCTACTAAATCCCCATTAAGTCCCATTAAGTCCCATTAAGTCCCATTTAAACTCTATTTGTTGATGGTCAAACCATGTAAAACCTCCATTAAATCACTATATAGTGAGGATAGGATGCCGCATGCCTCATGGTTTCAGGACGTCTACATGGCCGATGCCCTGGTGAGTCAAGTGGAGACCGCTGTGGGACGAAAGAAGAAGTTGGGCTTCGGCCTCATCATCGAAGCAACCATGGGCAGCTTGGCGCTCTCCACCGCTTGGTCTCGGGGTGCTTGTCCACGCAATTTACGGGGGTTAGTCATATTATATGTCCCAAGTGGATGAAAAAAAATGGCATGTTCCCACTGGGATTAGATATATAGGGGCTATGGACTATAAACAGCTTACTAAGTCACTAAGTGAGATGCACATCCAAGTGGGAAAATCGGATCGTAGTATGATTCGTTTCTATGAACGGGCTGGGGGTATCCGATGTTCACGACAAGATGAAGTTCCTGGGAGTTGGGAGAGGTTTGGGACTGAAGATTTTGGATGGTTTTGGATGATGTCTTTTTTATGGGATCTCAGTTGATGCAACAAACATGGGGATACCCCATGATCCCCAATTTTTAGGCCAGAATTGTAGGGGTGATGTTCTATCACAGCGATGAGCATCACTGGCCAACAAGGCTGATAATTCACTACTTCTTGGGATTATTCCCATAATGATTGGCTTAGAAGTCCACTTACCAACCATTCAACCGAAGGCACATCCCGTTAAAACCTATCAAATCACCATTCAATCCCATCAAATCACCATCAAGTCCCATCAAAAGACCATGAATTCCCAATTCAATCCCATTAAATCATCATTTCTCTTGGTGATCTCCCCCAGTACCGGCTCCAAGGCATGATGAACGTCCACGAGATCGCCGCCGCCTCCAAGCGCAACGAATCGCTGCACTTCGGCGTGGCGGATTACAGCGCGTCGACCAAGAGTCGCACCACGAACATCGGAGGCCCCAACAAACTCTACGGGGTGCTCACCGACAAGGCCCTGCGGCTGTTACGAGCAAGTTGGTGGATGAGTTTTTCAATGGGAAAATGGGAATAGGGAATAATCACGATATGTATACGTATGTATGTATATATTATTATGCATTTATATGTTCATGGAGTGAAGCTAGCAAATCGTGTTTTTGTTCCTTCGGCTTTCAATAAGAACCCCTTTGTTGGTTTTTGTGTGTGTGTGTGTGTGGTTGGGTTAGTAACTTGGGCCTAAGGCCTAAATCCCAATAATTTTAATACCATTCACGTTTGGGGAGACACTTGCTGTTTGCAATCCTTTTTTGGAAGATAGCTACTCGTAGGTAGTTAGAGAAGAAGAATGTCACCTCACCAAGAAACACCTGCTTGAAGGGAGATGGATGGATTGAACACGAACCGTTTTGTTCAATGATGAGTACTTGGGTAACATTTCAATATATGTATATTGGGTTGCACATATTGTGTATACATGTATATATATATTTATTTATTTATTTACTTATTTACTTATATATATAATATGCACAGTATGCAACCGAGCTACTGTGCCGCGGGGTGCTGATGTACAAGGCCAACACGCAAAAGACAATGCTGCTGTGAACCGGACCCAAAACAATCAGGGCGTTTACGACGTATCGCTTCGATTAGGGGAGTTGAGCTCGAAGAAAATCAAGAAACTCTGGGAGCTGGGAAGCCGAAAAAAACCCTGCCACAAGCTTCTTTTGTATCCACACAATGCTGTTTTAAACTTCAGATCTTGCCAGATCGCAAAGAAAGACAAACAACCTGGGCTCTTGCAAATCACCAGATCTTTTGTTTGCATAAACCAGCCATCGCCCAAAAATCATCAAACAAATCGACAACGAACATAAAAGGCTGAACCCAATACGAGTAACCCGCATGGTTAAGCGGGTTTCACTGAAGGTCCTTGTGGAGGGCGCAGTCCCAAAAAAGATGACGTAAATCTTGACAAATATCGTTCCCAACGGAAAGACATGCGAGAAATGAAAGAAGACCCAACCCAACAAAGCGCTACCCATGCTACCCTCCGGCAATTTCACATACCTATGGAACTGGATAATTTATAGACCGTTTGCCTATTAAAAAATCGCGATTTTCCATAGCTGTGTTCCTCTGAAATGCCATTTAGTTCGATCATTTTCCCAGCTGTAAACCTCCATTTATGGAAGATTTTTGAAAAACGTGCAAAATTTGTTTGATTACCAGAGGGTCAACCCTCCATGCTTGACCTCGCGAGGATGGCGACAAGCCTCGCGACTTCGTCTGGGGTGACCCCTGGCACTACGCCATGTCCCGCATCGTGGTGGCTGCACGGGCCAACGGCCTGCGACCTGTTGACGGTGCCTAGGGCCGATGGGTTTCTAGAACCAAAAATCGTGGGGAAAAAGGGGGGGAAAAGATCCCCTGAGGAATTTCCTTTATAAAAATGATCTACAAGAGGATGTTTCAATCATTTTGTTCGCGATTTTTTTGGGGCTTCTGATTTGCGAATGATTATTCATTGTTAGGCGATCGTTGAATGAGTTTCTTGAACTGGAGATTTGGGACATCTTTCATCAGCTGAGTTCTCCTGGGTGCGGTTGAGGCTGTAATCCTTATCGCGCCTCAGAAAGAGAATGGACCCCCCCGATTTCATGCGAATTCCAAGTCTGGAAGATGAGGTTCTAGACCTGGGTTCCATGTTAGTTTCCAGAGGGATAAGATTCATAGTGATTTTTATTGCAATGAAAGCTGAAGACTTCACGACATTTCCTGAATTTGGCAGCAAAAATTATGCGAGCGGAGTAATTTTGTGATTTTCAGCAGCAAACACGAGGGTTCCAGAGTTTCAACGTGAAGGACTCAGGGCGAATTGCTTGGCGTCCAAATTCTTGGGTTATCCCACTGCGGCTTAACATGTGAGGGTCATGGTGGCAACTGATTCTGCAATCCATTTGGGGGATAACTAAAGTCATATCTTACAGATCTTACAGCTTTCAGTCAGATGTACTCGGAAGGGTTTGACATCTTGAGATTGCCAGGACTAGGGGCTTAGAGGCGTAGATCCCGTACCTTTCAGAGCTTTTTATGATTACTTGGGGCCGATGCTCCAAATATGACAGGGGCATGATTGTCCCTGCTTGTGAACACGAGCCCAGAAAAATGAGGATGCCGACTTTGTAACTGCTTCGTAGGTGGCTGAGGCTTATATCCGCTTAAAACATCTCAAAACTGAACATGAACTTGGAACTGCCCAAGTTCACCACCCATTTTTCCATATTTTTCCGCTCTTTCGGCTGACCTGCCCTTTTTGTTCCCGAAAAATCCAGGGGCTCCTCCAGGCCCCTTCGGCGACATCGCGGACCCCGACGGCTACCGCGCCCAGTGCAATCGGGGTGCTGCCTTGGGGATGGAGGGGAAGTGGGCCATCCATCCCAGCCAGGCCAGGATGGCTAGGTTTTAGTGCTGAACCGGTGGCCAAGTGGGATGATCCTCCCAGTTAAAAAGACCAGTTTAAACTGGGGATTGGATGGAAAATGATGGAAAACAACTTAAAGGTGATCCGGAAAGGCTCATCATTGTTGCTGAATTTTGGGATTGAGTACAGTAGCCCAAAAAATAGAGCTGCAAGACCTTTAGTACATACACGTCGTAGTACTGCGGGTGATTTCACAATAGTTGCTGATCACATTACACATTGATGAAAATAAAGACATGATGTTTTGAAGCATATGGATGCATATGGCTCAAAACATGACCAAATGAAACTGTGGTTTTAAGATGTTTACTGGAACTTACACAAGCGCTTGATGCTTCTCTAATAAGGTCCTATTAACTTGCACACACACACACATGATGTCATGCTAACAGCATTCATGTTAACTTGCCCATGCACCTGATGCTACGCTGCAGTTGGGGTGGGGTTGGGTGGGATGTCAACATTCATGTCATATATAATGTATATTATATATATGATATTATATATATGATATACAATATAACTTACGGCTATTACGCACTTTATGCCAGATGAGCATTCATTGTGACTTGCACACACGCTTGATGTCATACTGGTCAACGTTAATGCTCGCTTGCACACGTGCTTGATGTAACACGTTCAAATGAAAGGCCCGGGGAAGAAAGAGAAGTGCGAAGAAGCAGACGCAAAAACGTGGAACCACACAAGAGTTCTGAAAAGCGCACTTCATAAATCCATGGTGTTTTCTGTTGATTTTTTGCCACTTCCATCCCTAACTTGGGTACAGTAATCTCCGGGTGTCCAGACTTTACACAATCGGTACCCGGGTAAATTATCACGACCTCACGTCGCGACCAAACCCTGGAATCATGGTTAGGGAATCATCCCCAAATGGCCGAGCTTTTCGGATTTGTGAGTTCTATAAATAAATAAATACATAAATAAATAAATAAATATATATATATAATAATATAATACAATATAATATAATATAATACAATATAATATATATATAATCTAATATAATATAACATAATATAATACAATATAATATAACTTAATATAATATAATATAATATAATATAAGAAAAATAATATAATATAAGAACAATAATATAATATAATATAGTATAGTATAATATAAGAAAAAAATAATATAATCTACGAAACAAAATAATATAATACAATACAATATAATATAATATAAGGAAAACATATAAGAAAAAATAATATAACATAGTATAATATAGTATAATATAGTATAATATAATATAATATAATATAATATAATATAAATAATATAATAAAATATAAATACAATATATATATATGTGATATCCCATCACATTGCAATTGAAATCCCTATGGTCATTATTGTTGTTGCTTCATGGTGAACATCTTCCGCCAGGTGGCAATCGCCAACGAGGTCTTCAGCCCTGGTGAGGCGGAGGTGACCCAAGCCCGACGTGCCTCGGCCACTGGTGCTTTAGCAACCGGGTGATTCAATGGTGGGTCACATAGCTATGGAAAATGGGACCATTTATATTTATAGATGGCCATGGATCAATACCTTATGTACCATTTTTAGTGGGATGAACATCCATTTACCAGCTATCTTGATGTTCACCAGGGGTACAAGGTTTTGACACACTGCCAGATGATTTGCCTATTAGAAGTGATGATCTTCCATAACTATGTTGAATTATCGGGGGGTTATTTCACATAACGATGGAACATCAAACGTAGCAATGGGCAATCCTCATTGAGTTCGATGATTTTCCCAGCTATAAACCTCCGCTTGTGGCTTTTGGGTGCGTTTTCGATTGCCAGGTTTGATAAAATCACCATTATTCATAGGTTGAAGGCGATGGAGAGAGAATATTATAGGTACATGATCTTTAAATATCTATAAATGGACTATGGTTTCGCTATGTCAAGTTACTAGTGAAGTTCAAGCCACCTTGTTCAACTATTTCAATACATCTACTGGTCATAACCGCAAGCTCAACAGAGTCCTGGATCATCCGAAAGTGAATTCCGAATTTCCAGCCTGGCCACCTGATCTTGAAGTTCCTTTCTTGCAACGTGCCAAGTTGATCAGAAACGCAGTCAGAACATTCCCTCTCGAATAGTTTTTTGGCATCGCAATGTATAGAAGTGTTGGGAATACGAAATTCTGATTTCCTACACACCCAAACGCTGGGACTAAATGCGAAAGTGCGAAAATTCCAGTGGTTAGGAGGGAGTGCTTGGGAGCCTATGGCTGCCACAAAGGGCACCAACGATCCGAAGACGTGGATGTTCCCTGAGCTAACTGGTTCAAAATGTTGGTTATCAAGTTGTCAAGTTGTCGGAAACTCCCTTTCATCATGGTGATTAAGAGGATGGGTGTATCTTCCAAGCGAGAACCTCTGCGCGATAGGCATTTCAGGGAGATCGCAGAGTTATACCCTTTACACGACCATTGAGACAAAGCACCCTTATTCTTAGGAAAACCGGATATGATATACTGCACATGGCGGTCTATTTTAAGCATATCCCATGTTTTCCCATTTCCAAGCGGGTTTTCGTGAACCTGGGACAGGTGTCCCATGGCACCATATGGCACCCATGGTCCCATCATGTCCCATCCCAGGTGTGTTGGAGGCTATGGAGAAAGCTCAGAGAGAGGGCTTGGGCGCCGTGTCGTTGGATGGCAAGCTGGTGGACATCGCTTCCATCAAGCAGGCAGACCCTGGCGGACCTCGGTCTGCGAACTGGAAAATTGCCATGAACGACAGTATAAATCATCGAACTATATCAATGGGCCCTGGTTTTCATGGCCTAAAGTTCCCAGAGGGTAATATTCTCAACTCGGAGATTGGAGGAGCTTAAGGGGCCAGGGATGCTGAAGTGTGAGTCCCCCGTAGCAAATGGCTTTGTCTTAAAACAGGGTGCCCAGAAATCCATCATTTTCTCATATTATCAAAAGGCCATAATTGATCATAATTGGGGATATAGCCAACTGGGAAGCCGAGCGAAGTTGGGCATGTTGGAGCCAAGACCAGCCGGAGGCTGAAGCGATTGTGAAGAAGGCGGAAGCGATTGCAGCCATGTGAGGCACCAGCCAACCTGGCAGGACCCCAGCATGCTGCTGGAGGTGGTATGACTGGTGAATGCCAATTCTTCCCTGGCGGAGTGTATTCGCCAGTGTCGTGAGATTTTCATAGTTTTTCGTTCTATTTTAGGTCGCCAACGGCTGACGACAGCTAAATTTAAAGGGCAGATTGGCCCGTGCCGTTTCTTCTTGACTCTGTTCCAACGAAACTTGAGGCGAAAAAAAAGGTGCTTTTTTCGAGAATCATCCCGCTTGATACTGCGAATTGGGGAAGCTGACCACATCTTACCACTGGTGAGCTACGCTTAGTTTCTCCAATTCTGCATGAAACCCCAGAAAGTGAAAGTGGGGATTTATGATTTATGATCAACATTCATCAAATTAAGTGATTTTAGCCACCAACAATTGCCCATTCCGATTCGTGGCATGATCCTTTTTGCGTTGCTGCTTTTGTTGCTGGCCAGGTGAGACCGAAGTGATTCAGGTCAGGAGCTGCGGCTGATCAGCGGTGGTGGGCAAAGTATGGGGACCGAAGAACGACCTCACCATGGCGACAACTATGGCACTGAGTTTTGTTCCAAAAAGTGGCGATTTTTCCCCAGAATTATCACATCATTTGCCCAGCCGATGTGGAGAAATTCATTGGGCTTTCCATGGAAAACAGAGTGTGTTGTGCAGGCTTCACTTTTCCATAATGATTAGTTGGAGGCTTCAAAGGTTTTCCTGGTTCCAACTAGCAACAGGCCACTCACCTTCCCTTAGGACGATACTGGGCTCGCTTAGTGCTTCACATTCAGATACTCTTGATATGGGAACATTGATGCAAATGGCCTACTTTAGCACTCATGTGTGGCCAAGTCAATCCCATTTTTTTCTTGACATACTCGTACCCGTGCTCACAGGCTGACTCTGCAAAAGTGCTTGCAGACAGCGGACGCCCTGGTGTGAGTTCAAGGTCCAAGGAGTCTCCAAGGTAGCTGCAGAATCTTGATGAACTGCCAATAGTTGGATCATTTCACAATATTTCAGAGTCATTGAGTGTTGCCTAAAATCGGGGCACCAATCGGACTCCCACACCTTGGTTTTCCTCTAAATCATGACCCATCAGTTGGATGATTTCAGAGGTTTCCCTCCGATCTGAGGACATCAGCTCTTCAATGTGCTGCTGCAAGACCTTCCACCTGGCGGGAAGGTGCGGGGTCGGGCGCAGGGAATGCCAGTAACCTCAAAGGGGATTCCAGGGGCACGTGTTTTCCGAGTTTCCCACGAATCCATTGAACTAGTTCTTTCCCATAGCTGTATTTTCACTGAATGTGCCCCATGGCTGCCATAGCTCATCATAGTTCTCCATACTTGCCCATGTTTTGCAATTAGTTTCCATTGTGTTCTTCAAATTTATATAGTTTTTTTTTTTTTTTTTGGGGTGTCCCCTTATATATATATATTTCCCAACGTTGTCCAACATTTTTCACCTCAAAACCATGGGATAGCAGTGGCTTCGTGGTACAAACGGCTCACATCGAAAGCAACTTGGAGGCCTCATCGAGCCCCGTTGCTCCCGGCCACTACTTGCTCAGACTGGCCGGTGAAGAGGCCGGGGGCCTGGGATAGTAGGAAGGCAGATCCTACTGTTTTGGGATGGCTTAAGCCACCCATAAACAATGGTGAGTTTGGGGATGGTTTATTATTGGGTTTGCCATATTAGGTAACAGTGTAGGGATATGTCATTTTCCTATACTTTTCCATGTATGTTTGTACTATCCGGTCACTTAACTTAGCTATGGCAGCTATGGAAGCCATGGCCCATTTAGATTTTTACCCATCAAAACTTGTGGTTTTCATTGTTCTATTAAATTACCAAAGGGTAGGTTAAAATGTAGGGGCAATCACGTTTCTATCTTCTTCTATCTTTTGGGGCTTACGCGGTCCGTATGTACTGGGATAGGATATGACAGGAAGGGAGGCTACAGGGCTCTAGCTACAAGTGATTGGCGCTAAGCCAAGAATTCACCGCATGTTTTTGGGGGTTCCAGCCCTGTTGGGAACTTGCAGAGCTCGCAGCACTGTGACAGTTGAGGATGTTTCCCTACGAGGTGGCCGTTGTGGCCATTTTGAGGCTGAACAATCTGAACAGAACCGCAGCTCTGATCAGCATCTCGTAGTCACCGAATTCACAGCGACAGATGCGACAGGTTTGTGGTGTGGAAGTGCTGGGTTGGGAGCCCTGGGATGGTCCGGGATGGTCTGGGTGTTCAAAGGCTACTTACTCTGCAAGCTGGTTGCCTCTCAGTTGTAAATGGTTGAAAAATATGTCTTAATATGTCTTAATAGCTAATAATGCTAATAGCTCTGTATCCGTACCTGTGTCCTGCAAAGCACAGATTTAATCCACTGCGATTCATTTCAGACACGACAGTGCACGGGTTCTCACTGCACGCTGCGTGTACCCAAGTAAGTTGACATTTTGCCGTGCTTCCGCCAGTTGTTTCATTTTGATTCATATTGTTTCTTGTCTTTTTTTTGACACAGGGAAGTTGGCAACCATGCTGTTGCAAGGGCTCTCGGCTCAGATTGCAAAGATTTAGATCTGTAATCCGCTCGCTTAATATTTCTTGCCCACAAACATGGCCGTCTCCCTCGCTGTCTTTGGAATCTTCGCAGTGGTTCCAGCTGCAGCTGCGACCTGCAGCGGCAATGATGTCAACATTTGGTCGACGAAAGGCTCTGCAGCCTTCTCGGACGATATGGAGTCTGGTCTAGATAAGCAAACTTGTTCAAACTATTGCGTGCTATTGCTAACCCGTTTTTCTCTTCATACATGATCATACAGGGTGAACTGTCAAGCAAATTCAATTCAATCCTGAGCACCAACGCACACACACAGAGCTTCAAGATATTGAACATGTTCTAAATTTGGCAGCAAGAGTGGCCTGCAACGTGAGGAGACATGTGGACGCCAATGTGCTTTGTCGTCAACCGAATGTGCAAGTGAATGTGTCCAGAAAAGGGAGGGTTACACTTCCTCTTGCGCAAGCTGCTTCGGTGGTGTGTTCGGGTGCACCCGAGAGCACTGCAAACTGAAGTGCATCAGTGACTCGGTCACCGATTCGACAAGTTTGATACGTTTGAACTTTTGAGCAATTGAGCTGTCAGCCCTAAGGGACACACCACACTCATCAACCTGAGCAGTTGACATTGTCCTTTTTTTCACGTGCGTTGATCAAGAGCTGATCACTGTTTGGCTGCATGCTTACAAAGGCGTACTTAGCATACACACCGATGCCTCAACATGTAGCTTTGATTCACAGATATGGATCTTGGACTGCATGCACCAGAATGTACGGCACCAGAGGTCTGAAGGTTTGGACGTGCAACCTTGAGGTGGGCAGACTCCAGCATGCAAACAGTGCGTGAAGGATGCAGGCTGCGCCGCCAGCTTCAGCACTTGCAGTGGCTTCACCCCACCCAGCACTGCGTCTGTGGCTACCAGGGCTACCAACTGCACTGGTGCTGCAGATCCACAGGCGAACGTTTGCTACGAGGGTTCAGCCAAGGAGCTGGCGCAGCTGGGCCCAATTTGGCGAATACCGTGAATCATGGATCTTCACATCTCTTCACACTCTAGAATGACTAGAATGTAGCAGGCATGCGCAGGAGCTAGACGAAAAACATTAAAAACAAATGAAATGAATGGGAATGACACAAGACGAGAGTGAAAACAAATTTCCATCATTGGGGTGACGCACTACTGTCTCACGCGCTTACTTTCTCATCATGGTTCTGCATTTTTTCTGGCATATGTTTTTGCTAAGAACTCACAAATTATATTCTCCCAAAGCGTAATGAGTCTAAAAGCAAGCCCAGTGACAAAGCCACAAAGGTGAATGATAAGGCCCATCATGAATCCTCGATGTATTCATTTCTTCCACAACTATGCATTGACAATACACAACCTGTCAGCACCTGTTGTTTTTTAAAGCAAAGAAGTCACCTCATGATTGAAAAGCAAAGCCAGTCACAGTGCCACAAAAGTGGATGATGAGACCCGCCATGTATCCCTCAATAGCTTTATTTCTTCCATTTCTTTGCATATTTTGCATTGACGAGACCCTGTCGTTTTTCAAAAAATAAGTCATCACATGATATCGCCATAATAGAGGATGATAAAACCCACTTCAGCTGGCCGTGTCGCGAAGGTCCTCCCACATGCAACTTTTTTAAAGAAAAATCAAACACGTTTTAATTCTCTTTTTTAAAGAAAACATCTGCAACACCCTTTCCTTGGAAAAACGCAGGGAATCCGCGAAGGGAACTGGAAGGGAACTGGGAAGGCAACTGGAAGGGAACTGGGAAAGGGAAAGGGAACTGGAAAAACACAGCACTTCATTCACGCTGAAGAAAAGGAACTGGAAAAACACAGCATTTTCAATCACGCCCGGGAAAGGGAACTGGAAAAGGGAACTGGAAAAGGGAACTGGAAGCCAGAGCATTTTGAACGACGCCCGGGAAAGGGAATTGGAGAAACACAGCATTTTCAATCACGCCCAAGAAAGGGAGTTGGAAAAACCCAGGAATTGCAATCATGCCTAAGGAACTGAGTTGGAAAAGCACAGCAGTTGCAATCACGCCTAAGGAAAGGAAATGGAAGAAGGCCGGAAGTGAACCAGCAAAGCGCGCGTAACGACAAAACAGAAAAAGCAAATTACAAACTAGGAAAAATAACCCTTCACATTCTCTGCGCTCCTGCTGACCACCGCTCCCCGTACTGTAGATGGACGAATTATTCAAAAACCCTTGTAATCCAATAACCCCCCGCACCCCCAATTACAATGTTGTCTTTTTGGTTTGGTTCGCTTCTTCGAATGGACGAAATAAATAAAACCCTAAGATCAGGAACAAAGATACGAAACCATAACTTATCACGAAAGGTAGCTCCAGAGGGGCTACCTTGAGTTTTACTTTACGAAGTAAAGGGGAGGGCGGCCAGCCCCGTTACCTGATTCTTCAGGAGATTGCTAGTCATTTTAGTACCCCCCCCCTCCACACCTCCCACGCACCCTAAGAGCAGACTCAAAACATTGTAATTTACAGTATTTTTGTTCTTTTCGGATCAAGAAACCACATTTTGCTACATGGTGAAACCTCCGTAAATACCAGTGTTTTTGCTAGGTGCTGGCCAAAAAACACTGTAAATACCGTGCTTTTTACTACCAGAGGCAAAAAACATCGTAAATACCGTGGTTTTGGGCTTCCGACCCGCCAAAAACATCGGTATTTACGGTGTTTTTTGCTCCGAGAGTTGCAAAAACACGCGAAAACACCACCGATTTGACGATTTTCGGCCACTACGGAACCGAGCAAAAACGCTGCAGGGGTAACACCAACACCAACAACAACAACACCAACAGCAACAGCAACAACAACAACGACGACGACGACAACAACAACAACAACAACACCAACACACAACGCACAATGCACAACGCACAACGCACAATGCACAATGCACAACGCACAACGCACAACGCACAACGCACAACGCACAACACACAAAACACACAACACACACACACACAACACACACAACACACACACAACACACACAACAACACACAACAACACACAACAACACACACACACAACCACACACACAACACACACACACAACACAACAACAACAACAACAACAACACACAACAACACACCACAACACACAACAACACACAACAACACACGCAACAACAACAACGCAACAACGCAACAACAACAACAACACACAACAACACACAACAACACACACAACAACACACAACAACACACAACAACACACCAACACACCACAACACACACAACAACACACAACAACACACAACAACACACAACAACACACAACAACACACAACAACACACACAACACACCACAACACACCACAACACACAACAACACACAACAACACACAACAACACACAACAACACACAACAACACACAACAACACACAACAACACACAACAACACACAACAACACACAACAACACACAACACACACACAACAACACACAACAACACACAACAACACACAACAACACACAACAACACACAACAACACACAACAACACACAACAACACACAACAACACACAACAACCACAACAACAACAACAAACAACAACAACAACAACAACACCATCAACAGCAGCAGCAGCAGCAACAACAGCAACAACAACAGCAACAACAACAACAACAACAACACGAACACGAACAATACCAACACCAACAACACGACCAACAACACCAACACCACCAACAAACCCAACCACACCAACAACACTAACAACACTAACAACACTAACAACACCAGAAACACTACCACCATCAACAACACCAACAACACCAATACCAACAACACCAACAACACCAACACCACCAGCACCACCACCACCAACACCACAACCACCACCAACCCCAACCACATCGCCGAAGCCTTTCAGTCGCTTTTACCAGACTCCCCTTCATATTTTTGGAAAGAAAATGGCCGCGTCGCTTTTACCAGACTCCACTTTATGTATTTTTCCCTCCCCTCTCCCCTTCATTTTTTCTTCGGTTCCTTTCTTGCTTACCTACCTTTCGTGTTCCCCCTCTCAAGTGTTGAAATTTTGGGGGACAAGGGGTAGCCTACAAGTCATGGATGTGGGGTTTGAATAATTTGTCCATCTACTGTAGGATGGTGTGTGAAATTAATGACAAGGATTAGAAGAACAAAGATGTGAGACATGCCTGGTTGACAAGACACTCGCTCTCGGGGCTTGTGGTCGGCACATGTCGATTCGACTCGACACCTGTGATTTGTTTTGTGTGACACCAGGTTCAAAGAGACCGTCCATGTGAAGGTCGAGTCTTTCAAGAATGGACAGGGCGTCATGGATCTCAATGGGTCTGGTGCTAAAAGGATCAATTGCCTCGGCAAGCAATTCACCAAACATGGGCAAGAGATCACCACAGATCTCAGTGACTGCAGCCCTGCTTTGCTGAAATTGTCGGATGTAAAGTACTGCTCCAATCAGGACATGGTGATGGTGACTGCTAGTGTTGCAGGATTTTCTGAACATCTTTCATTGAGCAAAGTGGCTTGCGAGGCAGAGATGATTGTATGAAATCAAGTCCAGCCGTTAGCCACAAAACCGCACGTGGTGTAGTGAGACAGTTTTGAATCTGTCATTTGCTCAGCTAAACCCTGAGCCCTGAGCATTTTTGAGCAAATCGTTGATCCTTGATCCGCTTTTAGTCACTAAAGTCCAAAGCTGCCATCGATGCAGTTGGTATCATAGCAGCAGTGCAGAAAAAGGCAGATTCTCATCCCTGCTGCTTCTACTTGCTACTGCACGTACGCGCACACACACACACATGTATACACACCTATATATTATGTGTTTGATACATAATATGTATACATATTTTGGCCAGCGGAGGGGAAAAACACGCTAGCGTCATTGACGCTTTTTGCTTTCTCACGTGTTAGCATATCTGGGGTGATCGAGGCAATAGAGTTCTATCTTCTTGCGTTTTGATCCAGTTATTTGCTTTAAGTTTCACATGCAACTTGCAATATGCTCTTGATGCTACGCTCTTAACTTTTACTTGTAATACGGTCTTGATGCTGCGCTTTTAACTTTTAATACTTTTAACTTTCACATGCAACTTGCAAAGCGCTCTTGATGCTACGCTCTTCACCTTCACATGCAACTTATAACTTGCAACATGCTCTTGAAGTGCTGACGGAAGTGTCCATTCTGATCCCTTATAAAGCTTTTGCCCAAACGCAAAGTCAATGTAAATTCACAAGCGAAATCAAACAAACACCCCAAATTGGGTGTTCAAAATCACATGAAAATTTCTTGAGCAAATTGCTACATAGCGCTGTGGTGATATATATATACTGCAAAAACGCTCAGTTCGTGAGCGCAAAAAATCCTGGGCGGGATATTTTTTAATGGAGGGCTATTTTTTGGTGGACTTTTTTTTGGGTTTTCCAGCCTGGCTTTGTGGCTTTTATGGCTTCTGTGGCTTTTGTGGGTTTGTGGCTTTTGCTTTACCTTGCTTTTCCTATCTATTTATCTATCTAATCTATCTAATCTATCCAGTCTAACCTAATCTAATCTAATCTAATCTTATTTTACCGAATCGCATCTTATAATTTCTTATATATCTAATCTAGTCCGACCTAATCTAATCTAGCCTAATCTCATCTTATCGTATATATCTTATCTAATCTTATCTTACATATCTAATCTATTTAATCTATCTAAACTATCTATCTATCTAATCTCATCTATTGATCTAATCTATCTATCCAATCTCATCTCATCTAATCTAAATCTAAATCTCATCAAAATCTAACTAATCTAATCTAATCTAACCTAACCTAATCTAATCTAATTTAATCTAATCTAATCTAATCTAGTCTATATAGAGAATCTCCGTTGCATCAGGATTCCTTGAGAGTATATTTGCCCCCCCCCGCGGCATGGTGAGCAAGTTCTTTGGCAGCCAAGAAGAGAAAGAAAGAAAAGACCGCTGGGTTGGCGAGAAACAGCGATATTCTCATGATTCTCTCTTATGTCTAATGCCTTTTGCTTGAAATTCTCCTTGAATGATCATTACAGTGCCGCTTAGCCAGTAGCACAGTGTTTGTTGGCAGATGTTGGCAGCGTTCCTATTTTGTCTTTTTGGATCTCAGCTTTTGTTGGTAGGTTTTGTAAGACCCATCCTCCAGACCCAGAAACTGCAGTTCACAGATCTCCCAGGTACGCAGCCTTGGCAGCTCGTTTTGGGTTCCCCCTGGGCTCAAGAAGGGTTGGGGTGCCTCAAAGGGCCCGGGGGCGGGTGGATCGGAACTTCTTGAGCCCTGAGTCCTGAGTGACTGTAAGGATCCTTAGCTCAAACTGAAGCTTCCTAGCTGTGGGGCAACCAGCGGCCGCAACATTTGATTAGTTGATGCTGCATTGGTTTCACGGTGACGTTCCACCACTTTGCTGAGAACTATAGGGCCTTATAGGGAATGACACTACCTGTCCAAAAGAAATTTGCAGCAGATTATGCCCTTTGTTAGGTCAACAAATCCGAGCATCAGAGATTTGTAGGTGTTTTCCTTGAACTTGAGGGTTTCCAAAGCTCTCTGGTTCAAGAAAAGGCTGCCCTCCAAGAATACAATCAGGCCATGGCCAATCCACCGTACCCTCTGAAACATGGCGATGCAATGGAAAATCATCCGTTCACAGATGATTTTCCAATCAAAATGCCCATTGATCACGGTTTCCCAGTGCCATGTTTGATGACCGGAGGGCATCCCAGCCAGCTGGTTTGGACTCCACTGTGTGCGACAAGAACTGCATGATTTTTCCCATATCCATATCCCCCATGTATAGCTCACTATAAAGTGGACATCCTTTGCGCTTATAAAGTGGGTTTCCGGTCGCCACTTTATATACCGACAATGGGGGATAAAGCCGTGTTTTGCGCGAGAAACATGCCCTTGGACCTGGAAGATGACTTTATAGCAACGTTGGCTTTCCAGTTTATACCCGGCTGGTTCCCCACAAGGAAACGACTCAATATATGCGGCAATGCATTTTATAGACCGTTGGTTCCCTTCAAAGAATGGCCATAATATGTCACACCATCCACTTTATAGAAACATGTCTCCCCAATGATTTCGGGCCAATATCTTTCTGTTGGGGCTGTATACATGGCAAAGCACTTTATAGAGTGAAACTTGCCCTTTAAGAAGAAGAATTTGTGCTGCATCCAGGGCACTTTATAGAAAGAAAATTGCGGCAGAGCATTTTATAGAGTCATGAGATACATCACCCAAATCACTTTATAGAGCTGCCCAGGACCCCATTCACCCTGAGGACCCCTTTCAAGGGAAATCTTCTTCTCTATAAAGTGGCCAGTCCAGGTAAAACCCCTGAAAAAACAGAATCTATGTTGGACTGGCCACTTTATACCCCCTCCCCCAACAGAGAATGCCTCTATAAAGTGGCCAGTCCAGGTAAAACCCCTGAAAAAACAGAATCTATGTTGGACTGGCCACTTTATACCCCCTCCCCCAACAGAGAATGCCTCTATAAAGTGGCCAGTCCAGGTAAAACCCCTGAAAAAACAGAATCTATGTTGGACTGGCCACTTTATACCCCCTCCCCCAACAGAGAATGCTTCTATAAAGTGGCCAGACCAGGTAAAACCACTGAAAAAACACATTTTTACCTGGAATGGCCATTTTATACCCCCTCCCCCAACAGAGAATGTCTCTTTGAAGTGGCCAGTCCAGGTAAAACCCCTGAAAAGACAGAATCTATGTTGGACTGGCCACTTTATACCCCCTCCCCCAACAGAGAATGCCTCTATAAAGTGGCCAGTCCAGGTAAAACCCCTGAAAAAACACATTTTTACCTGGAATGGCCACTTTATACCCCAGCCAGTGGGCTCCAGGACTTTGACCCGGAAACGGAAGGACTGACAACAAGGTAAAGGGGGAAAACTACAACGGAGAGGTACAACGGGAAGGCTACCACAAGAAAATGAGACATGTCACGTTTATATACGTTTATTGTTTTCAATGTGTCATATAGATTGGCGATGATTGGTATATTGAATATGTTGTAGATGTATTTTGGAACATATGTATACCTATGATTCACACATCAATATAAATATATATAAATCATAAACACATGCCAAACCAAAAACTTTTAGCTGAGTATTGTATTCCCAATCTGTTGGCAAATGTCCAGCCGATTCACCATGCGTGACCCAACAAGATTCAAACTATGGATTGTTTACTTTTGAAAAAAAAATACTGGGTGAATCTACGTATATCTATGACGACAATCTCCCAAAATCATCCTAAAAATCTATGGACATCTATGGACCAAAACCACGGCCACATGCCCATCCTCTATAAAATGGTTTGCAAGAAAGTTCAGCTCTATAAAGTGGTTTGATCACGTCATTTCTGGCAGCCCCACCCTCTGTATAAACTGGCCGGTCCATGCCCATCCTCTATAAAATTGTTTGCAAGAACCAGTAAAAAAATTTTTCGAAAGTAAACAATCCATAGTTTGAATCTTGTTGGGTCACGCATGGTGAATCGGCTGGACATTTGCCAACAGATTGGGAATACAATACTCAGCTAAAAGTTTTTGGTTTGGCATGTGTTTATGATTTATATATATTTAAATTGATGTGTGAATCATAGGTATACATATGTTCCAAATACATCTACAACATATTCAATATACCAATCATCGCCAATCTATATGACACATTGAAAACAATAAACGTATATAAACGTGACATGTCTCATTTTCTTGTGGTAGCCTTCCCGTTGTACCTCTCCGTTGTAGTTTTCCCCCTTTACCTTGTTGTCAGCCCTTCCGTTTCCGGGTCAAAGTCCTGGAGCCCACTGGCTGGGGTATAAAGTGGCCATTCCAGGTAAAAATGTGTTTTTTCAGGGGTTTTACCTGGACTGGCCACTTTATAGAGGCATTCTCTGTTGGGGGAGGGGGTATAAAGTGGCCAGTCCAACATAGATTCTGTTTTTTCAGGGGGTTTTACCTGGACTGGCCACTTTATAGAGGCATTCTCTGTTGGGGGAGGGGGTATAAAGTGGCCAGTCCAACATAGATTCTGTTTTTTTCAGGGGTTTTACCTGGACTGGCCACTTTATAGAGGCATTCTCTGTTGGGGGAGGGGGTATAAAGTGGCCAAACATAGATTCTGTTTTTTCAGGGGTTTTACCTGGACTGGCCACTTTATAGAGGCATTCTCTGTTGGGGGAGGGGGTATAAAGTGGCCAGTCCAACATAGATTCTGTTTTTTCAGGGGTTTTACCTGGACTGGCCACTTTATAGAGGCATTCTCTGTTGGGGGAGGGGGTATAAAGTGGCCAGTCCAACATAGATTCTGTTTTTTCAGGGGTTTTACCTGGACTGGCCACTTTATAGAGGCATTCTCTGTTGGGGGAGGGGGTATAAAGTGGCCAGTCCAACATAGATTCTGTTTTTTCAGGGGTTTTACCTGGACTGGCCACTTTATAGAGAAGAAGTTTTCTTTTGAAAAATTCCTCAGGGTGAATGGGGTCCTGGGCGCGCCGCGCGCGCGCGCGCCAAAAAGGTGTCAAAATTGGAGCCATTTTGGCGCGCGCGGCGCGACCAGGACCCCTTTCACCCCAAGGACCCCTTTCAAAGGAAAGTGTGTTAGAGACATTCTCTGTTGGGGGAGGGTATAAAGTGGCCAGTCCAACATAGATTTGGTTTTACCATAGATTCTGTTAACGAGTTCGATATAGATATTTGTCTGGCTGTCGGTTTCGTTCGGTTTCGAAGTCATTCGAAGTCTTTTGGGTTCCCCATCGATGAGATCGATGATATTCCCCCAAGGTTTGAACGTGGCCCCTCAACTTTATAGACAATCATGTCGATGCTGCCATCGTCGCGATTAAGAAAATCATCGCTACTACAACGATCGTTGTTTAGCCGGAAATCCACATTATAGTGCCACTGTTCTGCACAAGTATTACTATCTGGATGTTCGGCATCTCACTTTATAGTCATGGGACATGTTCACAAGTACCCTCAAAAACCTGCATCGAGTTTTATGTTTTTACGCGGCCAGGCGACTTTATACAAACGTTGGATTTTGACTTTATAGACAAAACATGTTGGCTTTCCACTTTATAGACTCCAGACATGTGGCCATTCCAGTTTATACCAGGCTATTCTCTATAAAGTCGGCCGCAAAGCATCTAGCGGGCTATACATGGGGGATATATCCATATCTTAGGCAGGCATGCCCACATTTTGTATCTCTTTGTTCCTATCAGTAAGCAAAATCATGTGAAATCATCATAGAATCCCTGATTGAACTCCTACCTTTGACCCATACCCAGCTAGTCATTGCTTCATACCATCATCAGCCCCAGGCATGAAGCCTCCCTGGCTCACCTGGCAACTGTGCTGCGGCGACGAGCTGGAAGGAGTGGGTCTGGGCTGAAATGGCGAGGGAATCTGGTGAAAATCCCGGAAGGTGTGGGGTAAAAAGATGGAAACACCGTGATTTCCGGTGAATATGTTCGAAACCAACCCAATTAATTCCAATGATCTATCTATCTAGCTGGAACACTTTGCAAGGGGCAACCTAAAACCAGCCCACGTTTTGCTTTTTTCTTGGGTACATTTAGCAAGCAAACATGCCAACAGAGTCTAGTCCATCTATTATTTTCTGATTTGGGATGTCAACAGCAATGCCAGTTCCCTTGAACAGTTATATAGTGGCTTTGCTAAATCCATTTCTCGGTAGGTTCGAACCCCCCCCATTAAATAACACATCAACTCCCATGCTGGTTAACATCCACCATCTTCCCAATTTTGTAGGTTCCCAGTGTTTGGTGCTTGGAGGTTTGGAGGGCTGGAACTTGGTGGAACCTCCAATTTTTCTCCGTTGAACCACCCAGCTGGGCCCAGCTGGGTGCCCAGCGTCTTTCACCAGTTGGGGCTGCAGCTTCGTCTACGACACCCGGGATGAGCGGGGCGCTCGGTCCGGTCACCCGGCACGCTGCTGAAGCAACTTGCCAGACTTGGTTGAGCCGACTGGGTGAATGGTAGATTCATGCACCGTTAAGTTGCGATACTTTGAGCACATGTTGTAAGATGATGATAGTTTGTCCTGTCCTGGTCGGTGTTTTTTTGGTGTGTGTGCGTGTGTTTACTTTCTCGGTGCTGCGGAACAATGAATTATCTCAGATGAGCTCTGCAGTAGGCTCCCCAGAATTCTTGAACACTTTTGGCGGACAGCACTTCAGGACTGGTGGCAACATTGAATTTTTGGGACGCCCCCGTTAATCAACTGGGCTATTGTGAATCCAGGGTGAATAAAGTTGTTGGGTTGGGATGTGGATTGTCTTCCCAATGTCTTTGTGTCCGGCCTTCGCCCACTGCCACAATGGTGCCCCGATGGATCCCTGTCACTGTTGTGAGCTCGGACCTGTACCTGTAGGAACACATTCCTGTGACAGAAGGTGAACATCTTTGCGTGCTCCATCTTTGTTCGTTCCTAGGCCCCGCAGCAAGCTGCAGTTGTCATGTCAGGAGTCATGAGCATGGATGAGCATCACACCGTTGTCAGTTGTCCAACCTTCAACGCCACCAAACAGCTCAACAATTTTTCATCAAAATTCATCAACTATTTTCCGGATATCCGCGGCCATGCCATGCCGGGCCGTGGCAAGGCCACGGCGAAGCCCAAGGGCGTCCCGTGCCGGCGACACAGCCGGCCCCCCGGCTGCGTGGTGCGCGCCGCCGCGGCCGTGCGGATCCAGGCCTTCTACCGGGGACGCCTGGGACGGCAGCTGGCCACGCGGAGGCGGCAACGGATGGAGCAGGAGAAGTTGGAGGAGGAACAGCAGAAAAGGATGGAGCAGAAGAAACAACAGGTGGGGATAGGTGGAACTGAGGATGGTTGGGAGGTGAGGCTTTGAACATCTTTGAGCTGTTTCGAGTCAATTTGATAGTGTGCAGTTTCTTTTTTTGGTGAGTTGAGGGCATTTGGGAGGATTATCCTATCCCACTGGCTGGTTGGAACAGATTTTACCAGTTTAGAATGTTGTAGATGGGGTAAGTAGCCCCATGTAGCCCCAATAGTCCTCCATGTAATAATTGTTTGCAGCAAGTGGATTTTGCGCTTGAGTTTGGCACAAGTAGCTTTCATGATTTTTGATGTGATGCTGGCAGTGGCCCCAAGGCTTTGGAGGAGGCTGAACGTCAGAAAAAAATGCAGAAGGAGCCAGTTCTTTGCGGGGCGGGGTCACAGATATGGACGCTGTTTACATCCAATTCTGAGGTGTTCGGTTTCTACACACCCCAGACCCAGATGCTACAGTACGACCCTTGCCATCTGCTCAAGAAGATTTTAGCAATTTTTAGCCCCAAGACAATCGCCCAGAGGTTTTCTGGGTTAGAATATGTTCGACCCATATGGCCCACAGATCTTTGTGAAGCCCACAGTTTGAGTTCTGTAGCATGTTCCAGTTTCTTTCGGGTTGGATCTTAAGGCCTTAAGGCCATTTCATGTCTTCTATTAGAATTATTGCGCACACACACACAGATATATATATATATAGATAGATATAGATATAGATATAGAATGATATAGATATAGATATATATCTTTATCTGTAATATACACATCCAAGGGCGGCGTATTTGAGTCCAAATGGCACCACATTCCTAAGTTGTGGAAAAACATGAAGCACCTTCAATTTTTTGACAGGCACCCTTCGCCCCAACAACTCCGGACGCCCTCGCTGAACTTGGCAGGAGAATTTGCTGAAGGAGTTCCGGGAGCGAAAATGCACCCTGGAAGAGATGTGCCAAGGGCTGCCTTCCCACACTCGTGACTGGGAGGCGGGTAACAGCTGCTGGGAGGTGATGGGGCAACCAAAACATGCAAAAGCTGGGAAGTGGCCTTATCTCACCTTGACAAGGGGTTTGCCTCAGGCATTTTGTTGTGACCTTTTTCCGAGTTCCAGGAGAAACCCTTGATGCTTCTGGAGATGTTGGACGGAGTTGGCTGCTGCGAAGCCTGGCTGGGGCGTCACATGGATGGCAGATCGGCCAGAAAGGCCTACCTGGCACTGGCCAGGCCTCCGGGTGGGGAGGATGTGAAGAAACTGTTGGGTTGCCCATGGTTGCCCTATAGTTCAGAAGATGAAGAAAGATGAAGAAAAGCAGTGGAAACACTACAAAAGGTCAAGCTGTTCCTTAGATGCTTAAGACCTTACTGCGGGTGATGGTGGATAAATGGGGAAGAGTAGTTGCACATTGAACTCTTCGAGAAGGCGATGGAGAGAGAGTTGCACATAGGATTCTTTGAATTTTCGGCTGGTCAATTCAGGCCAAACAGCTCTGTCATCTCAGATTTGGAGATCTTTCCATACTACATACAGGCCATAAATAAAATACACTGAGTTCATGAGCGAGAGAGAGAGAGAGACAGAGAGATATATATATAATATATATATATATGTATGTGATATACATATTACATCGTCAGACAGGTTTCTCCGACTTGGCATTTGGCAAGCACAATTTTTCACCCCAGGTGATGGGAATCCCCACTGGACCAGGAAGTGGCACCCCGACAAATGGACGGTGCAAGGCGAGCGCTGTGTGGCCATTGCCACCGAGGTGGCGAAGCAGAATCTGGGCTGATGGGGGGGTTGGATGATCCCATGGATCCCATGGATCCCTAAATATCTGAGAGATACCCGGCCTGGTAAACGTTTACATAGCTAACTGGAAAATCACCATTTTTAATGGGAAAATCCACTATCAATGGCCATTTTCAATAGCTATGTTAGTTTACCAGAGGGTACCCATGCTATTCATAATGGCATTTCCACCAACACCTTTTAAAGTGGAACGGAGATACAAGTGAGAAACATCTTTTCCCACTTGCAGACTTGCAGGTGACTTTCTCAAGGAGGGTACACCAAACATGTTTTGTTTTCCATAGTATTCCCCAAGGAGAACCACATCATAGCACCTGTCCCATCTGCAACGTCTTCAAGGCTGGTCCGCGCCTATGAGCAGCTCTGCATCGACCTCCCCCGCGCTCCGGCGGACAACTGCGCTGCCGAAGACGACGACGAGACCCGCGAGTGCTGCGAGTTTGCCAGCTGGGTCGGGGTGTCTTTCCACGGGATGGAGGACCGATGTCCGATCTTGGGAAGGACATACTCTATTTTCAGGCAAAGAAGGAAAGATGTTCCCGGAAGATCGAAGATCGTGGAAGCATTGTGGAAGCCATTTTTGGTTTGTTTGAAAGTGGCAGAGGCTACAAAGGGCAATCTCCATGGGCAAGGTGATGATTTTGGAACTCCCAAAATTCTGAGACAGCCCCATTTGCAAACCTGATGTAGGAGTCCCAAGGGGTTTGGATTCGAAATTTAAATGGAGGGTGAACCATTCAACATAGAATGGAGCCCTGCCCAGGAGATTTGGAAGGAACGGCGTGGAGTGAAGAGATGAACATTTCAAGATTTACCCCTCCATCTGGGCCCCAAAAGGGGGCCCAACTGCTTGGAGTATCAGAAATTGGCCGAAGTTGGACTCCAAGTGCATCCAGTAGCGTCGCCTTGCCCGTCGTTTGCGGTGCAATGCGCAAAAATTGTTGGCCAGAGGAGTTGCTGTGGGGACTGGCGGTTGGGAGATGCTTTCGGCTTTTCGAACCGAAGAAATCAGAAATCCCCACATTCAAGACTCTATTCATCCAACCTGACAATTCATAATTCCAATTTCGGTTTTTGTTTAGTTCCCGGTCATGTTTAGTTCGCAATTTTGTGCAGATTTTAAATTTAACTTCGATAGTCTGTGTCTGTAATGCTTGATCTAGACTCATTGCCCGCAAAAAAACGGGCGCAATGATCATTTTGGCAGAAATCCTGCACGACTTATTACCACCAGTTCAGTAACGCAATCGTAGCCTCAGAAAGATAGAACAGTAATTCACCACTGTTCTAGTAATCTAGTAGGATTTTACTTTTCCAATCTTTTTGGGTTTGCTACAAAGCTTCACAATCTATAGAATTACCCTCCTGCAATCAAACACGGCAATGGAACATCCACATACACCCACTATTTATAGTTGATTTTCCCATAAACACTTCCATTTGTAGGGGGTCTTTCCAGCTAGCCACGTTTGAAAGTCCCCATTAACTTCCATGAACTTCCATTTTTTGTCCCATGAAATCCGGATTTGTTGATGGTGAAACCTCCATGTATACTCATTTACAGAGGATTCTCCCAGATTTTTCCTATGATTTTCCTATCCCTGGAAGTCACAGGGGCATTCCCACGGCTCCATGGAGCCCAAGGGGGGCTCCGATCTCCAAGGCTCTCGGACGGAGCGGTCAACGTCGGACTCCTCCGGCGGAAGAAATCTTTGCGCGTGGCGGTGCGAAGGGATGGGGGTCGATGGGCACAGTCCACTTCCACCAATGATATGTAAGTAATATATATATATATAATATTATATTATATTATATAATATTATGTATTTTTATTTATTTATTTATTTATATATATATATATATCTCTAGACTATTATAATGACTATAGATTTTTTGTTGAGATATAAATTCCGCAGATATAAAATTGTGGGTGAGTATACCCACCCTTAAGGAGAGAGAGACTATACACACACACAGATATGTAACTAACTAACTGAGATAAATAGATAAATAAATGAAAAAATAGATAAACAAATAAATAAATAGATACATAAATACATAAATACATAAATATGTATATGTATGTATTTAAAAAGTGGACATATACATGCACGTAGAGGGCATGCTGGAGAGGAGCGAAACAAGTGATGTTGTCATTGCATGATGTGCAGATTTGGCAACCAGAGGCTTCGGATCCAACTCGCCAACTCGAACGGAGGGGGTGAGATGGTGCCCTTGCAGCTGGCGTCACATCCTTCCAGCATTGTTACTAAATGATTTTAGTACTAATAATCCCAGACTTTGGGAAGGGAACATCTACATGAAACAATTTTGGGCGCAAAAAAAGTGTGAAACATAGATTTTCCATTTCCCGAAACCGGCTCTTGCTGGCAGGTTACCGGCGTTCCCATGGGTTTGTCCGAGGAACAGCAAACTCGCCTTGCGCGAGCGTTTGGAAACCCAGGAATCCTCTGTGTTTCTGAATCCATGGGGTACAGAGAGTATCCCCAGTTTTTCTATGGTCGATGTACTGGGGAAAGTCGTGCTGACCAAGCATCAAATTGGAGGGCAACCGATTTCAGACAAAACCATGTTGTTTTACGGGGAAGGGCACCTTTTTCTGGCCTACAGACTTGGTGAGTGACGCCAAGGCCTTTCCTGATCCCGTCCGCTGGCATGCTTGGGACTGGGTTATGATCCAATGAACAAAAAGGATCTTCGGGTAAACCTTGTGCCCGGCAAAATTCGTTTCTTTGACCACTGTCATGGAGGTCCTGTAGGGATTTGTGGGGTACTGTAGCTAAGGTTAGCCGGTTAGCCATGATATTCACCCTTGGGACTCTCTGTAGCTTTCAACAGGGATCTGCGCCCTTGTCATCTTTGTTTGCCAGGGGGTTATCTCATCCGGCACATCGTAGCTGCAGTCACTGCAGTTCGCGTAGGGAACGTTATATCACTCCGTTGTCCCTGAGAGTGCCTGCAGTATCTCAGTAATTTTGCACCCGTTTCGAAGTATCATGATTTGATCGATTTGGCACAACAAAATTACACCTATGATTGGCAAATCGAGCAGCATTATACTTGATGTGATATAACTCCATCTAATATATGGCTAGTAAATAACAATAAATAACCATCTATGGTTTAGTAACGTTTAGTACATTTGCTAACAATTCTTGATACTTATAGCCATAGTAACCATTGAGCCAGCAGTTCACCAGCCAGGTGGGAATTCTTGCCCTTCCACTCTGGGCGCTTGGTGGTCATCTGAGGTCGAACGACCGCCTTGGCGGCTGTTGGAAAAATCGGAGTTTGGAGCAGCCTCTGGGGCTTCCAACATGGTTGGAACGTACACTTTGATGATTTTTGTGTCTATACATAAATGAATATAAATACGAATATAAATATAAATATAAATAAATAAATACATAAATAAATAAATAAATGTATATATTAATATATCACAAATGATTTATATATTATTTTCATGTATTTTCATACTTTGATGATTTATACATATATACATGTACATATCATATTATATAATATACTATCAACATGACATAGAATAGAAATGAATAAAATATCACCATGTCCAGGCCATGCGGATGGGATATCATATGGGGCCAAATTCTGAGTGCCATTGTCCGCTTGAAATGTCGAAATTTGGGCGTTCCTGCTAGGCACTTTAAGGTTCCTACCAGTGAACTTGCTTTTTTATATTTTTTTAAGACCGAATTCCATGACAGAGAGATTTTTGACCATTCAGCTGGTAAACCTTCAGACCTTCAGCTTCAACCTGGCTGATTGTCAGGTTTTTCAGCCAGAAAACCCAATGTTTGAAATCAGATGCCGCTGAAATTCAGGGTTCCTGGTAGCTGCAGCCCTTTTCGGAGGGGAGCTGTGCCTCTGTGGTGGGCTTTGGCCAGGCTGGGTCCAAAATCTCAATGTGAAGATCTCCTGGAAAGTCATCTCAATATCAACCTAAACCCACCAAATCAAGATATAGATAACTGTGGTAAGGTCATGCGTAGATAGTCCATTCTCTTCCCATCTTGTGATCACCACATGAGTGTTTCCTAGAGGGATGGTCGACCCAGGCGCTGCAAGCATGGTGGAGTTTGAGTATGATATGACCAGATGGAAGGACAGCTTCGGAGAGATTTGTTCGACGGGTGCAGCCGTGAGACCTCAGGCAAAGCATTTTTACCACCCAAGCCACCGTGCATGTGTGTGGGGGTCATGTAATGTTATTTCATATAAATTCTGAAGGCATATCCAAGAACGTCAACAATTTTGGGATGGTTTATGTTTTTTTTTTTGTTAGAAAGCTCTGGTTATATTTTTGGCATATATATATAGAGTAATATAACATATATTCTTTAAATAATAACAATAATGATAATAAAACAAAAAAATAAATAGCAAAAAAATAAGAAGAACAACAATAATAATGATTGATAATAATAGTAATGATTATATATATATAGTTATTTAACAACTTGCATATACATTTGTAATAAGATACGACAGTTGTGTCTGTGAGGAGAATAGCCCAGCTATTTTTCTGGACGAAGAACCCGTCTCGTGATAACTGTAACTCACCATTGGGGTGATCCAGCAAGTATCATTCATTTTCTGAATGTGTTTATCATTGAGTTTAAGCCACATTCGAATGTTGTTTGATGTTTTTCCCATTGGACACCAAGTACTACCCTCTGGTAAACGTTTACATAGCGAACCGGAAAATCACCACGTTTAATGGGAAAATCCACTATAAATGGCCATTTTCAATAGCTATGTTAAATTACTTAGAGGGTATTCTCAATATTAATGTGGCAAAGCCATAAGGTAAACAATCTCCCAAATCACCATAAATGAGTGGTTTTTGAATCATCCATAGTCATGGTATAAACTTTATGGCATTGGCTTTCCCACAAAAAAATCCAATTATCCATTCGTCATCCATTATTGTTGGTTATAGCCTCATGAACCACTCATACCCAGTGTTGACCATTGTGAAGCATGGTTAAGGGTTCTTAAGGGTTGACATCTTCAAGCATCTTCCACCGCCGTTTTTCCATGGACACCAGAACGCGAAGATCTGGAGTGGTGGACCTGTCGAAGATTGGGAGGTCGGGTGATCTCTGAGACCTTCCAGCTACGTTAGAGTACCGGAGGGTAAGATCATAGGTTTCCTCAGGTGTCACCCTCTTGTAAACATACAGAAAGAATCCAAAAGATGTGGAGAACCCACCATGAATGTAGATCATTATCTGAACGGGAAAGCTCTGGTTTTCCATTGGGGCGTTTGCGCGGGTTAACTTCAACTTGAGCAAAATGATATAAAACCAGTGCCAGTAAAATCAACTTTCTCGGCAAGTTTTTTGTCCCAAACGATAGCTAAGGGTTTTTCTTTTAATATATATATATATAACTTGGTTGTGGTTGTTGGTTGTTGGTTGTTGGTTGTGGTTTGTGGTTTGTTTGTTTGGTTGGTTGATTGGTTGGTTGGTTGTTTGGTTGGTTGGTTGGTTGGTTTGGTTGGTTGGTTGGTTGTTTGGTTGGTTGGTTGGTTGTTTGGTTGGTTGGTTGGTTTGGTTGGGTTGGTTGTGGTTGTTGTTGTTGTTGGGTTTATGGCAGATGTAACATGACAGAACTACATCTGGGGGCCGGCAGGTGCTGCGTGCCGACGGGTCCAAGCCTGCAGTGAGCGTGCATCCACGCGCCTTGCCCGGCCTTATTGGTGGAACGGCAGGTGGTTGTCTTTTCGTGCAATAAATGGGTTTCTGACCACCAAGAAATGCAGAAACATTAGAAACTCTTGGAAAACATAGGAAACTATAGGGAGATCTTGGACGCTCAAATGGGGCTTAACCAACTCAAATCAGGAGTTACTGGTTTAAGAACAACTATGTCAACTACGGGTTCAAACATCCTGGTTGATTGCCGGTGGTATATCAATCGCATTCACCTTCCCTACCGGTCTGTTCCTCAGGGTCCCCACGGAAAGTTACGGTCGCTTCTTCCGAGGTGACATGATGGACTACCATGGCTTGAGGCTCGGCAAGTCTAACCCTTTGAAGTTGGAGAGTTTCTGTTTGACCCATCTTGATCCATCATTTCAGCATTTCCCATAAACGTCATCCCCTTGTTATCCTTGTTCATTTCTGATTTGACGGCTAGGATTCACGGATTGAAACAACAACGTTAGCTGCTTCCCCTTCTGAACCAGTCCCTGTGTCCTCCCTTCTGTGTAATCATGGGTCATCCGCTGGGGATTGCCCGAATCGATCGCCAGTAGCATGTGGCCACGCGAGCTCTATTCTCGGGCCGTGTGCGTGGGGGAGGAGCAGGTCACAGAGGTGATCAAGTTGCAGGAGTGGGGCTGGTCCGGGGGCCTTGAATGGGTTAGGACTGCTAGTGACACGCCCTTGACCCTTCATGTGAGATATGGCTATGGATCAATACCTATTAATTAATACCATTTTTAGGGGGATGAACATCCATTTACCAGCTATTTTGATGTTCACCAGGGGTACAAGGTTTTGACACACTGCCATATATACACACAATCACACACACATATACATATACATATACATATGCATATGCATATGCATATACATATACATATCTTATATACATATACATACACACACACACATACATCGTATAAATATTCCCTTGGAACACTGATGCTTCTTAGTCGGCAAAGTTACAGAAAAAATGCACCACCAGTTGGGATGCATGGAGATACTAGGCCATAATATGACCCAAATGTGGGCAAATATGCCAGCATCACTCGCCACTTCTGAGACTAGGAGGAGCTGAAGTTCCACTTCTACTACACCGGGTGCCGGGGGGCTGTGATGAGAATGGAGCAAACAACATCAAACAACTCTCAAGCTGAGAGTTTATCAGATTATCAGAGTTTGGGCATCTCCAATTTATCTTGCTGATTGTGGGTGGGAAAAGGATAGATTATTTCTAGTTGCCATCAAAACCATGGAGATAACACTTACCCTGGATGAGAACTGGAACCAAGGACGGAAAGCGACAAATGGGTATGGCTCCAAAAAAGAGGCTAGCAATGGACATGCAAAAGGTATGGGACATTTTTATTTGCATTAAACGTTCCACTTTAAATGGAGGTTTCCTGAAATAGGGGTACCCTCAAATCATCCATTTTAATGGTATTTTCCATTATAAACCATCCATTTGGGGGTACCCCCATTTATGGAAACCTTCAAATTGATCTAGAATCTATACCCAAAGCATCGACCTCTGCGCAGGTTGGACCCCAGGGACGGCACTGAGGACCCAAAGGAATACATGTGTCCTGCAGCCAAGTCATAGACGGGGTTGAAGGTGTTGGGGAATTATCACCTGGAGTTGAAATGAGAAGAGGTGTCGAGTTGTAGGGGGACACAGTTGTCATTTGACATCCATTATACATCCATTTAGATCATTTAGCAGGGTGTTGGGAGCAACCCTCAAGTATGGGATCTACTTCTACTGGGAATAGTTGTCATGTGTTTCGGCCAAAAAAAAGTACCAAACAAACACACAATCCACATCAATCCACAATGAAGATTCTGACAAAATCAATTTTGGAGAAATTGAACGTTCCAACGCATTGCCGGCATAGGAATTGCCGGCGGAACCTCGGTTCGATTTGGGTGATTTGTGATTGGATCAATCTTTCGCCATGTTTTTGTGCGGAGATACGATGAACACAAAAAAGATCAAACATTCCACGGGGGACTGGGGACGTTTTCCACCGAAAAGAGCCTGCTTTGATATCGCCGAGGTCTGGTGGTTTACAGCAAGGCCAATTGGAAGGACATTCAACGAGGCCAGTGCGTGCGATTTGTGGAGGAAGATGAGGGGTCCTGTTCGATGGATCTGGGTGTTCCTGGTTCAGCAATCCTTGAAAGGGAAAGTCAACCCCTGAAAAAAAAACACCGTGAGTAAGCTCCAAGAAAACATCTTGAGGATTGGCTGGATGATTGGATTCCACACCTGTTGGCTGGTAACTGGTACTTGAGTCCTCTTGAGAATGTACACAAATACAATCAGGCAGACAATAATACTGGTTGGTGGTTTCAAACATGTTTTATTTTCCATCATATATGGGATAATCCTTCCCAACTGACTAATATTTTTCAAGATTGTTAAAACCACCAACCAGAATAAATAGAGTGTAGATTTTTCCAAAAATGCCCCCCCCCCTTCCATCTCCACACTTGGCCCTGAGAAATTGTGATCATAGCTGCATGTTGCCGGTGTCACGTGGACAGGTTTAGCACAGCTGGGTCTGGAACTGGATGCAGAAGAAGCCGTGGACAAGGAGGGGCTAAGCCTGCTCAGCGGCGGCTGGCTTTTGATCCCAGTTGTGATTCTTGGTTAATAACACCATCTACCCTCTGGTAATTTAACGTAGCTATTGAAAATGGCAATAGAAATAGTGAGTTTTCCCATTAAAAATGGTGATTTTCCATTGCTATGTTAGTTCACCAGAGGGTATATAAGTACAATAAATCCTATCTTCACATAGACCCCAGTAAAAAAATAGTTAAGCTAGTTATAAACCAACTTTGATTCTATAGAGGGATCAACGATTTTTCCGTAGCCAGTGCTGAAAAGGTTGGGTAGGACCGCAGCCAATAGTGAAGACTTGCCAGCCGAAAATGGGGTGGTATGTGGTAATCAGATGTAGTAATGATTTTATGAGATCAAAAGATGAGCATCAGAATGTGCGCACATGCACACATTTGATGGTCTCGATTCTCGATGGTCCTTGCCAACCTTAAACTTGGCAGATGAAGATTGGAACATCCCTGCTCTGCAAAGCTTTCACATCCTGGTGCAGCCTTGCTGCTTCAAGGGGCTGATGCGGCTATCATACGACCCACGCTTGTTGGTTGGATGACGTCTCCATTTTTGGAGATTTTGCCTCTTGTCAGTCATTGATGTAAGTTTGGTGAACATGCTCCGTTGACTATCCTATCAGTTGTCGGTTAAATGATTATCTACGTATGTATATCTATATATACATGCGTAGTCATGCACAGACAGATATATATATATATCTGTTTGTGTGTGTGTGCGTGTTTTCGATTTTTTGGGGGCGTTTTACAATATAGACATAGGCTGAAGTCGTAGCCAGCGATTCTGTAGCAACGCTTGTCTCGTTCGCTGATCTCCCTGCAGGACACTGAGGATCTGGCGATTCAGATGATGCTTCGGGCCTCTGACGTGGGGACGCACGGAGGAAACAGCAGGTGAAGGGCCAGAAAAAACCCAATGTTTAAACGAAGAGGGTGGGGGAAACACGGTGAACTTTTACATGTTGGAGATGTTGGGGAGATTTGAAACATCAATCAGGTTTTCAATAGTGGATGTTTTTTAATGGTGGAAATTTGGCCCCAGGATGTGCATTCTCCACCCTTTTTCCGCTCCAAAAACGGGAAACGATCGCATCGAAGGCGTGGATCACCTACTGCGATCCTTGGATGA
Organism: Cladocopium goreaui; assembly: GCA_947184155.2. NCBI lineage: Eukaryota > Dinophyceae > Suessiales > Symbiodiniaceae > Cladocopium > Cladocopium goreaui. The sequence continues at coordinate 13,028 of CAMXCT020001588.1, read as the reverse complement.
AGCGCGAGTTCGCCGACGACGCCGGCCTCTTGCAGCCGGGGAAGGTCTATCGCGCCTCGGCCATGGGGGTTTTCGGCAGAAAGAATCGATGAACAAAATACCCTCTGGTAATTTAACATAGCCATGGAAAATGGCCCATTTAATTATAGAGGTTTACCTATTAAAAATTGTGATTTTCCATGGCTATGTTAAATAACCAGATGGTACATATGGTAAAATGATGTAAAATGCTATGAAACTAGGAAGGAATTAATTGGAAGCATTTGTTCCTCAGTCGCTTACTGGCGGAGATACGCATCATCGAATCACATGGGATTCAAGTTCCAAATGAGTTTGGGCAGTTTGGGCAATATGGAACGGCACATAATACCCTCTGGTTATTTGACATAGCCATGGTATAGATGGCCCATTTATAGATGGTTTACCTATTAAAAATGGGTGGATTTTCCATGGCTATGTGAAATAACCAGAGGGTACATTCCTGAAAAACATCGGTTTGATGGTCTATTTTTGCGCGGATTCCCCACATCGGTTGTGAAGAAACCTGGTGGGTTCCGGAGTAATATGGATAATCGTGAGAATTCATGACACGGGTCCTGGTGTGGTTCGAATATGTTCGAATGCTTAGATTCTTAGATCTATCCAAGGGTTTTGGTCATGTTACAACAAGTTGGGTAATTATAGATCTATAACATCTATAATACATCTATAACTATAAGTCTAAAAACCCCCTTTTAAGAAGGGGGGTTCCAATTTGACTTCATGGGAAGCGAACTTCCTTGCACAAGGTGCTGCAGGTTTACACATCCCTTTCCTGACCTTGCAAAGTCAAGACCAAAGCTTTACCCCGATGCCCTGGATTTGCTGGAAATCTACGACCTGGGGAATCTAAAGGGACAGCGGTACGATAGCGCTATATTTTTTGAGGTTCCTGAAGCAAGTCCAAGACCAGGCTTGAAACATACCTAACTTTGAGGGACGATGCTGGTGTCTGACGAGAGCATAAGGAAGTCAGCCCTTATTTCGCCGTAGCTTATGTGTATATGCTGCATATATAATCATATATATATAGTTTGCATACCATCCTTATAATGCTTATATAATGGGTATATAAGGAAAAACCTGAAGGGTCCCCACTGAAAGGGGTACACCCAATTCGTTCTTGAAATATATGTGTATGTTAATTGTCTATACTATACTATGCTTCATATGTTTTTTTTGACGTGTTTTGCATTTCCTGCCGATAAAAAAATGACAATTCACCACTTGGGATTGTGACAGAAGGGTTCACAGAAGAGAGACACTTAGCCAAAAAGACCTGGCCCTTTGGCCACCCAGGATTGAATCAGGATGGGCTACAGGAGAAGTTAGGTCTTTGATGTCGAAGGCAGGAGCCGAAGGGGCCAGCGCCAAACTTCAAACTTTCAGAGGTTGTCCACTGTTTTTCTGTTTTTTTTGTTGTTGTGGTGGCTTTTGAAATGTACACACACACATATATATAATATAGAGAGATACATATACACGCTGACAGTATATAATATGGATTTTCCCCACCCATACGCACAGTTCCGATTCGTTTGAAGACGCCAAGCACTTTGATTTGGCAGTGATTCGCCCAGTTGGGATGAAGAAAATCGACCCAGGATGAATCAAACGCTGTACCAGACTTGGGGCGTACCATTTACCCTCTGGTGAACTAACATAGCTATGGAAAATCACCATTTTCAATGGGAAAATCCACTATAAATGGCCATGTTCAATAGTTATGTTAGTTTACCAGAGGGTACAGAGGGAAATGGATCTATTTTGGGAACCCTCCATTTTTTTAAAGAATACACTGCGGCTTTCTTCATCGATGACCAGGTCAGTGCGGGCCGAAACCTGGTCGCCGCGAGTGCGGCTGCGTGCCGTGCGAAAAATGACTGGAGGATTTTTGTTTCAGAGATTTTTTATGTGGTGAAGAACCATAGTTGCCATAGTAATTAATGATAATTAATGGGGATAATATGGTTATAATATGGTGATATTATAACATATTATCCCAAAGTTGCTGTTGTAATATGTTATAATCCATGTAGATGGGATAAGCACGGATCAAGCCGCGAAGAAAGGGGACTTACGATCACCAGGGGGTGTAATTGGATGTAATTGGCTCTTAGGATAATCTCCTGATAATCCCATTCCCCTAATGTTCAACACCTCCATTCTTGGTCCCAAAGATGTAGAAATTTCCTATCAAACCATGCTTTCTGGGGAGTGTCACCCATCTTTAGGGGATGGGATTAGGCAACATTCCCATAGAAACGATGTATTGGATTCTGTGGGTCTGAAGAGCTGGTACCCATTATGGGGTGCCCAACATTGGTAATACAACCAGGCGCATTTCCCATGCCACACGTGGCAACAGGTTGGAAGATCATCAGCAAAAATGAGGGATGTTTGTCAAAACAATGAAAAACCACCATCCTGAATTTTTCCCAGGCATTGTTTTTCAGGCATTCCCAGGCTGTTTTTATCAGGATGGAGAATGGGTGGAACTCCAATCACTCTGCCTGGGCCTGGGCTATCCTGGGATGATCGGGTGGATCTGCAGCTGCTTTAGCAAGCCAAGCGCGTCTCGCTGAACGTCCATGGCAACTTGGTGGCAGAGGGAAGTATGTGTGTTCAAAATGCATGGGATCATATAGGTAACACTTATGTGTGATTACACATATATAGTGATTTTTCATTAAATAAATAAATAAATACATAAATAAATATATATATATATATACACATACATACGTACCTACACATATATCTACACATATATATGGAGCACAGGTCAGATTTTAATCCCAGCCGCTCTCCCTATATTTCCCCCCAACCGCCAGTGCCATTTGGCTCGAAGACCAACCTTCGAATGCCGCGGCTCCTTGGGTGGTCCGTGCTTGCGCCCACGGCGGTGTCGGCATCCCTGGCAGTGTTCGGGCACAAGGCGGCCTGGGATATGGAACATCTATGGAATCTATGGTTCCGAAACGATCAAAACATGATGGACTTCCCAAGAGGTTCATTTTGTCAGAGGGTAATATGAAGCTATTTGGTCCCAAAAAGATATATGATATATACATAGACGACCTCCCTGCCATTGAGTTCCACCGCACCTTGGAAGGTTCCAGACACTGACACGGTGACTGCTGCCATTGCTACTGGGACTCTTGGGACGATTTTGGGGTCAGCACCACTGGCACCATCTGGGGATGAACGGCCTGAACGGCGCCTGTTTTGCCCCCAAGACATAGGGTAGTCACGGGTCGGGGATTGCCAGTATCCACACGTCTCATGACCTTCTAATGTGCATATTTTGCGTGTGCTTGGGCTGTGGGGTTTCCGTCTTGCAATTCTGTGGAGGTGGCATTTCTATTCATTATTGTTTTTGTATCATTTTAAAGCAGGATGACCAAACGTATTGACAATTTCGCCGGCAGGACGTCCTGCACTTTGTAACTTGCACTTTGTGGCTCTATACCTGCAGAATTTCCATATGTAAATGGAATTCATCAATATTCATCCCATTTAGAACTGGGTGAAAGTCATCAAACCCTGATGAAATTGGTTGGTGGTTCATTCATAAGCCCTAATCATGGGTTGCTCAGCATCCATGGCAATGGAAAATCCACCACTTAGTTCGATGCTTTTAGCTCTCAACTTCCATTTTCGTGGCGGGGGAGGGGAGCATCGGGAGCCCTCACCAGCAGTCTCCCAACTTGGATGTGCATCCCACGATCCTTGGTTTAGACAATGCCTATTTCATCCCATCTAATCCAGTGATATTCCATGAATCCAGATCTGGGGGTACAACTTCACCGGTTTTTCAACCCATTTCCGTTTTGGGACTTCCCTTAAGGTCTATGCCTGGGAGCTGAATGCCCGCAACATCTCGGCCAGCGCGTACCGCCTGGGTGAGCTGAACCCGGAGACCAGCTACGTCCTGCAGGCGCTGAAGGTCCCGGTGCCGCCGCTGCTGGAGCAGCTGGTACCGGAGGTGGCGGTGGTGGATACCAACAACCCGGAGGAGCTGCCAGAGGTGTGGAAAAGTGGGGAGTTGCTGTGGATAATGTCATCATGTCATGGAGTTTTTATGGGATATGTTGGATTGTTGGCCAGGTGACGAATGCCACTATTTTTCTGCTAGGGATCATAGATCAGAGACTTAATGCTGGTCATCCAACTTCTCATCCTTCCGGAGACTGGTGTTTCCTGGGATAATTTTGATCACAGAATATCACAGCGTCATCTTTGAAGATCTTTTTCCACGACATACTTTGAGAAGAGTCAGGATCTGTCCGGATCATATTCCATGCCCCAAGATTCGCAAAGCCCCAGCAACCCACAGATGGGGTCCCAGTGATGACCTTCACCACGATGCGCAGTGCCAGGGCATCTCCAAGGTGCGCCTGCATTCCATCGTGGATCATCACAAGCTTAGCGGCCTGGCCAATGCCGAGCCTTTGGAGGTGGACATGCGGCCCCTCTGTGGCGCGGCGGATCGACATGGATCGACCCCCGAACTCCTGGATCTCCTGGGGTCGGAAGTCCTGGGATCGGAACGGCGATATCCGATCTCCCAAATGGCGAAAAAACTCAGCAAGTAGAGTTCAATCCATGAAAAGATGGAATGTTTACCCCGGGTTACAGTCCACCAAGTGAGGCGTGTATCAAAAGTATGCAGCCAAAAAGGAGGCACTGTATCTCTATTTCTATGCGGCCCCATTCTTCACCAACGGACCACTTTTGTCCCAAAACAGACTCCCGCAAAAACACACTGCATTTCTTGGAAGAAGAAGACAGGGACAGTTTCAACGATTTCTATGTTTTCCATCTCTCTCTCTCTCTCTCTGTATATTCCATCTATATATTAATAGTCATATTATTTAAGTAATGATACTAATGCCAATATAATATATCTATCTTATCTTATCTTATCTGATCTTATCTGATCCTGATCCTATCCTATCTATTTCCCCATCATCTTGCTGCCAAGGCTCGGCCACCAGCATCCTCTATTCGCGCTCGAAGCTCTACGGCTTGACGCCGAGCAAGGAGATCGCGGGGTTGATGCTTTCCGGTGCCGATGGGGGATGGGCTGGATGGGCTGGATGGGCTGGATGGGGTGGATGGGAGCTTGGATCTCTTCAGTGATTTGTCAAAGTGTAAGTGGTTGCTGTCGGAATTCATTGCTCTGGCCACATGTAGTCAATGTAGTCCAGTCACGAGGCATCATCCTGCAAAGGGTGGGTCGTTTGGAACCGAATCAGAAGCACCACACACTCCAAAATCATGAGGGGCCAAAACTTTCATCTGGAAGTCCCGCCTATATCCACCTATATCCACCTATATATATCCTCCAAAATGGTCATGAATCCATCATTTCTGAAACCTAGAAACCTATGGCCCCATGGCTGAATTCCAAGTCCCAAAGATCTTCCCCGGGCGAGGCATCTTGTCGGATTCGCTGGAGTTTCGTTCGCCCACCACCACGGAGACGGACAAGACCCATGCAGCGGAGCTGGGGAAATTGGCAGGCCGAACCACGGATGACCTGGTGGAACCCCTCTGGTAATCAGCTGGCCGATCCCAGGCCATTTGTCCGTCCAGCGCCAGGTCTGGATGTGCACGACTTCGCGGAACAGATGTTGGACGCCAAGGCGAAGGTCGCCGAATTTGGGGCCCGAAGTGTTGTGATTTCAGGGGCAGAATTTGGAAAAAAATGGGGGGTCTGGGTGGGTGTAAAAATTGAGAAACAACATGAAAAAACCGATGATGCAGGAATATGATGATCAACCATTGGATGTTGGGGTATACCCTCTGGTAATTTAACATAGCTATTGAACATGGCTATTTATAGTGGATTTTCCCATTAAGAACGGTGATTTTCCATAGCTATGTTAGTTTACCAGAGGGTATTTTCAAACAAAACCATATTGTTCTGGATGAAGACGGACTTCACAGGCGAATGTCACTGTAAATCATGGTTAGGGAGGCAGGCATCTCTTAGGTGCATGGTTATCATGCAGCCAGATTCTTGTATACGGGATCAAACCCATAGTCCAAGCACCACGTCCAACTTTACCCTGCTGGTGGGATTTGGTAAAACTTGAGCGTTTTTTTTGGGGGGATGGAGGTGGCCGTTTTCTTTTCTCGACTTGACCGCTGAAGTCATAGGGCCTACCTGGTTGAAAAACGAGCACAAGATACGCATGACCACAGCCAGGGCCAGATTCGGTTAGTCCAAAGGTTCAAAATTTGCTTGGTGAAAGAATGAGCCACGCTCCATGAAAATGGTTCCTAGGACGTTTTAAGACACGTGGGTGATACGTGTTTCCACACCAAGACAGTCCCAGTATAAGACTTCATGAAGGTCCTCGACTTGCTTTAAGGGAAGCTCCACGGGGAGAAGAAACATTTTTTTGTTTTGTCTGAAAACTGGCCCTGAGTCCAGTAGTTCATCATCATTTTCACATATTTTAACCCAGACAGACCAGGTGGATCACTTGAGTTCTTCGGAGCTGATCATGATGGATACGACGCATGGTCGGACTGGGGGTTTACCATGGTTTACCCGTGGTTTCGCGCATGATTTTGTTTTGCACTTTTCATGGGAAAATAGACTATATAAACATGACTAAACAGCTCAAGCTTGACGACTTTTTGGGTGCAAGATATCGAACATGAGCCGTGAATTCAAGACTTCCTTGAAGCAAAACAAAGAGTACCACCCGAATTCGCCTAGAAACAAGAACGTAATAATCACATATATAACTCATATATACACATATAATCACATATATACAATATTATACAATCATGTCCTTCCAAGTTTCTTCCGTTCTGAGCTCCACAAAATCACCTTTCAACCCTGTTGCGGTCGAGGAAGATCTTCAACATCGGTGGTAGGAAGTTGCGTGTCTCGGTGCTGGAGACCACCAAAGCTGCCGGGCCCTTGGCACAACAGGCCCAGCTGGTGACGGCCATGCAGAAGCTGAAAGAGAAGGAGATCGGATGCCGATGGGATGCCGATTTTGGCCGGGTTGGGGCGATCTGGTGGGTTTTGGTGGATGTCATGTTGTCGTAAATGGAAAAGCCAGTACAAAAGCCGTCCAAACATGTGGGAAATGGGGATTTGGATGGATTTGGAGGATCATCCGAAGGTTGACCAGTGGGTGTCATAACTGATATATTTCACACAGCAAACAGAATTGTAAAGCACATTGATAAACAGCTGAGCCAATCATGTCTGAAAAAAACATATACCAAGTAGGTTGTGGATGCACATTTCTTAGGGCGTGTTTGGCTGATGTTTGGGTGGAAGTTTGCGGCCCAGTTCTCAGCGTTCTCTGAATACAAGATCTTGAAGGAGAAACAGGGAAGAACAGAATAACAATTTGGAACACTCTAAGGATACTCCTTAGATCTTCTTAGAATGCGGGGTTATCATACATATAGACTTACATTGACCCGCAGCAGATCTTGACATATATCAAGAGTGGCCGCAAGCGGCAGGTGAGCATTTTGGGTAAATCTCGCCAGGCATTATTGTTCAACGATCTGTATTGCATACGAAGTTGGATTATGTTGAATTTCGTTGGCAAATAGGAGAACACTCCTGGTACAAGAGTGGACATCTAGTACAGCCTGCATACTGTATACGCATATATGTGGTGGATATAACAGCCAACACTAATGGCGAGAATGATAGCAGTAATATATAACAATTGCATTAACAATGATAGCAATGACAATACTAAATGAATGTATACATGCACATCGATATGTTTCCACCTATGGAGAACGACAATTCCATATGACAAGACAGCCGTACCAAATCGCAGGAGAAGTTGGATGATGTGCTCTTCTTTGTGGTAGACATCCTCAAGGCACCAGTTGGACTGGCAATTACCAGAGATCATGGGGAAAAGAGGTTCCCAATCAGGATTGCCTGTGAATGTACCAGGTAAATGAGATGAACGATCCAATGAGAACTCGTAGGAGCACCCATCATTGCATGAAATTAAAATAAGACGCCTTGCGAACATGTTTAGAACTTTAGAAGGTGACTTTTTCTATTGGATTCCTGACCCTTTTTTGAGTTTCACTAGGTTGTTGAGAGTGTAGGACCTGGTCCAAGACGCCACTGCTAATGATTGTTGCTACAGTTTCAGAGCCACCAACGCTAATATATCTAATATCGTGTTCCCGTCCCTCCCCTCTTCGTAGCCATGGTTGTTGTGGGTCGACTCCAAAGTTTCTTGCTTCTAAACTCCAAGCTCCAACGTTGAACGTCACATCCTCAAAGCATGTGAAAAAAAACTAATTAACCTCCCTATTTCTATGATTTCCAATTGTTTTTGGATGTGTTTGGGCTGCTGAATTTGCTAATCCCCATTTGCCAATTCTGTTTTTCCATAAACCTCCCAGCTGGAGATCATTGTCCCCACTCTTCACCACCCTTAAAATGTCAAGTTTTTTACAAAAAATCATAGATTTTTGGAGCTAAACACACACACACAGATATATATATATATATATGCATATATACATATCCAAAACATAATTAATCCTCCCCATTTATTTATCTATTTATTTATTTATTTATTTATTTATTTATCATCATCATCATCACCATCAATCATCATCATCAATAATCATCATCAATCACCAATCATCATCATCATCATCATCATCATCGTCATCACCATCATCATCATCATCATCACCATCATCATCATCATCACCATCATCATCATCATCATCATCACCATCAATCATTATCAATCATCATCATCAATCACCAATCATCATCATCATCATCATCATCATCACCATCATCATCATCATCATCATCATCATCAATCACCATCACCATCACCATCATCATCACCATCACCATCACCATCACCATCATCATCATCATCATCATCCATCACCATCACCATCACCATCACCATCATCATCATCATCATCAACATCATCATCAATCATTGATTGAAACCTTCCAGGCATATTGAACATATTGAGTGGTTTATCATATCTTCATGGCTGGAAAGTCCATCCCACCCTTCAGCCAGGAAGCCGCCACCTTCATCTCCTCCTCACCCAGCGCGTCCAAGCTAGTGGAGACCCTTGAGCTACGAAAAAATTGGGGGACTGAACTAGGAAAGATATGGAAAGATATGGAAAGATATGAAAAACATGGGAATTGAAGATGGAGTTAAGAAGAGTAGACATGGATATCATGGATTTATTCAATGTGAGCATGTGATATATATGAATTATATATATATATGGTAGTTGTCCCCTAAAACTCAAACCAACACATGGAACATGGGTATTGACGCATCACAAATAGGACGCTGACCAAGGAAAAAGATCAAGCATCAAAACCAGATAAAACCAGGCATCAAACATCAAACATAGAATTTCATGAGGCGCATCACACATTTCAGGCGTTTTAAACTGCCACAAAAAAACCCACACCACACCGTCCCAAGGAAGGCCTGGAGTGTCAAGGTGGACAGCGAGGGCTTGGTGGTTTTGCCCAAGGCTGGCAGGGGCCGCAGGGGCGAGCCACCGCACCACTCGTCGTTTCCCTTCTTTCCGCAGGTCCTGTCGCGGAAGAAGCAGATCATTCCCAAACTCGAAGCCGCCGCCAAGGAGGAACTGTGAAGCGGGAGAACATAGGATGGGTGCGCAGCCCAAATGGAGGAGGAGAGAGCCGTTTAGCCATCTAAAATGTGGAACCAATGATGAGCTGCTTGGTGGTTTCACATTTTTGTCTGTTCAACCATAGATATCGGATGATGACCCCCAATGACGAGCATAGTTTTCGCTTGAAACCACCAACCAGTAACAGTTGAAGTAGAATGGAGACCCTCAGTTGGGACACACGAGTACAGTATATGCCTTTCAATTGCACAAGGGGGTTTGGGCAAAGCAGTCAAAGACCGAGAATGATTGGAACAATTTTTTTTCGTTCTGTGCGTATGATCCAAAGAACCGTGAGTTGGTGTGTGATGCTTTTCGCAGGATCATGGGGGTCACATAAATGGGCAAGCGACATGACAATAGCTAGACCCGGCAGCGCGCCGCGTTGTTTCGGGACCCTTCGGGCCCGTTTCGGCCCGCCAGACCAGAGCCTGGCCGCGTCCAAAAAATGCGGCTTGCATTGAGTCAAGAGGACTCACAAAATCAAATTCGCCCCCGAAACATCCTAAAACTACTTTCCTCCTACATTGTTGAAGGATCATCCAGAGTCACAACTTGTTATGTAATGTTCTACGTGAACGCTTTTATCCTGGGAATCCTTTTTGTATCTTTTTGTATCTCTTTGTGGTTGTCAGCAAGTCCCCATACCCGGAGTTGCCAGCATGATCAAAGCATCCGTCTGAGGCGGCGCGCGCCATGGCGGGTTGGATGGAAAGGCGGGGTCCCACGGCGGACTTTCGCTGGCCCGGGGTCCCGTTGCGGTGACCGTGGCGGGTTTGAAAACCGATGGCCGGAGGTTGGTGAGCTACAAATGTGAGATATCATTGATAGTTAGGATAAGCTCAGGAATTGAGGACTTCGTTACGGTGACCAGTTACTGCACTGAATCCTTCAGGCAGATGGATTTCAATCCTTTCGTGATTTTTGCTGCCATGTTCTTTTTTTTCAACAAGACTGATTTCGTCAAATTAGACAGGATACTATTTGGGATGGATTGTGCTGTTTCGCTTCCAAGAAGTTCGCCAAAAGTAAAAAACATAGCATTTTCAGGGCACTTATGGGACACGCCCTCTAGTCACTAGTCCAAGCTGGCGAAGTGCTCGACCTAAGGCAGAGGCGTTGGGTGGTGCTCCAAGATGGCAAACTGGAAACCTTCTTGGACCAGGACAGGTGGCCAGTGGGCAGCTGTTGGAGCTGGGAAAGGAGTGTCATATTCAGTCAGCCGTTACAGAAAGGGACCTGCCTGTTACAATTTGGTTTATAACCCCATAATCACACGCACAAGTATTATACTATAGTGACTATATATATAATTATATATAAATAAATATGAATATAAATATAAATATAAATAAATACATAAATAAATATATATATATATATATGCATGCATGCTGATGTAACGCCCTAAAACAAATCATATTATGGCATTCTTTACTGTAATATTCTTTTACGATATATTTGATCTGAATATATCCATTATATGGAATCCGAATGTGAACATAACTATACCCACAGACGCCGTGTTGCCCAGACATTAACATTGAGAATGTCGTGCTGTCGAATATATGATAGAAGAGATTGCAGAAAATACTGCGTATACGCAGTGTTTTCCAGTTTAGGATTCAAAGTTTTCAGAGCCTAGGTTTTAGGGTTTTGGGTTTTAGGCTTTGGGGTTTTAGGGTTTAGGATGGTTTAGGGTTTTAGGGTTTAGGGTTCGTCGTCTGGGAAATCTCAAAACACTGGCCCTGCGCAGGTGTTTGAGCATGTTGAAGGATCCTGTTTGAACATGTTCGCCCCAACCCGGACGTTGCTCCACACTTACAATCGTCATGATCATGATCATTATCATGATGATGATGATCATCATCATCATCACCACCGTCATCATCATTATCATTATCACCATCACCATCATCATAATCATCATCTTTATCTTCATGAGGGATCAAAATTTGCCACCCCCTATGAGCAATATGTTGATTGGGGGAATAGCATCAACTACATCTCCATGAGGGATCCAAATTTGCCAACCCCCATGAGCTATATGTTGGTTGGGGTAATAACATCAACTTTATCTTCATGAGGGATCAAAATTCGCCACCCCCTATGAACATCTATGAACAATATGTTGGTTGGCGTAATAACATCAACTTTATCTTTATGAGGGATCAAAATTTGCCACCCCCTATGAACAATATGTTGACTGGGGTAATAGCACCAACTTTATCTTCATAGGGGATCAAAATTCGCCACCCCCTATGAACAATATTTTGACTGGGGTAAAAACATCAACTTTATCTTCATAAGGGATCAAAAGGATCAAAATTCGCCACCCCCTATGAGCAATATGTTGATTGGGGTAATAACATCAACTCTATCTTCATAAGGGATCAAAATTCGCTACCCCTTATGAACAATATGTTGATTGGGCTAATAATAATAACATCAACTTTATCTTCATAGCCACCTGAAGTCAGACGCGGAGCAACGTCAGGGTTGCAGCGAACATGTTTAAACGCCATTTGAACCTTCCGGGCAACACACAGCGCCTGGCCGTAACTATATAATGCTATTAAAACAATAATAAACGACCCCATTTTTGATGGTTTATCAAAGGAAGTTTAGGGGGAGAAACTTCCGTGTTACGGACTTTTAGAATGTCAGGGAAAGAGTTAGTCAAAGAAACAGTTAGTCAAAGAAACAGTTAGTCAAAGAAAGAGTTAGTCAAAGAAACAGTTAGTCAAAAAAACAGTTAGTCAAAGAAAGAGTTAGTCAAAGAAACAGTTAGTCAAAGAAAAGTTAGTCAAGTCAGAAAGGGTTAGAAAGAAACAGTTAGTCAAAGAAAGAGTTAGTCAAAGAAAGAGTTAGTCAAAGAAACAGTTAGTCAGGGAAAGAGTTGGTCAAAGAAACAGTTAGTCAAAGAAACAGTTAGTCAAAGAAAGAGTTAGTCAAAGAAAGAGTTAGTCAAAGAAAGAGTTAGTCAAAGAAAGAGTTAGTCAAAGAAAGAGTTAGTCAAAGAAACAGTTAGTCAAAGAAACAGTTAGTCAGGGAAAGGGTTAGTCAAAGAAACAGTTAGTCAAAGAAACAGTTAGTCAAAGAAAGAGTTAGTCAAAGAAAGAGTTAGTCAAAGAAACGGTTAGTCAAAGAAACAGTTAGTCAAAGAAAGAGTTAGTAAAAGAAAGAGTCAGTCAAAGCAACAGTTAGTCAAAGAAACAGTTAGTTAAAGAAAGAGTTAGTCAAAGAAAGAGTTAGTCAAAGAAACAGTTAGTCAAAGAAAG
>CAMXCT020001587.1:140000-143481 GCA_947184155.2 Cladocopium goreaui | reverse complement strand
GCAGGGACCCAGAACCTGCAGAGACCCCAGATCCTTGCAGCAAGTGACACTGTGGACACCCAAGGGCCCCAGAGACTGCCCTAAGGAATGCAGAAAGATAGCAGGGACCCAGAACCTGCAGAGACTCCAGATCTTCAGAGCCAAGATGCCAAACGTCACCTAAGGAAAGCAGAAAGATAGGAAGAAAGAGTGCAGCGAGTGAGACTGTGGGCCCCCCCAGAGACTCCAGATCCTCCAGATCCTGCAGAGCAGGGACCCAGGCAGAGACTCCAGATCCTCAGAGCCAAGATGCCAAACGTCACCTAAGGAATGCATAAAGATAGCAGGGACCCAGAACCTGCAGAGACCCCAGATCCTCAGAGCCAAGATGCCAAACGTCACCTAAGGAATGCATAAAGATAGGAAGAAAGAGTGCAGCAAGTGACACTGGGCACCAGAGACTCCAGATCCTCCAGATCCTGCAGAGCAGGGACCCAGAACCTGCAGAGACCCCAGATCCTTGCAGCAAGTGACACTGTGGACCCCCAAGGGCCCCAGAGACTGCCCTAAGGAATGCATAAAGATAGGAAGAAAGAGTGCAGCAAGCGACACTGGGCCCCAGAGACTCCAGATCCTCCAGATCCTGCAGAGCAGGGACCCAGAACCTGCAGAGACCCCAGATCCTTGCAGCAAGTGACACTGTGGACCCCCAAGGGCCCCAGAGACTGACCTAAGGAATGCAGAAAGATAGCAGGGACCCAGAACCTGCAGAGACTCCAGATCTTCAGAGCCAAGATGCCAAACGTCACCAAAGGAATGCATAAAGATAGGAAGAAAGAGTGCAGCAAGTGACACTGGGCCCCAGAGACTCCAGATCCTCCAGATCCTGCAGAGCAGGGACCCAGACAGAGACTCCAGATCCTCAGAGCCAAGATGCCAAACGTCACCTAAGGAATGCATAAAGATAGCAGGAACCCAGAACCTGCAGAGACTCCAGATCCTCAGAGCCAAGATGCCAAACGTCACCTAAGGAATGCATAAAGATAGGAAGAAAGAGTGCAGCAAGTGACACTGGGCCCCAGAGACTCCAGATCCTCCAGATCCTGCAGGGACCCAGAACCTGCAGAGACCCCAGATCCTTGCAGCAAGTGACACTGTGGACCCCCAAGGGCCCCAGAGACTGCCCTAAGGAATGCAGAAAGATAGCAGGGACCCAGAACCTGCAGAGACTCCAGATCTTCAGAGCCAAGATGCCAAACGTCACCTAAGGAAAGCATAAAGATAGGAAGAAAGAGTGCAGCGAGTGAGACTGTGGGCCCCCAAGGGCCCAGAGACTCCAGATCCTCCAGATCCTGCAGAGCAGGGACCAGGCAGAGACTCAGATCCTTCGAGCCAAGATGCCAAAACGTCACTAATACTATGCATATAAAGATAGCAGGGGACCAGACAGAAACCTGCAGAGACTCCAGATCCTCAGAGCCAAGATGCCAAACGTCACCTAAGGAATGCATAAAGAGATAGGAAGAAAGAGTGCAGCAAGTGACACTGGGCCCCAGAGACCCCAGATCCTCCAGATCCTGCAGAGCAGGGACCCAGAACCTGCAGAGACCCCAGATCCTTGCAGCAAGTGACACTGTGGACCCCCAAGGGCCCCAGAGACTGCCCTAAGGAAGGCAGAAAGATAGCAGGGACCCAGAACCTGCAGAGACTCCAGATCTTCAGAGCCAAGATGCCAAACGTCACCTGAGGAAAGCAGAAAGATAGGAAGAAAGAGTGCAGCGAGTGAGACTGTGGGCCCCCAAGGGCCCCAGAGACTCCAGATCCTCCAGATCCTGCAGAGCAGGGACTCAGGCAGAGACTCCAGATCCTCAGAGCCAAGATGCCAAACGTCACCTAAGGAATGCATAAAGATAGCAGGGACCCAGAACCTGCAGAGACCCCAGATCCTCAGAGCCAAGATGCCAAACGTCACCTAAGGAATGCATAAAGAGATAGGAAGAAAGAGTGCAGCAAGTGACACTGGGCCCCAGAGACTCCAGATCCTCCAGATTCCATGCAGGCAGGGACCCAGAACCTTGCAGAGACCCAGATCCGTGCAGCAAGTGAACTGTGGACCCCCAAGGGCCCAGAGACGAGAATGCCCCAAGGAATGCATAAAAGATAGGAAGAAAGAGGCAGCAAGTGACACGGGGCCCCAGAGACTCCAGAATCCTACAGATCCTGAGAGCAGGGACCCAGAACCATGCAGAGACCCAAGATCATGCAGCAGTGACATGTGGACCCCAAGGGACCCCAGAGATGCCCTAAGGAATGCAGAAAGAAATTTAGCAGGACCCAGAACCTGCAGAGCACTCCAGATCCTCAGAGCCAAGATGCCAAACGTCCACCAAAGGAATGCATAAAGATAGGAAGAAAGAGTGCAGCAAAAGTGACACTGGGCACAGAGACTCCAGATCCTCCAGATCCTGCAGAGCAGGAACCCAGACAGAGACTCCAGATCTCAGAGCCAAGATGCCAAACGTCACCTAAGGAATGCATAAAGATAGCAGGGACCCAGAACCTGCAGAGACTCCAGATCCTCAAGATGCCAAACGTCACCTAAGGAATGCATAAAGAGATAGGAAGAAAGAGTGCAGCAAGTGACACTGGGCCCCAGAGACTCCAGATCCTCCAGATCCTGCAGAGCAGGGACCCAGAACCTGCAGAGACCCCAGGTCCTTGCAGCAAGTGACACTGTGGACCCCCAAGGGCCCCAGAGACTGCCCTAAGGAATGCAGAAAGATAGCAGGGACCCAGAACCTGCAGAGACTCCAGATCTTCAGAGCCAAGATGCCAAACGTCACCTAAGGAAAGCATAAAGATAGGAAGAAAGAGGGCAGCGAGTGAGACTGTGGGCCCCCAAGGGCCCCAGAGACTCCAGATCCTCCAGATCCTGCAGAGCAGGGACCCAGGCAGAGACTCCAGATCCTCAGAGCCAAGATGCCAAACGTCACCTAAGGAATGCATAAAGATAGCAGGGCCCCAGAACCTGCAGAGACTCCAGATCCTCAGAGCCAAGATGCCAAACGTCACCTAAGGAATGCATAAAGAGATAGGAAGAAAGAGTGCAGCAAGTGACACTGGGCCCCAGAGACTCCAGATCCTCCAGATCCTGTGGACCCCCAAGGGCCCCAGAGACTGCAGAGAAACATAAAGATCGGGAAGAAAGATTGCAACAAGCAAATTCGCAAAGCCCCGGCTTCTCTGGCGCACTCCCCCCTGCAGGGGTCGGCGGATATTGATATATATATATATATACTGTATATAACATTGATATATACTGTATATATACTGTATTGACTATCTAGTGGATCTAGTGGATCTAGTGGATCTAGTGGATCTAGTGGTACGAGGGAGCGATTTGGAGCTATGGGTATCCACATTCCATCTCAAATGGGGCGATTTGGAGCCACTAGGAGTTTCCCAACCGCATAGTATGGGTTAAGATACAAGGGCGCTCCAA
>CAMXCT020001587.1:10000-135000 GCA_947184155.2 Cladocopium goreaui | reverse complement strand
CATGGATGAATGATCATTTGGTATTCCAGCAAGTTCTTCCAATTTGGGCTGATCTCACATGGCAAGGTGATGGTCTGATAGGCCTCATGAGTTGGCCGTGCAGCGCACTGACAGCCGCTGTGAGGCAAGATTTGGCCGATCTCTGCCGATGGGCTTGACAGCCTCAGGTGCCGGGACCACAGTGGCTGTCCCAAGCTAGTGGTGATCACTTTTTTTATTTTTTTGGTTTCTTGGGCTGTGGCTGCAATATCCCATCCACATTTATGATCATTTATCATATTCATGCGATTTGTCAACAGATTCCAGTGGCTGCTTGGTATATCTCATCCATTTGAGCCTTTTGCCCAGAGCTTTGAATTGTTGACGTAGCCAGTTTTCATGCTGCGTGTAACTTCACCCGCTGGCAAAGAAGTAGCAGTCCTCAATGCAGCAGAGTTTGATGAGCTGATTGGTGGCAAAGACAGATCCGTCGTTGCGTTGAAAAAATACCTCTCCAATCAAATTGGTCGCTCTAGATTCAGACAACGAATTCTCAGTGAAACCGAGGGTGAGTTTTGTGATGAAAAGGAGATTAGCCTCCCGCTGGATTTGCAACTTGTGATTCTGGATTTTTGGCCATCTGAAGACGCAGATGCCGAGTTCATTTCTGCATGCGCGCAGAACGAGATAGACAAAGTTGAGATGATGCTTCAACGACCGCAGAACCCTGACACACGAGATCCTCATGGCTGGCCAGCCCTGCACTTTGCAGCAGAGGCGGGCAACGAGAGCTGCGTGGAATTGTTGTTGGAGTCTCGTGCTGATCTGGAAATCACGGCCACAGAGGATGGCTCCAGAGCATTGCACTGCGCAGCCAACAACGGACATGTCGGAGTGCTACAACTGCTCTTGGACGCTGACGCCAACCCAAACAGTCAGATGGCTGAAGGAGCAACAGCATTGCAATGTGCGGCTGAGCGAGACAATCTGGAAGTAGCGCGATTGCTGTTGGGAGCAGGTGCTACGGTGAATAGTGCCAGAACAGATTGTACAACGCCGCTGCATTCTGCAGCTTACTATGGTCACCTGGAAGTGGTGCGATAGTTGCTGGATGCCGGTGCTGAGACAAACAGCGCCAGGACAGATGGCGCCACGCCATTGCATTGTGCAGCTGCCTGTGACCATCTGGAAGTGGTACGTTTGCTATTGGAAGCTGGGGCTGAAAAGAACAGTGTAAGGAGCGATGGCATGACACCTTTGCATTGTGCAACTGTCTGTCATGCCTGCGGTGGCCACTTGGAAGTAGTCAGGCTGTTACTCAATGCAGGCGCCGAGAAGAACAGTAGAGCAGCAAGCGGCGAAACAGCTTTGCATGCTGCAGCCTACAATTCTCAGGTGGCTGTGGTGAAATGGTTGCTCTTGACCGGTGCTGAGACAGACATCAAGACAGAGTTTGGTTGCACAGCTTTACACCTGGCAGCAGGGGCGGGCAACTTTGAAGTAGTGCACGTGTTGCTAATTGCTGGCGCTGAGAAGAACAGCGCCACCACAGGTGGTGAGACACCTTTGCATTTGGCTGTCAAGAATGGGCACATGGAAACTGTGCGCGCATTGCTTGCTGCCGGAGTCGAAAAAGATTGGGAAGCTGTGCCTCTGGCTGCTTCCCATGGACAATGGGAGGTTTTGCACGTGTTGATGGATGCTGGCTTCAAGCGAAATAGATCGCTGCTCACTGAAACCACAGCCAGCACGACTCCTTACGATTTGGCGTGCTGATATGGTCTGTCTGTTCCAGTACGCTGGGGCCACGTTCCTCATGTACAGTCTTTCTGACTTCAGCGCGGGTTGCCAAACAAGCTGCCCTCAATTTGTCTCCCTGACTTGTGTCATAAAATGTTCCAAACCCTTGTGGGAAATTTGGCTTCATGTCTCTTCGAATGTACTCAATGTGTACACAGGGATTCTGCAGAGGTGCTAGACTCCTCTCATGTCTCTTGAATCCATCAGGCCCATCAGGCATTCTTTGAATGTTTAGCGAATGTTGGTTCATCATGTTCATCTTACTCCAATTTCTGAAAAACCCTGCAGAAAATTCTCCAAACTCAGTGGCACTCAGTGGATCATCCGATATCATCCATCATTTCCCATGGCTCCCATGGGAAAACTCCCCTGTCCAGGCGCGCCTTGCTGCGCGCCTCCTCGGGCGGTGGCCGAGGCGGCCCGGAGCGGCGGCGGCGCTTCAAGAACGCCTTTGGGCTCCATGACGAGGATTGGAGCAAGGCCAGGCTTCAGGGCGGGGAAAAGGGGGCAAACGGAAACTTCTTCAAAATCTTTCTGGTAGAGCTTAATGAATTCAAATGTAAAAGTGAAGACATGACGAGAGTTAGAGAAAAGCTGTTATAAGGAATAATGCATGACAGACATAGAGGTTAGGAAGCAGGTGTAACAGAAGGCTTAGGCGTTTTGGGTGATTTTCAGAACCACCTAATGTTTTTTTTTTTTTGGGGGTCAAATTTGGTGAAATCACGGGATCATGTTTTTCTTGCAAAGAAAGTTGGTGAAACTATGGGATAAACCCGGGATTTTACCAGCAACCAGCAACAATGGGAATATGTGGGATGCTTATCGCTGATACAACCAAGAATGACTAAGAATGGAATGTAGTGGGTATTAATCCACACATGGTTTGTTCATAGGTTCACAATTTGCCATACTAGCTTTCTATCCTTGCCTCTCCTGGTTGGGGTACCAATGGCGGAGCTCAAAGCCGCCCTAGCCACCGGAAAATGCAGCAAGGTCCTAGCCACCGGAAAATGCAGCAAGGAACAAGTCTCTCCCCTCAAAACCTGTTCAAAAATGAGGCTCAACAAATTTGACGCCAAATCTAGAGATCACATGAACTACATAAACTGTTCATATACAAAATATATCTATATATAAATATAAATTCAAATATAAATAGACATATACAGTAAATACATATATATATATGGATACAAATAAATAGATAAAACCATATAAATATAAATATAAATAAAAATATAAATAAAAATATAAATATACATATAAATAGATAAAAACATGTAAATATAAATATGAATATATATATATATGTATTTATATAAATATCTAAATATGATCTAGCTCTCTGCCCCCTCTACTGAACACCAGGCTTTCCCCTGCCAGGTTTGGGGCTCCTGGCGCCCCAGGGGCGACCCCTTGGAGCCTTTGTCGCGGCCCTGGGGCGCTGCGCAGTCGGGGGCGCCCAAGCCCAGCTTTCGGGTTTTCGTGGGGGGACCCAGGTCGGGCTGGGGACTTAACTTTTTTGGAATGTTTGGGTGATTTTGGGATTGAGAATCTCAGACTCCCAAGAAAAGAATCTCAGACATGTTGCTGGTAAGTTCTTGGATTCATCGTAGAAGTTTTGGAGTTTCCGAACGTGTTGACGCAGAATCGCAGTCCAAGGGCGGTGGATTCTGATGGATGATGGATGATGATGGACATTGGTTGTTTTATTGGTTGTGAGGAATGAAACGACAAAGTCTGTTCAAGTGGGTGAACCCCCCTGCTTTGAACACAGCATTTGTTATGCCGACATGGACAGACAGTTGCTGGTCGATCTCATCGTTTTTGTTGGTGAAGATATGTCATCCATCTCCCCATTTTCCATCAGTTCCCATGTTTTTTCTTCGATGTATTTTCCAGGTTTCCTTCAGGGGGAAGATGGGTTGGTTGCGATGTGGCACTGAGGTTTACGATCCCGACTCGATCCCAGCATTGAGGCGGGGATGGCTGTATATCCAATGGCTTTCCAAATGGAAACACCATGATTTCCACCACGGGTTTTCGGGAACACATTGATGCACCTGGATGCCGCAACGAGCTGAGGGCTTTGACTCGTGGTGGCTCCTTCTGCAAACACAACCAGTGGGGCATGGAGGTGGCTCTGCACGACTGGTTTCTGGCGTGTCCCTGCCGGACAGATAACCCGGAAGACACTTGGAGATGAAATGGCTTGGGAATGCTTGGGGTGTGTGTACCTTCGGGGCACAAGCCAAACAGTTTGAATCGTGACCAATCCTATCCAATTGTCTTATTACAAGCGAAAGCCTCTGACAAATTCTGAAAGATCTCCCGTGGACTTGCTGTCCATCACCAGCCGCTGCTCAGTGCCGCTGTGCTGAATCCCAGGAGGCCGACTTTTTCTTCGTGCCGCACTACACCTCGTGTCTCATCAACCATGCAGATACCTTTGAGGGCTGCGACACCAAGCAGCTGTGTGGGCCAACCACGGAGCTGTTTCAGCAGGTGGGGAATCAGCCAAGGTTGGTAGATGTTGGGAGGTTTGGATGTTGGTTGGATTCAAAGGTGATGGAACCTGAGATCTTGGAGTCCAAGGAATGAACCCAGCTTGATAAACAGCCTTCAAGGTGCAGATGCCATCCCCAGGTCCTTAGCAGCTCCCAGCACTACAGACGTGTGGACGGAGGTGCCGGCGGATGAGGAATCCTATTCTCACGACCATCATCCTCACCAAGCAGACAGTTCTGCTGGCAATCCACTGTTTGTTTCCTGTATTTTCTAAGCTTGACCGGTTGGCCCCGCATTTTTGCTGGTACTAGTAGAAGGATATGAAACCATACATACCATACAATTCCAGGTTTTTTGGGGTAAACTCAGCATTTTTCCTGCCAGGGCGGGACCACATCTTCGTGTGGGGCTCCGGGATGGCAGCAGATGGGCCCTTCGCCACTTGGCGAGACTGGGTGCCCAACGCCATCTTCATGATGACCGAGCCGGAGCTGTGGAATCCCTACAAGGAGATCCTGGATCCTACGGGGAGGTTGAAAGTTGGCATTTTTTCAATGAGAAAATATTCCCCTGGAAAAAAAATCTCTGCAAGATCTTGGAGCGCGTGCTCCAAATAAATCGTTTTTTAAATTAATTATGCGCTTTGCCTGCCTTGGAAACTGGTGTTCAGATTCTATAGAGTCATAGAGGTTCTATAGAGTTTCGATTTCCTGGTTCTTATTGTATAGAGTGTCTCTTTTCGGGTTTTCGACCAAATATCATCGAGATGGTGGTTCTGATTCTATAGGGGGTAAAATCTTGCTTTAAAAGTCTGAGCAAGTAAGAAGATCTCTGCTTTCAAGACCCTTTGAGTGTTGTCAACAATGATTGATCATGTCAATGAATAGGACCAGGATTTGAGATTTGTGCCCCTCCCTTCTCATGCGGTTCCTTGCTTGCTTTTCCAAATGCACATGAAGGGCTGTTTTCTCACCTGCATCTCTTCTCACAAAAACCAAGCCACAGGAACCACTGAGGCACCAGAAAGGTTCACGTGGCTTGTTTTTCTGGAGAAGAGATGCAGGTGAGCAGGGTCCAAAACAAGTGTCTAGCAAGAGTTGTGTCAGATGGCTGACCGGCGCCAGCAAAGCACTCCTGTCAACATGTCCTAAGCGGCTGCGGAAGCAATTCTTTGCAGGAAAATCACATTTGGGGCAATTCAAGTCACGTAACTGTTGTGTAAGACC
Organism: Cladocopium goreaui; assembly: GCA_947184155.2. Lineage (NCBI taxonomy): Eukaryota > Dinophyceae > Suessiales > Symbiodiniaceae > Cladocopium > Cladocopium goreaui. The sequence continues at coordinate 129,484 of CAMXCT020001587.1, read as the reverse complement.
GTCTCACACCCCAACCCCGGCAAAAGTAAAAATTGTGGCCGCCTAAGTAGTGCGTAAGCGCACGCTGCATTGAATGCGTAAGCGCACGCTGCATTGAATCACACCTTTCAATATAGAAACAATATGGAAAACATAGGAAAATAATAGGAAAATAATAATGAAATAATAGGGAAATAATAGGGAACTAATAATGAAAAAATAGGGAAATAATAGGGACACATAGGGAAAAAATAGGGACATCATAAGGAAACAATAAGGACAAAATATGGAAATAATAAGGACATTTAATAGGGAAACAATAGGGAAATATATAATAGGGAAAAAGTAAAAAAGGAAAATAATAGGGGAAGAATCGGGGAATAGTAGGGAAGATAATAGGTAAAAAATAGGTAAATAATACGTAAATAATAGAACAATAGTAGGGAAAAGTAGGGAAGGACATAATAGGGAAATCAAAGGGAGGTAATAGGAACATAATAGGGTAATAATAGGGAAACAATAGGGAAAAAAATAGGAATAGGGAAATAATAGGTAAATAATATGGAAAAAATAGGGAAATAAAAGGGAACACATAGGAAAACATAGGAATATGGAAATAATAGGTACATAATAGAGAAAAAAATAGGACAGAAATATGGAAATAACAGGGAACTATTAAAAAAATAAGGACCCACTCAGGAACAAAAAGAAGAAAACAACAAATGCAAATAATCAAGAAAACATAGGGAAAAATAAGGAAATAATAGGGACAGAATAGGAAATAATTAAAACAAGGGAAATCATAAGGAAATAATGAGAAATAACAGGCACATTATGGAAATAATAAGGAAAAAAAAGGGAAAATCATGGGAAAAAAAGAAATAGGGACATGATAGGGACATAATAGGGAACTAATAAAGAAAGCATGGAAAAAAAGGGAAATAATAGGGAAACAAAATAGGAAAAAAATAGGGAAATAAATAAAGGACACATAGGGAAATGAATAGGGAAATAAATAGGGAAATAAATAGGGGAAACCATAGGGAAATATATAAATAGGTAAATAAATGGGGAAATAGATAGGGAAATAAATAGGGAAATAAATAGGGGAAAAAATAGGGAAATAACTAGAGACATAGATAGGGAAATAAATAGGGACATAAATAGGGACATAAATAGTGAAATAAATAGGGGAAAAATATGGAAATAAATAGGAAAATAAATAGGGAAAAAACTAGGGAACACATAGGGAAAACACTAGGGAAACAAATAGGGAAATAAATAGGGAAATAAATAGGGAAAAACATAGGCGAAAAATAGGAAAAAATAGGGAAATAAATAAAGGACAACTAGGGAAATAAATAAAGGACAACTAGGGAAATAAAAAAGGGAACTAACTAGGGAAAAAAAGGAAAAAATAGGGAAATAAAGAGTGAACTAAATAGGGAAATAAATACGGAAATCAATAGGGAAATAAATAGGGAAATAAATAGGGGAAATAAATAGGGAAATAAATAGGGAAATGGATAGGGAAATGAATAGGGAAATAAATAGGGAACAAAATAGGGGAATAAATAGGAAAATAAATAGGGAAAAAAAATAGGGAACAAATAGGGAAATACATAGGGAAATAAATAGGGAAATAAATGAGGGAAAAAATAGGCAAATAAATAGGGAAATAAATAGGGAAATGAATAGGGAAATGAATAGGGAAATAAATAGGGAAATAAATAGGGAAATAAATAGGGAAATAAATAGGGAAATAAATGAGGGAAAAAAATAGGGAAATAAATAGGGAAATAAATAGGGAAATGAATAGGGAAATAAATAGGGAAATCAATAGGGAATAGGGAAAAAATAGGGAAAACAATAGGGAAATAAATAAGGAAATAAATAGGGGAATAAATGGGGAAATAAAACGGGACAAAAATAGGGAAATATATAGGGAACTAAATAGGGAAATAAATAGGGTAAAAAATAGGGGAATAAATAGGAAAATACATAGGGAAAAACATAGGGGAAAAAATAGGGAAATAAATAGGGAAATAAATAGGAAAATAAATAGGGAAATAAATAGGGAAATAAATAGGGAAATAAATGGCGACATAAATATGGAAATAAGTATGGAAATAAATAGGGAAATAAATAGGGAAATAAATCGGGGAATGAATAGGGCAATGAATAGGGAAATAAATAGGGAAATAAATAGGGAAATGAATAGGGAAATGAATAGGGAAATAAATAGGGAAATAAATAGGGAAATACATAGGGAAATAAATAGGGAAATAAATGAGGGAAAAAAATAATGAAATACATAGGGAAATAAATAGGGAAATGAATAGGGAAATGAATAGGGAAATAACTAGGGAAATAAATAGGGAAATAAATAGGGAAATAAATGAGGGAAATAAATGAGGGAAATAGGGAACTAAATAGGGAAATAAAAAGGGGAAAAACTAGGGAAATAAATAAAGAAAAAAAATAGGGAAATAAATGGGGAAATACATATGGAAATAACTATGGAAATAAATAGGGAAATAAATAGGGAAATGAATAGGGACATGAATAGGGAAATAAATAGGGAAATGCATAGGGAAATAAATAGGGAAATAAATAGGGAACTAAATAGGGAATTAAATAGGGAAATACATAGGGAATAAATAGGGAAATAAATAGGGACATAAATGGGGAAATAAATGGGGAAATAAATGGGGAAAAAACATAGGGAAATAAATAGGGAAATCAATAGGGAATAGGGAAAAAATAGGGAAAACAATAGGGAAATAAATAAGGAAATAAATAGGGAAATAAATGGGGAAATAAATGGGGAAAAAAAGGGAAATGAATAGGGAAATAAATAGGGAAATAAATAGGACAATAAATAGGGAAATAAATAGGGAAATAAATGGAAAAATACATATGGAAATAACTATGGAAATAAATAGGGAAATAAATAGGGAAATAAATAGGGAATGAATAGGGAAATGAATAGGGAAATACATAGGGAAATAAATAGGGAAATGAATAGGGAAATGAATAGGGCAATAAATAGGGAAATAAATAGGGAAAAAAAGGAAATAGATAGGGAAATAAATAGGGAAATAATTAGGGACATAAATAGGGAAATAAATAGGGAAATAAATATGGACATAAATAGGGAAATAAATAGGGAAATACATAGGGAAAACATGGGAAATAATTGGGAACTAAATAGGGAAATAAATAGGGAAATAAATAGGGAAATAAATAGGGAAATAAATGCGGAAATAAACAGGGAAATAAATAGGGAAATAAATAGGGAAATAAATAATGCAACAAATAGGGATATATTTAGGGAACTAGGGAAATAAATAGGGAAATGAATAGGGAAATGATGGGAAATGAATAGGGACATAAATAGGGAAATAAATGGGGAAACAAAATAGGGAAAAACATAGGGAAATAAATAGGGAAATGAATAGGGAAATGAATAGGGAAATAAATAGGGAAATAAATAGGGAAATAACATGCTAGCAGTTAGAATAATCCAAAATATTCCGTCAGTTCCCATCTTGGATGTCCCATCTCCTGTGGTAAATTCGTCTTCCCATCTCATGACCTGCCACTTTCCATTTTGGACGTCCGTGTTTTCCTGGAAGTCCCATGTCATGTGTAAATTTGATCACTTATTCCCATGTCATCTGTCAAAAAAATGGAAAAATACCTGCCCGTTAGGTCGGCGCATAGCTCCCATGTCATGTGTAAAAAACAAAACCATAGCAAAATCAATACATAAATCCCATGTCATGTGCCAAAAAACCTCGGCTAAATCGGCCACAAAGTCCCATGTCATCTGCGCCTACTATATATAATCTTGCGCTCTTGTCCAGGTTCGCGGTTGGTACCTGTTTTTCTTTGAAAAGCGATTTGAAATTCAAGGTTAGCAAGAGGGTGCTAGAGATGCAAGAGAAAGATTCAAGAGCAAAGAAAGGTGTTCTAAGATCCCGTCAGGGTTTACTTCTTTCTATCTTTTTTTTTTGGCTGTCGTTTGCTTTCGTTTGCTTTCATGGGAGAGCAATGTATATATACGGCTTTAAGGCTGTGACCTTAAGATTCCAGTTTGCTGAAGCTTTGGTTACCAGGGCTGCAAGAGCCTGACGGTTCCGTCCGTGAGTAGTTTTTATCGGCGGTGCACGGTGTGGTTGGCGAAAGATTCCAATTTTGAAGGCTTCGAGATTCCGCGGTTCTTTCTTTTTCTTGTCTTCATTTTCCAAGCATGCAAAGAAAAAGGTCAAAGGATAGCAGGCTGATTTTTTTTCTCACCAAGCACTGTTCCTTCCACGTTGCCCCTTTGAAAAATGGGAATAATGAATGATTACCAAGGGAGGCGCGCCTAGCTAAAATCAGAATAATATAAACGGCGACGCCAGGCAAGGTAATCATTATATAATTACATTATGTAATCATAATGTTACGTTTCATTCCAGTTAGATATCTTCTATGTTGGGTGGTTCTACTTTTGGGGCCTTATCTACGCTTTTGCTTGTCTTTTTGCTTTTTGACTGATTTTTTCCCATGTATATTTTTTGGGAGAAACGGCAGTGTGCTTATATGCTCTTTGCGAAGACCCCTTTCGCTCCTCACCGTTTCTCCCTTACCGTATAAAAATCTATCTTTTGTATTCATAATGCGTCTATATCTAGCATGTCTGCATCTGCCGCCCGTGGGGATGTGCCTTCTTGGAAACTTCCGCACCCGGAGCGCTTCGCTCCCCCCACGGACGGTCAGATGATAAAAAACAAAACGACCTCTCATATCTACTGTATCTAGAAAAAAAAGGATCTCATGCCAATAATGGACCCGCTGGGAATTTATCTGGGCTTGATTGATCCCTCCAGCAACTTCATACTCATGAGTTATCAAAATTCGCTACTTCCTATGACCATTTTGTTAGGGGGGCACCGACATCGAATTTATTTTCATGAGGGATCAAAATTCGCCACGCTTTATAACGAATTTTGACGAGGGTAATAATATCAACTTAATCTTATCTTCACAACGGATCAAAAATTCGCCGCTGACGACATAAGGGGGGTTGAGACTCACGAATGAGATATAAACCCGAGTTTAATTATCAGAAACCCATAGTTGTGGCCGTGCATCAGTTACAAATACTTGTAACCCCATTTATGGAATGTATAATCCCATTTATACCCAGTTATAACTGGTTATAAAGGCCATAGCTTCATGAACTATGATCATCCCCAACATATCAAACGTTGAAATGATTTGGGGGATTTCAAAAATAGGGATTCCCATAAATCATCAATTTTAATGGTATTTTCCATTATAACCCCCCCCCCACTCCAAGCTTAACCCCCCCCACTCCAAGCTTGTGGATTCACAGTTATCGCTGATATGGCCCTGGAAATCTACTACTCATGGTATTCCCTGATCTTCGGCTGGAATTCTGTGGATATCAAACCCTTGGACTGATCAAATGGGTGAATGATTTATTGAAAAATTAAATTAGCAACGAATTCCAAAATATGGAAGTGCACTTAAGCAAATCACTGTTGTAGAGGAAGGCGCGTATTACCCCTATCACTCCATCATTCGGAAGCGCTTCGGAGTGCTGGAAGCCTACAAAAATTATCTTAAGTGAATGTTGAAAATATTCGGTCAGGTCTAAAACGATCAAAAAAAATCGCCCCATAGATCCATCACAGGGGGGACCCAGCACTCGGAAGCGCTTCGGAGTGATGAAGTGAAAGGGGATTTTTGCTCCCTTACATAGAGCGGTGATTTGCTTAAGTGCACTTCTGGATTTCAATAGTGAATGCTAATTTTTTTAAAAATGGGTGCAACCTTCTCACTGCATTGAAATGCCGACAAAACAAATTCAACGCGGCATGCAACGGCACTGATGGAATTTCGTGAAAACAAGAAATTGTGCCCTGGTTTGCTCAGGTGGCTTTGGAATTTTATATCACCACCAAAATTACATGGGAGTTGGTATTATTTGGTAAAGATTCTATACCACTATTTTATTGGATTGTATCTGCTTTGAAACCAGTGGGGGCCAACATCCGAATCGAACATATAAATTCTGATTATTGAAATTCATGGAGTAAACCCATGACATATCTGAAAATACTATATTCAATTTAAAGTTCCAGGAAGGTTCACCAAGTTGGGCCAGGCTACAGCACCCCGTCTCACTGGCCAAGGTCCCCGGCTGGACTGGAGCAGCTTGGGTGTAGCGTGGTTGGCCGCGGTGTCAGCCAGGGGTGGGTCTCTAATCTGGGACCGGATGGATATTTATATAGACATCATAATAAGTGGTGGCAATTAAATCCCTATCAAACATTCTCAGCCACATCCGTTGTGGCATATTTCCAACACCAACCATGGAATACAATGGATAATAAGACCACTTAGAGCATCACCAGGCATCACCAGTTGTACTTAACCCTAGCATATATTACCACGGCAGACCATGGAATATCATGGACGGTTAGCCGGTTAGCCCAATTGGATCATCAGCATATTTTCCCAGATCGACCATGGAAGACCACGGATGATTGTACAAGATTGATCTGTAAAGTTTCTTGGAACCTGCAACATCCTGCAACATTTTTTGGGGAAAGATGCGTTCAACACAATTTTATTATTTGACTATGTTAAGTGGAGCTTATTTATTTATATACAGTATACATACATATACATATATATATATATTGTGCAGAGACATGCTCCAAAGAGATCCCAGTCCACATTGCCGGATCCTTTGTTTGGCCTGAATCCGGCAGTACGTCAGTGCTTCTGGCATCCTTAGGTAGCAAGATTTGCAAAACCTGTGGCCTGCATTGCAAAGACTGTCAAGGGCATCTGGGGTCCGAAGTCTCAGCCCGGGCTAGGGCTAGGGCCTGGCCCGAGGTTAAGTCACGGAGGGTACCCCAATAGCTGTCTGGTTTATGGTGGAAAATCAGGGGGAAGTTCCATAAATGGGGGTACCCCCAAATGATCTCTAGCTAGGATGGATTGGAAATATGCCATTATTCCCAAGAATTTGTTACATTTTTTGGGTGGTAATAATTTCATGACCAACCCAATCCCCACAAAGAATCACTAAGATATGTTCAAAGGGCTACCGTTGATTGAAACCCATCTACTAAATGAAAGATACCGGCTGCAAACATCACCAGCAATCATGATCCTAACATGGATCTACCAATTAAATATAATATGTCCCGACATTCATATGTCTTATAGATTAATGGTTTGATTTTTACTACCCCGTTCATTCCAAGGCCTTGTGGCCCGCATGCCTCCATTGCTGAGGCTGCGGCTGGGGCAGTGGTGCAACCACAGCAGGGCGTGGCTGGCCCTGCGGATCCCCCCCCCCACCCACCCACCCCTTACACCAAAATTCATCATATTTAATTAACCATCACCACCCACACCATCATGGGGATGTGGGGACGTCCGATCAATATGTATAAGGGAAGGCATCTTTGAAATTTGGATTGTTAAAACTTTTTTGGTGCATGAGCAATACCTCATCCAACAAGGAATCTGGGAATCTGTTAAAACTGTGATATCGCATGAGTACCCTCTAACAAGTCCTTGGCTCAAACTTTATTTGTATGATAATTCATCCTCCGTTAATGTGACTTGGAATATTCTAATTAGACTATTTGACTACCTTAAGTGCTGGCAAGATAAATAGGGAAATAAATAGGGAAATAAATAGGGAACTAAATAGGGAACTAAATAGGGAACTAAATAGGGAAATATAGGGAAATGAATAGGGAAATGAATGGGGAAATAAATGGGGAAAAAATAGGGAAATAATGGAAATAAATAGGGAAATAAATAGGGGAAAACATAGGGACATAAATAGGGAAATAAATAGGGGAATAAATAGGGAAATAAATAGAGAAATAAATAGGGAAATAAGTAGGGAAATAAATAGGGAAATAAATAGGGGAAAACATAGGGAAATAAATAGGGAAATCAATAGGGAAATGAATAGGGAAATATATAGTGAAAAAAATAGGGAAACAATAGGGACATAAATAGGGAAATAAATAGGGAAAATAGATAGGGGAATAAATAGGGGAATAAATAGGGAAAAAATAGGGAAATAAATAGGGAAATAAATGGGGAAATAAATAGGGAAAAAATAGGGAAATAAATAGGGAAATAAATAGGGAAATAAATAGGAAAATAAATAGGGACATAGATAGGGAAATAAATGAGGGAAAAAACTAGGGACATAAATAGGGAAATTTATAGGGGAATAAATAGGGAAAGAAATAGGGAAACAAATAGGGACATAAATAGGGAAATAAATAGGGAAATGAATAGGGACATGAATAGGGAAATAAATAGGGAAATGCATAGGGAAATAAATAGGGAAAAAATAGGGAAATAAATAGGGAAATAAATAGGGAAATAAATAAGGACATAAATAGGGAAATAAATAGGTTTGTTTTTTTGGCTCCAGGAAGTTGTCCTAGCGTCCTACACCCCGTACAAAGACATCCTGGTGCCCGGACGGATCACGGTGGATGACATGATTGGGCTTGGGAGCCTTCGGCAATGCCGCCTTTGGCATCTCTGATAGGGGCTTGGGAGTCCATGGCTTAGGTGCCAACCAAAACAACTGCGCTTAGGTGCCAACCAAAACAACTGCAGGTTGCGGTTTGAAAAGGGATGGAACATCCTGAACCATTGAACCAACTGATTTTTTTTGTGCCGCAGAATTTGAGAGCAGAGCGGCACCACGTGATGATGACGTTGTCGATACCAATGCCGATGACGATGACGATGAGGATGATAATGCAGATGATGCAGATGATGAAGATGATGAACATGATGATGAAGAAAATGAAGAAGATGAAGAAGATGAAGAAGATGAAGAAGATGAAGAAGATGAATAATATGAAGAAGGAGGAAGAAGAAGACGACGACAATGATGATTATTACTACTATTATTCTCACAACATTGTCGTTGTGCACGATGATCCGTGCAGCTGAGGAAAATGGCCAAACCGGTCGAAGAGCGTAGCGTCCTGGGTCATTTCATTGGATGGCCCAGGTGCCGTCAACGCGGCAACTGATACGGGCCGTCAATGTGGCAGCTGAAGCCGGGGGGCAGCACTGAAAAAACACCTTGACCATCCTCAATTTTGACAATCACTGTGTATCTACTATCACTAATAATAATCATGTATCATCTTTATTTGATGTTCTATTTTTTTTACCCACGTCAAATCATGACACTGGGCTTATCGGCGACAGGCCACCACACCCCTCGGTGATGCCGCCGGAGCAGTGCCAAAATAGCAGCTGCCCCTTGAACGTGCGCTCCGTGTTGCTGGCCAAGAAGGCACCGATGAAGGTTTGGAAGTCTGGAAAGTCTGGAAGATCAGTTGTTGTGGTTTAGTAAGATGATGTAAGATGTTGGATGTGAAAAGGGATAGTATAGATGGTTCTTGACGTTTTCTGATGTAAAACCTGCAGTTTTCACAGAAGTCAGAAGTATACAAACATCATGCGGGCGTGGTATGGATCATTCTATTCATATTTTCTTGTAGCAGAGAAACCACCATCTACCATTTAAGCATCATGGAATCATGTAACCACTGAGTAACCACCATTGAAGCGCCATCTTTGGCTGCTTTTTGGTGTATCGAATTTGGTTTCCTAATGTCGAGCCATGTCGACAGGGTGACGAGATGTTGCACGTGGATGTGGACGTGCCGTACGTGGAGTCCTTCATGGGTTTGACCAGCTCGTTGCGCCTCGGCGTCGAGTTCGAGGGGGGATTGAGAGTTACCCCCTGGTGACCTGCATGGACATGGAGAATCACCATGTTTGATAGGGAAATCATGGATTTTTTATGATTTTTTCGTAGTTTTCCATAGCACACTATTTGATTCCCAGAGGGTATTGGTGCAAAACCGCAGGTTTGGAATTTAGGGAGAAGCCACTGGAATCCCCATGCTGTTTAGAACATCATAATTTTCCGAACAGCTTGATGGCATTTTTGCGAGTATCTCCTTAGTCAAGAGTTGACGCCTCAAAATCTTGTGTGTATATTTATATCCCAAATTATCCCAAGCACATGCATATTTCAATTTCATCGCTTCGAATCCCTTGAGGTTTTGCTTTGTGCCGCGTGGAAAGAGTGCCTGGTCTTCCCGCTTCTTTCAGACATTCTTTGCTGGAGACTTGGCTCAGTTTCTGGCGATTGCTGGCGACCACCAGCGTATCTAATCCAAGACTACGTCGCTTGACCTCCTTTGTGGAGGCCCCTTCTTCTGTATCCAAAAGTTGCCTTCCTCTCAGCAGCATGCCAGTTGTTTGCCGCTGTTGTTCCTGCCTTTGTACGCATAGTACATTGTATACCTGGTAAAAAACTGCAGTCACATCTTCTTGAGGGCGTTCAGTTGGGTGGCAACATTTCCCTACAACCCAGGGTTTTACACCCAAAAGAGGTGGCAACCGTCCCCTAAAGAAAGGGGGTGAAACATGGTGTCACTATAATTATATGAGGAGTCGGTGGTAGCCATCCCCAACTATCAAACATGACCAATCATTCAAGCATCAACACTTCATCGCTATCATGGCAGCCATGTCGTAACTTCGTAACAGATTCCACCTTCACGAACTCTTGAGGACTTGTCCAAAGGTTGTTTCGGCGAAGCAATCCCAGCAATCCCAGCAATCCCAGCAATCCCAGCAATCCCAGCAATCCCAGCAATCCCAGCAATCCCCGCAATCCCAACCCCTGAACCATGGCACTTGACCATCAACAGCAAGGATGCATCCCTGTGTTGTTGAACGATCGCTACGAGCCGCCCTTCGGAGAAATCGTTGCTGGGCTGCATTTGTGGCCAAGATGGGTGACTTCGATCGATTTTGGCTGGTGAACTACCAACCAGTACCAACCACTTCTTGGCCCAGGTGGACTTGCCCAAAGCGGTGATCAAGTGGCCCATGACGGAGGCCCAGCCACAGCTGGTTACTGGTGCTGTACATGGCTCGAAAGGGCAAAAAAGGTACAAGAAAATGGGTCTCTAAGGGAGAATCGATGCAATTAGACATAATTAGACCACTTTTGATTCTTTGGGTATTTGCATGTATTTGTATTTGCAGCAGTGTTAGTAGCTGCTTTCCTGTGGGCCATGAAAATCCGCAGGATGACTGGATGCCTGCCAAAATGATCCAAAATGGCGATGTATCCAAAATGAACTCTGCTGTCATTTCTTTTGATGCATCAGTTTTTTCAATAAAATCTGGACTGGGCCGGTGATGGGCCTTAGCAGATATGAATGGGTTGCCACTAGCAATATCCACAAGGTCGCCTGGGAGTCGATTCTGATTCTCCACTGGAGGTGGACGCCCTGGTGGACTACCTCAAGCAACTGGTGGTCGAGAACTCCGACAGGAGCTGTTGGGAAATCCGCAGCGATTCGAGGTTTTCTGGAGATCACTGGTGGAAATGATCTTGGGTGCAAGGAAGACTCCTGGTGGTGTTGATCATCATCAAACATCATCATCTACCGCAAGCTGTCCGCAGGATGGTGGAGCTGCGCGAGGCTGGACGGGAGTTGCGCTGTTGGTACGCCTGGCCGCCCAGCTGGGTGGAGTGGTCCTGGCTGGAGATGAACAAATCCGAGTTCAACAAAACCTGTCAGGACTGCGGAGGGGGAGGAGTGACTGATTTGGACCTGTTTGTTGGCACAAAATAGCAACATTTTTTGGGCCTCGGAGGTGGGTATGTGCTAGAGATGGGAAAAGAACTGTTGAGACATGTTCAGACTCTTTGGATCATCGCCCAGTGTCGTTTCCTCTGTTGAGACAAGGATAACCATTCCAAGGGTTGGGCCGTCCAGCAGGGACGCATAGAAAGGACTGGCACTTGAAGAATGCGCCGGGCTCTCAACAGAACTTGGAGACGCATCTCTCAAACGCCTTCAAATGAAGTTGCATAGATTCCCATGGAATGACATGGGTTTAAGTTTAAACTTCAGATAGATCAGCTTGAAACTTGCGACGTGTTCGCAGTCAATAAATGTCAATAATCTTGATTGCTTTCAGGGGTCGCCTCCAAAAAAATTGTGAAGACGATTTTCCTCTGGTCGAAGACGACTGGACCTCAGGTATGTGGCAGTGACGCGATTGCTGGCCACCAAAGCAGGCAGGGCGTTCTGCGGGTGGGGAATTGAACCCCATCCACCGGACCCGTTTGTTTTCAATGATGCTTTTGTGCCTGTCAGGCCTGTCTTTTTGCAACTTGATTGATGCCAAAACAGTAATTTTGCTTTCAGTCGAAATTGTAACATTTACAGGTGAAGGATTCTAATCGCAAGCAAATTGGCTTGCTGGAAAAGACGCTTCAGCACCTGATGATGAAGTAGTAAAGAGAACCAACTATCAGGTTGTTGTCAATGACAACCTCCAAAAAAGCAACTCTGTGTGAAAGCCTTAGCTCGAGGGAGAAACAAATAGGGAATTAGCTAGGGGAGAAACTCCGGGAGAACACGTGAAAGAAAATAGGGAGGAAAGCACATGCAAGAGCATAGAAAAGAAAATCGGGAAAAAAAGTAGAGACGAAAATCGTGAAGAACATAGAAAAGAACATATCAATTCTTATATCATACATACAGAATGTCTACGATATCCCAAAGCTCCAACACCCGAAATCCTCATCGATTCCACAGGTCGCGGCCGCGGCCGCTTCTATTGGCCCGGTGCCGTCTCCGAGGCTCTCGAGACCCCCGGCGCCTTGTGAAAAAATGGTCTGGCCATGTCTGGCCGGCGATCCTGGGATGGGAATTTTTGGCACATGGCTATGGGGCTATGGCTCAAAATGGCTACGACCCAGGGGACCACACATTTTACCGAAAATAGTTAGACTAACATTGGAATACACTGACTAGTTATTGTTAATATTCACCAAAGAACTATTGGAATCCCCAATTTTGACCCAGCCATACCCATGTTTTGCCACCAAGAATGGTTGAATTTACCATGAAACATGGGTGTTTCATGGGTACTTCAACCCACCCGAACTCATTCTCTAAACGACGAAAATTGGATATCAACTGGACAAACATGATGTCACGCTGATTTTGCCGGGATGGACAATTTATTCAAGCCTTGGGCGACTTTTGCTTGTCTCCGATGGGGTTGCAGAAGCCGGAAACCTGCCCGTTGTGCATCCCCGATGCGGCAACATTGGACATTTGCTCAGACACATTGAGGGTCACACATTTGCTATGAGTATCCTTCCGGAACAGTTCTATCAGATCCCTATCATTTCCATAGTGTGAATCCCTGCAGGGATCCCGGCTCAAGTGGCTGGAGAGATGCAAAAATCGAATTGGCTGGGTAAGGGCAGCGATTCGCATTCCGAGAGGAGGTATCAAGAGATCACCTCACTGCAATTTCCCAAGCAGAACATTTCCCCAACACGAGACTGATAATGGATATGTTATGTTATTATTAACATGGATATGTTATGGATATGTCAATTATGTTATGTTATGTTAACTTCCTGGATATGAGTCAACCTCGCAGCTACAACATGCTACAACCATGGCCCAGACATCGTGACATTTTTTTCAGCTCCAGAGGAACAGCTCCAGACATAGGGACACCATGGAGCCGGAAGTGCTGCCGGTGTTCTACTACAATGACATGCTGCTGTCCAACATTGGTGACACCATTGGCCTCTCGGCCACTGGGGCCACTGCCCTGCCTTCCTTTTTGGGTCTCATACTGGAGTGCGAGAGGTGTAGCTATAGATCCACATATTCTTAACGTATTCAAATTACAAGATATATAGTGGATTCAAATATCAAAGTGATTCTCACAGATATTCAATTGTGGAGTGTCACAGCTCAAGATCTTCAGAACAATGCAGGTATTTTTTGTTTGGCTTTTGCATCTCTTCATGCCAAGATATGAACCAGTTTTGGGCATGGCATGTTGTGGTAAAGTCAGGGCAAATCCTTTCAACTCTGCTCTTGGGTTTTCTGATGTTTCGTGCACGTGAGCATCAAACAATTCCAGAAACAGATAGGCTAACATATGCTAACATCATCGAACATCCAACATGTCATCTCTCCAGTTCAGTCTTGGGATGTGCAACGACCCAGTAACAAAGTGAAACGACCCACAACTGTTTGGATTTTTTGATGTCCAGGTCTGAATCTGTTTGAGCCGCGGTATCTGCTCATGTGCCAACGTCTGGCGACGGATCCGCGGTTTCTCTTCATGCCCAACTACGAGGCTGGGAAGAAGACCCGGGAACTTTTCACAAGACTTGGATGATGCTCTTCTTCAAGATTCTTCAAGATGTCCAGGTCTGAATCTTCAGATTTCATGCCCAACTTCTGCAAGATTCTGCAAGAACGCTCTAGACCGTGGCAAGATCTTGTGAGGAAGTGCTCTAACTTTTGGTAGCCAGCAAGCGAGCGACGGCATGTGTTTGTGAAATGTACAAGCTCATGAAAACAAAGCAGAAAAACTCTCAACTAGTGAAGATATACCATAGTACGAAGTACGAACACCCTTCTTCTCTCTAGGTCTTATCAAGTTTTCAACGCTTTTCACACAAACCATACCATAGATCGCCACAGACCACAGATATACTCCCTAAAGATTTTCAGGACTCCCCAAATCTTGGCTTCCGGTTAAGATATTCCCTTCCACAGACCTACCAGGACTATCGCTGCCGCCCCGGTGATGTGGGCTTTGTGGTGCGCATCACCGGACTTTGGCCGCAGGCATGGCGCAGGATGGGCGAAGAAGCCAAGGGGAAAACCCAATGGAACACCATGAAACAAACATGAGAGGATATGAACCTGAATATATCAACAACAAATAAATTGAGAGATCAACGACTATCTCACTATCCAGTTTGGGTGGGTAACACAATGTGCCCAAACCCATTGGTTTCCTGTCCTAAAATTGAATTGGATGTTTTAGTGGATTTGAGGGTTAGGGGGAAGTCAAGAGCCCATTTTCGCTCAAGAATTGGGGGAACTACGCCACCACAATTCTTGTATGTCGATTTTGTAGTCAGAGGGTGGGGAGACATTCTGATTCCAAGATATTCCAAGATATTTGCAAAGAAATGAAGTATGAATTGGATTGAATTGGTTGGTTGACACCGGTCTTGACATATCAAACAAGTTTTGCAACGCCCGCCCTTTAAGCCTTTGAGGTTCTTTTGATCAATCCCCGCCTGAACACCCGAAGCCACGTGGCAAGTCGCAGCTTTGCATAGTTCCAACCTTCTTTTCATCCACTTCCTACCAAGGTGGAACCAGAATATATAAAGCATATCACACAACCCCCCAAAACCCATTCAGTTTCACGTCGTTTGAACAAGCCGTGTGAACATCCGCTGCCACAAAGGTATTCTTTTGACACTTTGGATCACCCCCAAAAAAAAAGGGACATGTGGTCAAAATTTGGACTCTTTTGGCCATCTTGAATTTTAACATCTGTCAAACAGCAACACATATATACGACACAAACCATGAATGAACTACTGACAACAATCCAATTTATCCATTTTTTGCTTGCTGCTTACCAACTACATAAGAACATACTAGCTATATAACCATAATTAAGCATATAAAACGATGCTAACTATATCTAGCTATCCAATTTTTGAGGTCCTCCACCTTTTTTTCCCTCCAAACATCGACTGCGTTTACCGCAGGGCGGTGGCCGGACCTTTGGTGTCCAGGGCTCTGCGGTGACACTGGCAGCGGCGAAGCCCTGAGGGGGTGCTCCTTTAATGGTTTTTTTCAGTGGCTGAAGTTGGGAAATGTTGGGAATTGCAATTCTGATCAATTCTGTAAGTGAGAAAAATGGGTCATATCATGTCATATCAGTTCCTTCAAGATCTTCAAGAGGGGTGTCGACCGGGTGTCGACTGCAAGACGCCTAGGTGTCGTGCACATGGGAGGAGCCGGATACCCATGGGCTTCACTATGCACAGTACTGGCCCTTAGATGCGAAGAAGGCGCGCGGCACAGTGTTCCCAATTTACGGCAATCTTTATGCGGAAGATGATGAAACACCATAATCAAATTGGTTGTTTCGGGTCAGAATTGAAGGTTCCAGATGCCCAATGTTTTTTTTTGGGCTCCAGCCCAGTGTGTTTCAACAGCTGCCATTTGTTTGTCATGCCACGCAGGCGCCTTTGTTGCACACGGAGCCGTCCTCAGAGCCAAGCTAGTGCTGGGGGGTCTACCATTTGGGATGATTTTAACCAACCATTTATGGTAAGTCACTGGGGGTTGTCTCATTGTTTGGTTTAGCACATTTATTACTGTGTACATCTGTGTACTAATAGAAAAAGTCTTGCCACCACTTCGAATCATGGTTCAAAGCTGCTTTTTGATGCTGTCTGGATCCAAATCTGGTGGTTTCACTTCATTCGCAATTTGTCTCATTTTTTGGAGGCTTGACTCGACAAAAAAGGTGTTTGAAGATAACCAGGGGAGTTTACTCCCCAAATCCACTGGTTGATCATCATTTTCCCTCTGAAGAAATTGCCACTGGTTGGGGGTAAATCCACCATTTTCAGGTACCAAACTATCACTTTCTTGAATCCTGATTTTTGATGGTGATCCTCACTGGGATCATTTTTGATGCTTGAATCCCAGTTATCCGACAGCATCAACCAAGCTGCCCATGTTCTCAAGGAATCCTGCGAGCTGGTAAAGACTATGCTTAGAACTGGATGGGCTCCTGGACTGCAGCTGACGGATAGACCGGGTATGGAGATTGCTGCCATCCTGACCCACAGGAAAGAAGAACAAAAACGTGTCAAAGAGCAATTCTTGATTTATACATTCTTGGATTACACATGTTATATAGATATGTATATTGGATGATAACATGCTGGAAGAATCCAACTATATATTGGGATAATCCAACAACAGATAGTTAATAGAAGCTTTGCATCTTGCTTCTCTATTCAAGCGACCTTCAAAGGCAGGGTTAAGGGACAGGTGGTTCACGGTTGTTGGGGCCCAGGTGCAACAGAAACATTCGCTGCACCTTCAGAAGGCAGAGGCAGGAGCAGAATCTGGGGGAATGGGCCCTTGATCAAAAGTTGGCAATGGGAAATTCCCCATGGGAAATCATCGAACTAAAAGGGATGGGGATGGGAAATTCCCAATCTCCATCAGGTGGACTTTTTGTTTTCATGGGAAAATCATCGAACTAAAAGTCCACGTGGGGGATTTGCCATTGCCATGTTTGATTCCCGGAGTGTTTTTCCGTGGTGAGTTTTCTGGGTGAAGCCTAGCAGCCAGATGCAGCCAGGTCGGTGCGGAGATCTTTTTCAGCTCCAACTGGCCAGACAGGGCGTACCTGTCCGCCTTCTTACCCAGCGCCGAAGCCGAGAGGCACCGCCGAAGTGGTGGGCCTTATTGGGGGCCAAGGGTTTGGGCAGAAGCTAAAGCGATTCAGTAAAAAACTGGTCCTTTTTGCAGATTTTAGAGTTGGAAAGCCTCAGGCCTATCTCCCCCCAAAAATTGGGTAGATCCCATTATAAACAATATCTCGATAGCGGGATCATCTCATCTGGTGCTCCCTGGAGGTCCTTTGCAGATTGCTGGACCTCGGTTCTGCCAGAGCTGGTGCATCCGCGCTTCAGCGGGGAGGAGATTTTGGAGGCGCGGTGCCTTACCCCGCGCCGAGAGTCCGAGCCCATGGCTGATGCCTCAGGTGATCCAACGGTCCGGTGGCTTACAACAAAGAAGCGTAACGCTGGACAAGGCACTGAGGGGATGACATAGTTTTAGATGTTTTAGATGGGCTGGAATCACATCAGTCATCGGATCGTTTTAGACATCAGGCAGAGAGTCTACTTGACAGAACAACTTCAATCCAGTCCAATGGTTTGATTCCATTTTTTGCAGCGTTTTTGTAAAAAGGGATCAACCATGTGTGACAGTGTGGTCACCATTGTCCAGTGTTTCATGTTTCAAGCCCGTAGGTCATGAATGACCTTCGTTTCCTGATCGTCTCGGACCCCTGTGCCATGGAGGATTTGAAAGGAACCTCAGCAGACTCGTTGGCCATAGCTACATAAAGCTTGTGAGCTTGAGCTCATGCTTTGGTGAGGAAAACAGGAAGAATTGAATTTTCCTTGAGACTGTTTTAGATTTAATCTGAGCATTCATTTGAATTCATTTGACATGCTAAATATCCTTTGCACCTCACTACCAGTAGTTTATACTAGTTTAAGCCAGCGGGGGGAAAACCGCGCCAGTAGTTGTGCACGTTTTGTAAAACACGCAAATGCATGCAAATGCTATGTCACGCTAGGGTTTGGGGTGGGGAGGGTATGTTAACGTTCATGTCAACTTGCCGCACACGCACAAGTGAACCCAAAGCTGATGGGGTCTGGCAATGGCGCTGGATAAACTACGTATGATAAACTCCAAAGCAAAAAACCTTTTGGAGATAACACCGCGCGAGTTTGGCAAACCAGATTTCCTGCGAATTGCAGGAGTTGATCAAAAATTCAATGAATTTCCCAGGGAATTTTAGTCACTTTTTCTGGAATAGATCAACAGTTTCGCTATGGCGAAAACGTCACTTTTTTTCAAAACGCTCACAACCGCTGGCGCGGTTTTCCCCCCGACGGGATCCGACGGGTAGTTTAAGGCTTAGCGGGTCTTGTAGTCTGCACAAGCATTGACATTTAAATTTAATTTGCACAACTTCGACTGGGTCAATCTCCTCATGCGGCCATGTTACTCTTATTGACGTGCCGGAATCGTCAGCCCTTCGCTTAGGAAAAGATGACCTCATTCTGGACATTCCCAAGGCAAGCCATGGATCTGAGGTGGTCCTTTCCTATTTGGGCAGAAGATTTCCTGCAGAATTTCACCTGTTAATTCATTTTGGCATCCCCCCTTTCGCCCAGTTTTTTTGGGTGGGTTTTTCGAGATATGTGTCCTGCGATTTTTTCGCATCACCCCCAGTCCCGCCAGTCCCCCCATCATCCCAGGCGTTGTGGGCTCAGCTGCTCTCCAGCTCGCTCCATTTGGCCAAAATCTTCGAGATGCATGTGCGCTTCGTGCGCGACGTGCGGTTGGAACCGGAACTCATCAAGTTTCGCGGCTCGGCAGAGCGGAAGATCCCAGGAAGATCCGCATTTTTTGGTGCTTTGAAGGTTTAACATGGTTTAACCATGTTTAACCATTCAGAATCATTCAGAACTATTCATACTGTATGGGTTATTCATACATGGCTTTGTCTGAAGACTGATGAAAAATCATCATGTTCCCAGCGAATGGAAAGACGAACATGTTTGCTCACCAAGAGTCCTTCAGGATATCGCGAGCCAGTTGATGGTCAGGAAGGTTCTGCAGAAAAGAAGGTCCTGAGATGCACTGAGCATTGGTCTGTGGGTCATTTGTTTTGGTTCATATTCCAAAAGCATCCAAATACCCGAAAAGGTGTGAACCTTGTACATTGTGGTAGTATGATCATTGATCTTTCGTTAACAGGGCAGGGTACCTCAACGTCATTCACTTTCTTCATATCCAAGTGGCAGCAAAAAAGGATCACCCAATGAGTCACTACTGTAACAAGGATCCAGTTGAACCTCTGAACGTTGGCAACCTGGAAATCTAGTGATGAATGTTGAATCGTGACCCCCGCGGGCGTTGTTTGAAGCAGGTCGTGCAACACACTACTTAGCTGGAAGTACTTGGAGTCCACCAAGCAGGATTATACTGTACCCCATTGTACCTCCAGAAATCTTTGGTTCCCACTGGGCAACTGGGTTTATCCGACCACTTCCAACTTGGGCATTGCCAACAGCCGTGCAGTTTCGGTCGAAAACGTCGATTGGAGTCTTGGTCACCAACGGCTTCAATGTGCAATCCTCAGAACGATCAGTGGCCGAAGCACCTCATCTTTATCGTGACGATTTTTTGTTGGGGAGGTATCACTATACATCCACAGCATCTATTCACTAGGCATCCTTCGGTCAAATAAACATAGGCGTCCCGTGGCGTCCCAACAAAAAACAGCAATTTTCCCTGGAGCTGTGGCGTTGCGCGGCCCCAAGGCCAACACCACCCCAATGATGGTCTTTGGGTTGCGTGTTACACTGTAAATACTGTTATACCGCTGGATACTGCTGGTAAGTTGGGGATTCCTCGATGGTTGAAATCCCGCGGAGCAAGCAACTCGGTGTAAGGATGACACAGGGGTTGTGTTTAGAAGCAGGTGATAAATGCAGTGCAAGAAGTTGCTTTCAGGATCATTGAATGGTTTCATTCTCCAACGTTGGTACTTCCAGAAGCAGGACCCAAATTTGGAACCAACACCTTTGGTTTTTGGACTTTTCGGCTTGTTTCTCATTGTGTGCTTGGTCACATCATGCTAAAACCACCAGGTGGAACTTTGGACCAGAACGCAGGAGTGGGAAGCAGCCACAAGTGAGATCAACTGGGAGCTGGTCGGTATGTCATACACGACTACGAGTAGGTAAGCCAATAAGAACATCCCCAAAATGGGGCAGAGGTCATTTGCTGCTGTAAAAGCTGGTGAACTCCCAACGAACCAACCCGTTTGTTGGTTGCTGTGGACCCAATGAATGTTGTGAAAAACATCCGCTGTTTGTTTGGATACATTTCCACCCAAACCATCAGCTTATCGGTGGTCTGGAATGATGACCAGAGGATACAATGAAACACCTTCTAGAAAAAGGATGAAAAAGGCAACTTCAGTTATATAATTTTAAATGGAAGATTAATGGAATAAGAAATATAACAAATAACATGAAGTACCTAAGAATATACCACCATTCAACTTAAAGGTAACCCAAATTAACCCAATAGTTAAGTCATTAATAAGTCATTAATTATTGGGTATAATTAATGACTTATACCTGAACTATTCATAATTAATATATAAATAGTTAAGTCATTAATTATACCCCCCCTGAACTCTCCAGTGACTCCCTATGACTCCCAGGACCTGGCTGTGACAGAGGACTCCGCTGAGGCGGCCAAGCAGCGCTTGAATTGGAAGCTCAACAGGCCGAATGCAGCGGGGCAGGTCCCCGGTGTTCATTTGAGGGATTTTACCCTGGACATTTTTGGGTTTTAATGGGAAAATCATGGGAAAATTGGAGGTTTTCATATGTTTTAATAAGTTTTAATATGTTTTAATGGGAAAATCATGGAAAGTCCCTTAAAAGTGGTGGGCACATGTAAAAGACACATTCTGTTTCCTATCCTCATGACCGTTCCACTGTGAGGCTTCGGCTGAGTATTGTGCAACGAGCACGGCAACGAGGGCAGCGGCCCCTGGCCACGTTGGAGGTGCCAACATGGCGGCGACTTTGTGGAGATGGTGATTTGAAAGGGTGCATTTGGCACCACATGGTTTTTTATCTGGTTGGTGGTTTCAAACATTTTTTATTTTCCATAATATATGGGATAAAACCACCAACCAGTTATGGTATTTTTTTAAATTTATATGTCTGTTAACCATTTGTAATCCAACGATGATCACATGGTGATTTCGGCCCAATGCTGATGGATCCAGTCGTGATTTCAGCCGAAATCATCGGTGATCCCGGTGATCCCAACCTGGCCCAGGACGATGTGTCCCGCCTGGTGTGCAGCTTCGTCCCTTGGTGTTTGCCATGGCCATCATGGCCCAGGAAATCACTTGGTGCCCGGGGGGTGCCCAAAATTTCGAACCCTTCTGAGGTTTCCTGTGACACCCAACATGGGACATTGAGCACCACCTAGGTCGCCGTGGACCCCGAAGGGTGAGAAACCAATTCGGGCCATGTGTAAAGTGTAAAGAGTAGCACTGAACGGTAGTCTCATTCAAGTCTCATTGCAGTAGCACAGTTCAACAGTTCCCCCAGCCAACCTCAGCCAACAGTGCTGTGGTGGGCAGGGCGGTCGTTTGCGGCTCTAAAGTGGGCCGGTCATTCCAATCCCTTTGGATTCTGCAAAATCAAATTGTTGTACTGTGAATCATTTCATTAATTTCTGAACCTAAGGATGTGCGATATCTTTGGAATCTTTGGATGTGTATCATGTGTGTCAGTGGTTGCTTGAAGAACTCTGTCATCAAAGCCTCAGTTTGGGGGTGTTGGCACGGCTCAACGGCTCCAAGTTTCATGGCAACGTGGCAACGCCCAATGATACCAGGGGTCAACTGGGTCAGCTCAACCAACTCCATCCCCCTGACCCCCCAAAAAGTGAAGCCCAGCGAAGCAGATGGTGGGTGGTAGAGAAGCGATGGAGTGAAGATATGGAGGCAACGAACTGGCAGCAGAGGCTAACGAAAAAAATATCACTTGTTGGCCGAAGAAATCCCAAAAAGTCTACAAAAGACATCAAAAGACAAGCTCAAACAGGACCCCCCTCAGGTAAAAGTCTTGTGAACGCACCATAAACCACAGTTATATTGACTATGGATTAATACCTATTAATACCATTTTTAGTGGGATGAACATCTATTTACCAGCTATTTGGATGTTCACCAGGGGGATAGGGTTTTGACCCACTACCATATTGACTATAAACCAACGTTCCCCACCTCTCAGACGTCATGAGTTGTCAGGCCTTCGCAGGCTTGGGCCTGGTGGCCACGGAGATCTTCCGTTACAACCGGCAGAATTTCGCCTTTGACCAGGATCAGCGCTTCAACCGTGCCTCGGATGGCCGGCTTGGACCTTGGGGTATCTGGGATGATCATGGTGGCAGAATGTGGCAGATTACTAACAGCGACGGAGTGCAGTCACCCAATAGTTTCTATATGATTATATAATATATATAATTGTTATATAACGAATTATGGTTCACCAACGAGTTACTAAGTAAGATGATTTTCCAAATCACAACTGGCACCAGCCATGGAACGTGTCCAAACTTGTTTCATCACAGGCGATGAGCTGCGCTTCAAGATGCAGGTGGAACGTTTCCGGCTCTTCCGGCAAGATATCCGGGACTTGGTGGAGCTCACGGTACAGAAGATGGATTTATACCACATGGTAGGCCAGGGCTTTGCAAACTTGGATGGGGT
Organism: Cladocopium goreaui; assembly: GCA_947184155.2. NCBI lineage: Eukaryota > Dinophyceae > Suessiales > Symbiodiniaceae > Cladocopium > Cladocopium goreaui. Next base: position 106,411 of record CAMXCT020001587.1, on the reverse strand, counting down.
GGTGGGTTTGATTCCTTTTATCGTTCCAACTGCATTTCTTTCCCCTGTTTCTCAGGGGTGAGCCCAAGCACATTTCCATACACATTTCAACGCAGAGATTCGGTCGTTGGTGTCGGCTTCGCTACGTTGGCAGGCGCGCTGTTCATCCGCATGATCAGCATCTACTATTCTGAGGGCTTCTTTGCTGAGCCTCCACCAACCTTCCTGCAGGTGGCATACTACCTCTCACAGGCACCTGCAGCTGGTTGGTTTCTGGTTGATTACTGGTAGTTTTGGGCCAAAGGTGACATTGATCTGCTGCTTCCACTGGTCCAAGCCCTGAGGCCTGTGCGCTGGTGTACCTGTTGATGGCCATTTGGCTGTCCATGCACGCCTCGATCAAGTCGCACAGCTATGCCACTCGCTTGCTCACCAGGCAGGGGATGTGGTGGTTGATCGCAAATATTCCAAGAGGGGAGTCAAAAGCGGCATGTTGTGCCAGAATGTTTCTTTTGCTTGGGACGTCTCTGATTTGATATGACTTGATAGATCTTGATGGTGTTTCTGGAGAAATGGCAGCTTGACTTTCAGCAACTACTAGCTTGTCTATCTTATCCGGAATCCGACGATTGTGGGCAAGTGCCACCAAGTCAGTCACCACTGGTCCGCGATGGCCGGAGGTTCGTGCGTCTACCGATCCCCGGCTGCAGCGAACTGAACCTTTTGAATGCACGCTATGCGGACTTCGAAGGGCAAGGTGGACAGATGTTGCGGGTGCCGTTTTGGCGAGGCAGGGAACTGCCAGCTGCGTGTGCTGCGCGTACTGTGGCAATCTGAATCTGTGGTGTCAGTGGCCAGGTGACAACCAATGGGAGGAGCGAACGTCAAAGGTGCGCCTGGGAAGCGGGTGGCTTGCTGATCTTGCTGTTTTTAGTGTTGATGAACAAGCCCATTGATGGCACTTCGAGTCACCAACAAGAAACATGTTTTTCTCAATCGCCCATTTTGATCCACAAATTCATGATAAAACAATGGATGTTTAATGATGTTTATATACCGTGGCACAACAAATATACAAAATGCACCTGGCAAAGCCATGGGATCATGGGATGCTGCGTACTTCGAGGTTGAAGCCGCCAGTGCCGCCAGTGCCGCGCCAGCCCTGGAGGGGCATACCATGGCAGCGACCAGCTCCGACAATCTGGAGATGCTTGGGCGAAGCGAAGAAGGGATCCATTGGGACTGCGTGACCATCGCATTGTTCAGTTGCGAGGAGTTCCGATCCGGAGAGCCACCCAAAAGTCGGATTCGAGTCGGTTTCGGGTTTCGGGTTTCGGGTTTCGGGTTTCGTCGATTGAAACCAACTTTCGCTGTCGGTTTCGGGTTTCGGGTTTCGGGTTTCGGGTTTCGTCGCTTGCAACGGTTTCGGGCTTCGGGTTTCGGGTTTCGGGTTTCGTCGATTGAAACCCACTTTCGCTGTCGGTTTCGGGTTTCGGGTTTCGGGTTTCGATCGGCCCTGGGGAAGTTAAGTCTTCAGAGTCGGTTTCGGGTTTCTGGTTTCGGGTTTCGGGTTTCGATCGGTCCTGGTCTTCAGAGTCGGTTTCGGGTTTCGGGTTTCGGGTTTCGGGTTTCGGGTTTCGATCGGCCCTTGGGAAGTTAAGTCTTCAGAGTCGGTTTCGGGTTTCGGGTTTCGGGTTTCGATCGGTCCTGGGGAAGGTAAGTCTTCAGAGTCGGTTTCGGGTTTCGGGTTTCGGGTTTCGATCGGCCCTGGGGAAATTAAGTCTTCAGAGTCGGTTTCGGGTTTCGGGTTTCGGGTTTCGATCGGTCCTGGGGAAGTTAAGTCTTCAGAGTCGGTTTCGGGTTTCGGGTTTCGGGTTTCGCAGTTCGAAACCAACTTTAACAGTCGGTTTCGGGTTTCGGGTTTCGGGTTTCGCTGGTCGAAACCAACTCTGCAGACCTCTCTCCGGATCACGTCTCGTTGCGAGTGGGTGGCTTCAAAAAAAAACACCAAACACATTGCAACTAAAAGCAGGTGAGCCACGTCCAAGACCCCCCTTATTCATTTTTAGTAAGAGAAGGACCTCGCGTAAGCAAAACCCTGGTGATCCTGGTGTGCGTAAGCCCGCGTAAGCATCAGCGTTAGCTATTCCTGCGCGCAAGCTAAAACTGCGGGTGCGTAAGCAGCGCGTAGGCTGCGGCGTAAGCATTCCCTTAGCGCCTTCAGAAGAACAAGACCTTTTGGACACAGCTCAAGTGAAATCCAAATGAAATCCATTCAAAAATCAACGCATTGCAGCTGAAATCAACTGGAACATGTGGTTGGAAGTGCCAACTCCAAATGGCTCCACTTGGCACCGAATGACCCGTGCACAGCAAGGACGGGTGAGTTCGCTTACGGCGGTGCGTCAAACATGCTCGGCAGGGAGCAGGTCGGGCCTATGGTTTTCGTCAGAAGATCCGAAGGTAAACACCATTTGGAGGAACATTCTCAGAATAAGGGCGGCCCGATGATTTGAAGCAGAAGAACATCGCATCAAATGAAAAGAACAGTTGGATCAGGATAGTTCAGGATAGTTCAGGAACCACCTAACTATCATCCTTTATCATCCATTATCATCCTTTATCCACCTTTCTGACTGTTTATTGGTTCCATTCGAGTTATCTGCCATTAGGAGCTGCTGGAAGCTGTGGAATTTCGAACACATCGACATGTGCAGATCTTTCGGCAGTTGCAAGCCAGGCCTGGGAGGACAGTGGTTGAAGGGTTCGCCTAACCAGCAAACATAGGGGATATGTAGGACTTACATAGGGAGATCAACCAGGCAATAATGGCGATTCAAATCATATTTACAGTAATCCATTGTGGCTTTGCTGGAGCTGTTTCCCAGCTGGATCTCTGGCAGATGAAGTTGCTTTCTGTTTGTGTCGTCAATGATCAGGAGCGTTCAGGAGGTGGGATGTCCACGGTCCCAGCATGGTAGCTTCTGGTAAGTGTAACCAACGCCTAACAACGCACTCTCCTGAAACTAAGAAAGTTCGAGATCTCTCTGAACGGATTTTGGATCGATTACAATCCCTATCCCCACCAGGTGCCTTAGGCCATAGATGGCCATAGTATCCCTCACATCAATCCTCGAGCCATTGAAAGTCGACGTGCCCAGGTGGCAGTGCTTTGATGCCTACTCTCGGGTTTGCATGTCCTTTGGCGTTCCTTGGCCGCTTTCGGAGAGCTTGACCTATCAGCCGTGTCCGGCTGTGTCCAAGCCATCCGCCACCTTGTGAGGTGCGTCACATGCTGCAATCCATTAACTACTACTTGCTGGGCCTTTGCAACCTGTTTGCACTTGGCCATCTCATGGCTTGACATTGACGAGTCAAGAGGCTACCAGGGTTTATTTTAAAGACGGACGAATCTTTGAGCCGCGCAAAGATTGTGATTGACAGTGACAGGAGACGAAACAAAACAAAGCATTCTGAACAGACTACCTGTAGGGCATGTGTCAAACATCCTTGGACTTCAAACCAGGGAAGACGAGAGGAGAGGAGCTCCCTGCATTGCGATAGCCAGGTATGGTTCAAGCATACATTCCAGATGTCGGCTTTGTCCTCACGATCATCTTCCAGGTGGTGTGGAGTTGCCACATATCATCAGCCTTCAACATTTACAAATATAATCAAATATATAGGTTTCTGAAGTCATGGGGTCATGTGGGATACCCCAAATCATCCAGTCGTCATGAATGACCATGACTTCGTATTGAAAGTGATAGTGACTTGGGGATCCCCCATGACTTAAGAAAGCCCCATATACATTCATATACATTTGCTGCATTACCCTCTGGTAATTTAACATAGCTATGGCAAATCACCATTTAGTGGATTTTCCCATAAAAAATGGTGATTTTCCATAGTTATGTTAGTTTACCAGAGGGTACCCAGTTGTTGACTCTTGATCTTGCTGATATCGATTCGCGGATATCGAGGCTCTGGCGGTGAACATCACCATCCTGGACGTGCATGGCCTTCCCTGCTTCGGGAGCGCCCATGATGTCGATGATGTCGATGGGGCCAGCTGCAACATCAATGGCCAAAGGCATAATTTGGACCATTATTTAGTGTAAGATACATCTGGAATCATCATGAATCATCTAGATATGTGGCTGCTTGATGAAAGTTGATGATGCTGTGGTGAATAAACACAATTGAACACATCCCTTTCAACCGTTTCAGTTTTGAGTTTCCAGCCGACCTCCATACCTCGATACCTTGATATGTCAATCCTGGATCGACAATCCAAAAGTGCCTTGCGAGGACTTTTGATCTGTCCTTTATTGGCTTCGTACCTGCGGTGCTTGCATGTACTGCGCTCTTTTTGGCAGCCCGAAATGAAGAAGGTGACCTGGGAACATTTGAGAAACCGCATGTGAGGGTGGGTACATGGTCACAAAAGTTCCCAGCACTTCAAAGATGTGAAGTGTGCTTCCTGAGTCCTATGGCTTAGTAGTTCAATGTAGTTCATATTTGTCATAGGTTCCATGGCTCTCTAAACCATGTGGGCTTCAACTTACAGCATGGATCTGCAGGAAAGCCACGACCATGGGACCTGAGCTGTGCCATTGCAGGACTGTTGGATGAGCACAACAGATATCCCGCCTCTGTGGCCATCTATCCCTTGGACGCCTGGCTGTGGGGGAGAGCCTCACCAAGTCTCAGTCTGACACAGTCTGACCATCTAAAAAAAAAATCAATTTTTCTACTTCATTAGCACCGCAAGCACGTGAAGGATCGTGAAGCCTCTCACGCTTACATTTACAATCATTTACAATCATTTACATATTTCCATTGAGGTGACCAAGCCCTACTGGAAACCACACCCCATCCCCCCATCCCATGGCCCATCCCCCCATCCCCCCACCTGCCCCACCAGGAGATCGCCTGGTTCGAGCTGCTCCACTGGGTGGCTTCTCCATCCTCCTCGGAGAGCTCGGTGCCGCGCCACTTCCGGGCCGTGCTCTTCATGGTGCCGTGGTGGAAACGTCCGGGCCGCGACCGACTGGGGACGTTGCGGGGGTTGACGGGGGAAACTCATGGAAACTCAGATATTTCCATGATCAATTGGTTTAAAATTGTTTAAATCCCAATATTTAAGAGTTAAAATCAAAGAAACTTCCCTTGAACATCAGAACATATCCTCAAAATTTCGATTATATATATATAATTATATATATATATATACACGTATAATATATATATATATACTTAAATCAATCTTAAATCCCGAAAGAAGCTGGAATCATCACGAGTCACGAGGACGTCTTCGGTGACGCCGAAGATCCCATCACCGGCGAGACGCTCAGCGGGGGCTTGGCGGATCCTGCGGAGCTGCTGGCGGAGGTCACGGCAGGGGAATGCGCGTCTGGGGGGGATGCTGATGCTGGTGATGTTAGATTATGATGAACAGTTTATACATACATCAACTGTTAGATTATACTGATTGGTATAGTGTATGTAGTATATCATACTGTATATGTTGTGTATATATGTATATACTTTTGTTGGATTGTCCCAAGAATGGAGCTGGCCATGATTTTGAATAGATGGATTTTGAATGTTGAAACAGATGATGTTGAGTAGTTTTGAATGCTGCTTGATTTTTGATCTTTTTTTCTGTGTTTTGTTGTGTTGTTTTTGTGATGGACATGGAATATTCAGACACGGGATGAAATGGGTTATGGGTTGAAGCTGTCAGAGCATACAAAAAGAGGTCATTAGTCTGACCATTTTTATGTTTGATTCATCGAACTTTTGTCCCGTCAATCAATCATGCGCTTTCTAGCTTCTAGATCGGGCGCACGACGTGGGAAGAAATTTGGTTTATGAGCCAGGTGAACAAGCTCAGTTCTTACATGGTACTGTCCAAACATTCAGCCAAATTGCAATTCTCACAGGAAAACATCATGATCACAGACATGATCAACACCTTAGGGGGTAATGTGGTAAGCCAAATGATGAACCTATCATTTGGCTACCCATGTACTGCATGGCAATCCAGCAAATCCCGCAGGTATTGATCCAGCAGGTAATGGTATAACGGTATAACTAACATGTAGTATAGATGATAAATGTATAGAGCTCTTAACATATTTATGAATGGTATATCATTTTTCAATCCACATATCATTATCAATATATATATATATTTATAGACCTTAGCATATATATATATAGCTATAGCATGCTATAGCTAAGATATTTTTTAACATTTGGTAGAGAATAGATGAGACTAGTAGCATATAGTAGCCATAGTTTTTCAACACCTTTTTGGATTTTCAGAGTCACGGCAGGTGCAAATGTCCTTCGAGGCACTGAAGGTGGCACGAAGCTGTTTGCGTCGCTGGGAAGAGGTGCCACATCTTTCCCGGGACGGGATGGTTTGCGGTACCCGTTGGACTTGTTGGTTCCCAAGAAAAATGGGTGATTTAATGGGGTTCAATGGGATATACTGGGGATATGATGGACATATATTCACCGAAATATGGTATTTTTGTTGAATCATACTTCGAAGCACGGATTTTCTTAGGATTTGGCATGGAGAGAGTATCCAGGAATTCAGATACTTGTTCTTTAAATCATCGAACCTGTAAGAAGATGTGTCTTCCTTCTGAGTCATGTGTTCTGACTCACTGTAGGTACCAGGCGACTGGTTGCACATGCGGCAGTTGCTTGGCAAACATTCCCAGAGGATGGTAACCCTGGTAGGACCTGACAATTTGCTGGTGATTTCTCAGCCTGCCCTGACTTAGGAAGAGGGAACTTGAGCAGTCCAGCGATTACCTGCGGCTTGAAATGGTTACTTGGCACTCTGAATCCCGGAAAGGAGATTGGTGCTCCCTTGTTTCTGAAAGGGTGGTGTGGCATGGTGTGGCATCAGATCTGAAACCATATTTCCACTGACGCAACATATTTCAAACATGAAAACTAGGGATGCGGGGAACTTCACCCCACGGCAAACGATGTTCTCCGCATGAAGTCATAAACTGAGGTCCTTGAGTCAAAGGGTCAGAGTAGCAGATACGCTTCACGCACGTTGCATTTTCCCAAAACGGACATCCGGAAATCCCGCTCAGACGCATTGGCGTTGCGGACATGCCTATGAGAATGAATTACCTTGATTCTCATTCTCAAGGTTGCAGGATTCAGCACATTTTCAGTTCCCCCAACGATGAATCTTGGTGGCCACAGGATGCATTTTCCGAAATTCTCCATGGAATCAGCTCAGAGATGCAGGCTTGGAATTTAGATGTGGTTGATATTCCACTGAACAACAGGTCTTCTATTGGCTATTTTAGCTATGAGAGGAACAACCTTGTACTTGTGATTGCAACATTTGCTTTCTCATTTTTTTTTCGGATCTTCTGAGAAAGTATAGCTGAAGAAGAGTCATCACTGATGAATCAGTGACAGATTTATTCATTCTGAGTATGTCCAGCTGCCAGGTGGATGAAAGATCCTGGCGGGAGCTGCCCGAAGCAGAGCGACTGGTGGAGCCATGCGCAGGTCGCCGTGGATGAGGGGAGTTGGGGCTTGGGTGGAAAAAATGGCTATTTGCTTCAAGGATGATCTAAGATCCTACGGATCCTACCGATTCGGAAGGACACCTTTGAGCTGGTTCTGTAGTAATTAGTTCCATTTCTTGACCCAATTTTGATCAAGTGATATGTTGGGATTTGCCAAGGATAGAGACTGCCTTGGGCCAGAGAGAGCTCACACGACAGGTGGCCTTAGAAAGGCTTTGGCAAATATGGTAAATCTTGTGTCTGAAGGTTGGACATTACACGCCATTTGATTCACTTCAAATCAGTATTTTGATCATTTTTGATCTATGCTTGCAGCTTGATGTATCCGACGGCCAGTTGTTTAGCCATTGCTAGTCATCCCATGTCATCCCCAATTTTTTTTGGATCCCAAGGAGTTCGACACAGCCGAATCTTGCCAGGCAGCATCTTGGGCCCTTTCTACTTCTCAAGAGCAGGGAAGACACAGACGTTCTACTGGGACATCGATCCTCGTCTGCAATCAGACTGTATGTGTAGTGCTCCATTAAAGAGTGAAACTATGTGAAACTTATCATAGTCGGGGGCACCAATCCGTGGGAATCACAAAAAAAACACCAAGGTTTCTTTTTCTGACCTTGTCTTGAGATCTCTTATTGATTGAAGGCTCGGCTTTAGTGAGGTGAGAGGGCAGATGAGAAACTGTTTCTTCTTCCGCATGACTTGTGGGCAGGTTTCCCAGAGTACCAGTCTTACATAGTCTTACCATTGCTGAGGAAAAAACACCAGACACAGGAAACTACAAGTTGCTCTTCGAGATTCCAGGCGCCACCAACCACTGACCACCTCAGATGACCAGGGATTTAATGGGGTGAGTGCCAAGCGCAACCCTGGTTTGGTATTGGAAGTATTCATTTTTGGAGGGCCACATGGGGCGTATTTAATATTTTTGGGATGGGATTACCACCACATTTTTGATAGTTAAGGATAGTTCAGGCTAGGCAGCTATTGATGGTTGTATCATGTTATATTCTACTATATCCCACCAAATATCCATTTTAACCCATGGTCATTCGAACGACTTCAAGGCGAACCCTTCCGCGCCAGGTGCAACTATGGTGCTGACACTGGAAGAGACACTCAAAGCAGTGAGAAAGTTCAAACAACTGGTGCAGCACGTGCACAGGCGCATGGCACGCAGGGGTATCAGCACAGCTCATGCTTGGGGGTGCAGTTCCAGTGAATTAACTGGGTTGTAGAACCATGGTTACAGGGGCTCCATATTCCAAGTTGGTTATTGGCATAAATATCCTCTTAAGAACCCCAACTGCAGCCGCAAGTGGTCATATCTCGCCAACTCAACTTGTTACAGAAGTGGCTCACGGGTAGAAATATCCAGATGGTCATGGGTAGGGATGGGATTCGTTGCCTCGATGAATGTAATTTGGGATGTTGATCTAAAATGTAATAACTGGCTGTGACTGTGCCAACAGGATGCCAATAAGTGCATATTTGTGATTCTCTCATAGATCATACATCCGACAACCGCTGAGAATTTGAGATTCTCCCAAAAATCATCAAACATTTGGAGGTTTCCAAAAATGGGGGGTACCCACAGGTACCCCCCAACCATCCATTTCATCCATTTTTTCATCGGATTTTCCATCAGGATTTTCCACACACCATCCAGCTGGGGTATCCACAAACCATGCCAGGCTCTGCGGGCACGAACCCACCAAGGTGAAGTCTGAGCCGCTCTGTGGGCCTGGAGGCCGGCCTGGATTTTGACCCTGATTTTTGACCATGGTTATTGATGGTTATTGATGTTTACTGTATATATTGATGGAATAAATTGATGATGATGTAAACATGGATGTTTATATATTGATGATGTGAAGATGGCTGTTCATTGGTGTTTATATATTGATGTTCATGGATGTTTTTATATATTGATGGTTTATTGATGTTCATTGGATTTGAGATGGCTTCTCTTGCGGCAATATACCTTCTTGGGGGGTGGCTGGCCGGATCGCTGAAAGTTGGAGGCTGGTGGTTTCAGGGTACCCCAAAGAATCGGTTTCATCATTCCCATGGAAACATGTGACCGTTCCAACTAATCAGCATCAACTGGCGAGATCCCAATTTTTGATGGTTAAACCTCACAAATTGGTTGCTCAACTCCCATAAAAACATGGGATATAGTTGCTTATATATATATACTTATACATTATAATACATTACAATGTATATATATATAATATATGACAAATAAGTATCCCATTTTATATCGCAATGAATATCCCATTGGTGAAATCCCATCAGCCTCCGACTGCAAGGAACCCCAAAGATGGGTCACGACACTCCCCGCGCAGCAGCCATCCATGGCGCCTTCTCCAAGAAGGAAACCCAGGAGATGCGACGGGATTTACACCTGGGAAAACGTCCATGTTGTGGGGATGATGAATTCGAAACGGGTAGATAGGATATTTTTCCAAAGAAAATCAGGGAACATTTAAATGACATCCATCAAACTCCGAGGTTTTGGTGGGTGTATATAATCATTTTCACTATGTTTTTTTTGGAAAACCGAGAATTTTTGGGCTATAGGTTGACCCCTCTTCCAGGATGACATCCATGTTTTTGTTGGGGGATGGAGGGCGAGGGCAGAAAGAATCGCACATAACATGGCAATCTTGTCGGTTGCACATGTAGATGACGATGAAACGAGCAGCTCTCAAGCCAAGCTTTTGGGCCTCCCAGATGCTCATTGAAGATCCTATACTCTCTATATCTCCCAATCAAATATCGATGATCTACCCTTCAATAGCTGACTGATCTGACTGCATAACAACTATTGGGAAGTGGCTTGGGTGACTTCCAACTACAAGCAACTGCTTGGAGGAACTCTACAAGCCCATTCGATTGCCCTGGCGGGCTGTCAGCTGTTTGACCCGCACCGGACAGCTTATGTGGCTAGGCCAGGGGACACCTGTGCTGCAGTTAGCTTCAATTCTTCATCTAAGTTCCAGCGTCATGGTGCATTTTAGCCATGATTTCGCTTTGATTTTCCCCATCCAACTGTATCCAACTCTCATTTTCTCCACCTCCGGATGGCGCCCCAGCCATTCCCAGCCCCCAGGGATTGGCATCATGGCGGCCTTGCGGGAGACCGACCTGGTGCGGTTCGACTTCCAGGTGTCGTACATCGTGGAGGAACGGCGCCTCAAGGGAGAGGAAGAGCTGATGCTGGAGGAGCCAAGCTGGTGAAGGATGGAGTGGCTGGATGACTAGGATGATATTTTTGGCGGTTAAAGGAGAGGCGGTTCCTTGGGATTTTGTTGTGACAACTCCATGTAGATGGGGTGAAAGGACTAAGGGTACGGTGTGGCGAGGCTGTCAGGTTTCGAGCCTTGGAGTGGGGTGATGATATCTGGAAAGATTTGTTTGCACCACAGACCACCCTGATACGCAGAGATGCAATACCAAAACTTAGAGCTCCAAATTCCATGCCAAGCAGATGCCAAGTGGCTTTGTCTGAAACTAGAGAATCTGGAGAACCCTCAAATTTTGATGCTTAATCATGACTTTCCCATGCTTTCCCCATTACACTTGTTATATTTTCGTGTTTTTTTCGGTATACGTTACATTTCCAGACACCCCGTCAGACGTGGTGGTGGATCCCAGGAGCTTCCAGTGCAATGGCCTTTCGGCTCGTTTCTTCGCATCGAGGCCCTTGAGTGCATGGAGAATTCAACGGCTGCCGGGGGCCTCAGTGGTTAATCGGTTAATCCATGGCTGGCTGGGAAATCTCCGAAATCCCCGAACCAAAATGGTGGGGTTAGTTATGTTAGTTGGTTTTAATCAGTTTTAATGGAACATCAGCGGCTATATACATATACTGTAAATGGAGGATTTTCAGGCCATTTTCCATTGCCATGTTTGATTCCCGGAGGGGACCTCTTGCAGTGCAAGGGGACGTGTTGAAACAAAGTCTTCCTGTTCTTAGGTAAGCACCCGCTTTGCCCGGAAGCTCAGTAACCAGCCACCCTGATGAGCCAGGATTTGAGTCATCTGCCACTAACCAGATTTAGAAGCTAAGATCTGATTGGAGGATATATAGTTGATGGCATGTTGATGACATGTACAAACTTTATTTAGTCGCTAGCTCAGCTCACAGCGCGGTTTGCTCAGCTTAAGATCAAAAATTTCAAGCGCACAGATGCTTCGAATAGATGTTGCTTTGTCGAGTGCAAGACGACAACGCTTTGAAGTTCCAGAGTCCTCCAAAGTTGGGGACTTGAAAAGTCTCGCCCAGAAATCCTTTGGAAAAGGATTCCTGAAGCTGGTCACCACGCAGGGGAAGGTGCTATCTGACCCTGATAAATCTCTGCAAGCAGCCGGGCTTCAGGACGAGGACCACCTTACGGCCATAGTGCAAGAAGGAAAGCTCGCAGCAACGAGCCAAGCTTTTGCTTTGTGGTGCTGTGGGGGTGACAGAATCGTCACGTGGTCCCGTTCAGACGGAAGCTCTGACTTCTCGGGTGGTGACAGTTCCCAAATCCAAGCTCGGCTCAAGGCTGTGCAAGAGGTTAAGGCCACAGACCGGGCATTTGCTGCGATCTTGGCTGACGGCTCAGTTGTTGCGTGGGGCGATATTGACCCTGGTGGTGACCCATATGACTTTGCAGACGAGGATTACTTCACGCCCAGAGACGTGCAGCAGGTCCAAGCCAATGACGGTGCCTTTGCAGCAATCCGGACAGATGGATCTGTTGCTACATGGGGCAGCAACCTGTTTGGCGGCCGGAGCTTGGAGGTCCAAGATCAGCTCCGCAACGTGCTGCACATTCAGGCCACCAGTCGTGGCGCATTTGCTGCCATTAAAGAAGATGGATCAGTAGTGACTTGGGGCAATTCGCAGTGTGGTGGTGATAGCTCTTCTGTTCGAGATCAACTCAGGGGAGTGCAGCAGATTCAGGCCACTGGTGGAGCATTTGCCGCCATTCGGGCAGACGGATCCGCGATTTCGTGGGGTGATCCAAGTTGCGGTGGTGACAGCTTGGCGGTCCAAGATCAGCTCAGGAACGTGCTGCACATTCAGGCCACAAGTGATGGGGCATTTGCCGCCATCAAAGAAGATGGCTCAGTGGTGACGTGGGGCCAACCAAATTGTGGCGGAGACAGCACTTGGGTACAAGATCAACTCAGGAACGTACTGCACATTCAGGCCACGGCTGATGCGTTTGCTGCCATTAAAGAAGATGGATCAGTAGTGACGTGGGGCAATCCACATGATGGTGGTGATAGTTCTGATGTCAAAGATCAGCTCAGGAACGTGCTGCACATTCAGGCCACAAGTGATGGGGCATTTGCCGCCATCAAAGAAGATGGCTCAGTGGTGACGTGGGGCCAACCATATTGTGGCGGAGACATCACTGGGGTACAAGATCAGATCGCTAGCCTGTAGCTCTTTGGCCTCCCGTTCTGGAGATGTGTCTTTTATTTGAACATTGGTCAAGTGATTGTAAAAAGATGATCCGCAGTGGCACGGGGTCAAATTTCAGATTCTGGGAATCCATCCCCTGGGAAAAAAACAGTCAGTGTACGCTTTGCTTCTTGAGAAGGATCATGTTAGACGGTTTTATATTTACCAAGTTGGCGAGTGGTTTAATGTGGTTTATACAGATACATGTTTATATTATCGAGGAAACATATTCAACGTAGATCAATTGATCATTGCCATCCCCTCATGCCGTGTGGTCTGCGCCACTGACCTTCTGAAGGCCACCTATGCCATTCCGTACACAGGGAAAGACTTGGTGGCGTTGCATGAGCCCAGCCACAGGCCGTGGCCAGCAGTCTGGAGATGAAACCCCAATGCCACAGGGGGATTCAATCACTGAAATCCTCCAATATTTGGGTTTCACATTACTCCAGGGATGGTAACCATGGTAGGGGGATTTATTCAAATTTTGATTAGTTCAGGATCTCAAAAGGGATATTTCATGATATTTCATGATATTTTGATGTTTCGATCTGTCTCTCAGTCTTTCACTTTCACCCTCCTGCAACACTTCTGCCATCATTTGATGAGACAACTCAACTCTCAAAACCTATTGCGGCAGGTTTTGCGGCGACCTGGGATGTGTAGACTTGGCACCCAGGAGCAGATGGATGGAGAGGTTTCAGCAGGGAGTCACACCACATTCCGCAGTACGCCGGACAATGCCGGAATGTCATCCCTTCAAAAAGTCGAACTCTTGGGAACTGGGAGTATGCCAAAGATGATAAAGATGATAAGATGGCAAAAAGTAGAACTTTCCCAGTAATTAGATGGTTAACAAGATCTCTTGCTCCCAAAGTTCCCGGACCACCACCTTTCCCGCCGATACCAGGATCGACTGGCCAATGTTGTTCGGTCAAGGTGGGGCCGGGATGGCGCTGATCTCCTTGAGACGGGAGCAGCTTGGACCAACCATGGACCATAACCGCCATAACCAACAATTGATATCCTATGCCCAGGACCATGACCAACCCCGCCTCGCGTGCCGATGCTCCAGGTGGCTTGAAGCCGCCGCGGCGGCGGTACTTGTCCGGCGCGCTTGAGCCGTGCCATGTTTTAGCGCGGTGTGGAGCCCAGGAAACGGCAGGGCAAGAGGTGGGGTTTCAACAACAGGGAGATACAATGAGTGGAGGAGCAACAAACTTGAGGGGTTTGCATCATCAAAAAGAAATTCTTGAAACCGACAAACATGCGAAAAGAAGTAAGAGGATGCAGCAAAACATACAGATTTGTCTGGGAATACCACTAAATCCACTGGTTCATCACAAATTTACCATATCTTCCCCCATGAACATGGAAAATTCATGAAAATTCCAGGCTGTGTCCCATTTTCAGAGGCACATCTACCTGTACAACCGTGGTGACAGTGTTTAGCTCCGCCCCCAGCTGCGTGGCGCTCAGGATCTCCGAGATGGATCCGCTCGCGCTGTGTTTAGTTCTAGTCGAAGGCCGGGCCACGAGGAGATCCTGGATGATCTGGATGGCATGGCTGGGGATTTTACTTTCCAAAACGGGGATATCACTAAGAACTAAGAAATATATATATATATACATATCATATATATATATAATTATATATATATATTAATTTGGGGTTATCTCAAAATTGGTTGGATCTCGCAATTTATGGCAATTTTGAAGGGGAAGATTCTGATCAATCGTGACATTTTTTTGACCCCTATTTTTCAGACACACCCTGGACACACCCATTGCAGTGAAGAACAGGAAGTGTTCAAACCGGCCAGAGACATTCCATATTTTTCTAGTTTTGGTTTTTCCAGTATGTTTGCACAAAAAAGTCCAGGATGTTTTGCACATTTTCCCGACATTCTTCCAATATTTTCCAACATTTTTCTCATATGTTTCCAATATGTTTGCCCCATTTCCTAGATGTTTCCCTACGTTTTCCCATGGATTTTCCATGAATTTCCCATTTTCCCCGTCCCTGTGTTGGATGATTTTCCATCGAATCCCGTGGATTTTCCGATTTTCCCCAGCGGCTTGCCGCAGGTCCAGGTGACAATGGGCACCTGCGGATCCTGCACGCCGAATTGCCTGGCGACTGGTCGGCATGGTGATTTCACCATGGCATGGTGATTCCACCAAGAATTGGGATAACTTAAGGGATAAGAGTTGTTGAAACCTCTGAATTTCTGAAACGATGTTTGGATTTTTGAAGACCTTAGCTCACTATGCTGAAATGGATGAAGAATGGATTTCTGAACTTAAACTTGGAGTTTTAAAAATTTTAAAGACTTTGGGTAGGATTGTGAACAATCTTGAACAGGAGTTTGCACAAAAGGGGGATCTTAAGAAACAACGAATCGTGATTCAACTGCCAGAGATGGGAATGGAACCGCCAAACGGGAGGATGTAATATGCCAACGAATGCGGGGATCTAAACCAGATATGATGCTTGATTGGCGGTTATACCAAGTGGTAGAAAGGGTTATTATTGTTATATGATTCTAAGAACTCCTGTTCACCAGCCAGTAAAAGGGGAGAACTGCTCGGAGACCTTTTTTTTGCTTCGATTGCACTTTCGTGTTCTATTGGATGTGATTGCTGAAATTAGGATGCATGCTTGGTAAATGAACAAACTCATGTATGATTGCTTCTTCTTGCAACCCAATTGCAGTACTGTTGAATTCGAACATCATCCCAGCACCCAGCGGTGATGCAAGGAACGGTGCCAACCACAGCAGGCGAAACGAAATACGTGTCCTCGTTTCATGCAGCTGCCTCAGCTTTTTGTCATTTTTTGCCTCAAAACTCGTAATTTCATCGCTCAAATTCAAATAAGTATGGTTGGGATTGATTGGGGATAAATCAAATTGGTTTGAGATATTGATTTGGAAAACCAGTTCCTGGGTTAGCCTCGGAATTTTGGGCAGGCACAAATACTGAGAACACAGGTTTTTTTCTACCGTGAATTTTCGTGAGTCAGGTGATACATAGAGTGGACTTCATCCCACAGCAGACATCGCAGCTGGCTGCCTTCTGTGTTTCAGGCCAGGGTGGGTAGTTTTCAATCGCCATGTTTGATTACATGATTACTGGAGGGTATCCACCATGAAAAAAAACAGGGATGGCGAACGCCAAGAATGTCCAGTGGCTCTTGTTCCATGCCCAATGTCGCCCAGGTGGTTTCCTTTGGATTTTGTCCAAGAGCGATGGCCGAACGTTTCTGAATGCCTATGACGTTCTCCAGATGGAGCCTGTGCTTCAACGGCCCCCTTGCAGCATTACTGTTGAAGTTTCCGAGAGGCTCCAGCATGACGACTGACTACACTGGCCTTTCGCGAAATCTATGCGATCCAACCTCATGCAACATCGCCCTATGAGTAGTCACAACTGTAGAGAATTCATCAGAATTGCAAACTTCTACAAGACCCCCTGCGCCAATGTACACCCCATGCAATTTCGATTTTTGCCTTTACCATCATTTTCCATCATTGGTGTAATTTACCAAAATTTACCATCATTTACCATTCAGTTTCCCAATGTTTCCCACAGCTGAGGCAATGGCGAGTGCACATGCCCCAGGACAGCCACCCTGTGGCGATGTGCCGCCATCGCGACAGCCTAATTCTGGCTGGACATTGCCCAAGCGGCCCAGGCCTGCGATCCCTGGGAAAAACACAATGGTTACAATATGTGTTAACTATTTGATGACATACTATATGGATAAATATGGCCAGAAATTATAAAAGAGTATCCACATATGGTGAAAGTTCAAAATTTCTCTGGGATATCCAAATTTCTTAGTCAATATCCCTCATTCTTGTGGAATTGAAACACCCTGGCTGATCCTTGGCCTTGTGGTGTAGTGCCCACACGTGCAGGCTTGTTCCGGACAGAGCTCAACATGGAGCGAGAGCAAAATTCCGGACGGCCGCTGTGGCTGGAGGGCCACCAGGGGATGGTCATTCACCAAAATACGGGGTGTATGACCGCAATATGCCCATGGTAACTAATTGGGGAATCGAATCCCATTCATGGTGGGATGACCATAGAACACATTTCACTTGACCTTGACGCATGTTTTTGAAAATAAGTTAGTGTATTTTTTTTGATTCATTGGGCACCCAATTCTATCTGACTAATGACTCATGTCGTCTCATTCTTCAAATCGAGATGCTGCAGTTGATGTCTCGGCAGGATCTTCAGCCTTGCCGTTTTGAATGGCTCAGCTGAGGGGTTTAACGACTTGGCCAAGTTGGTGGAAAGATATACCACGGCTTCGGATGACCGTGGCAGAAGATTGCATCAACAGCATGGATTTACTTAGATGATCTTAGATGTCTGACTGGTAAAAACACGAAAAGAGACATCAGAAAGCCATCTAGAGGAACATTCTGCAATTATTCTGCTTTATTTCAGAATTACTGCCGGTGGGGAAATCTCAACCTTGATCCCTTGGTGTCGCCAGTCTGTGTGATGCCGCAATGGGGCTTCAATCGGGATGCTCAGAGGCTTCGGGTGGAGCGTAGGGCCGTAGGGTTCAAAAGATCCGGTTGAGGTTTCGACCATTTTCGACCAGTTCTTTCTCTCAACAAAAAATAAGCTGCTGTGCAAACCAAATGGGTTTGACACCCAGCATTTGCCACTTGGCGCATCTTCAATGGTATTTTGATGGCACACGGAGACTTGAACCAAGTCATTTGAGTTGGGTTCATGGGGCTTCCTCCTCAACCTCGCAAAGGACCTATCATAACATACACATAAGATACACATAGCTAGGTGAACACTTCCAAAGATCTTTGCCACTTCCAGCTGCAAGTTAAGAAAGCGAGAATTCTATATTTGCAGATATTTGCTATAAATCAGAATCAATCGTCTAAATTGGTTTCTGTATACAACAATTTGCCGACTTGTCGGACTTGTCCTGCTTTCCGAAGAACATTCAGGTGCGCCTGACCTGTTTGTTGCTTGGTGTCAGCGTTGAGGCTGAGGTCCAAGAATCGGTTGCCCAAAAGGGATGCGCATGTGAAGGGGGGCGAATTCCCAGCCTTGTTTCGAGCTGATTGTCTAGCAGAGAGAGAGAGGTGCAACGAGTGGTGCAGAAGCTGCTACTAGCGATTTAACATATTTAACCCAGCATCAGAAAAGCCCGTGCAGATCTCACAACTCGTAGCGGCTCAGGTTTGTGCGGTTCAAATCTTCCAAATCCCATCCCTTCCACTCAATGGCCCGTGCTCTTGATCCTCGATGAAACTGGTGCTGGCCATGTGGGCCACTATCTCTGCCGGACTTCGGCCGAAGTGCAATGGCAGAGATGCCAGAAGTGAACGATTAATGATGCTATCTGTTTCTGGCATCTGCGCCATTGCACTTCGCGCCGTTTCTGGTCAACCTGTCGACGATTGGTTCTTTCACCAAGAGACCACTTCATCAGCACATCCATCACGTCACGTTTGGACGATCTTGGCAACTCTATCATTAACGAGGGGTGTTGTCAGCCCCGTCCGTGTGAACCAACGCCATGAAAGGAGTGACCATTTCGAAGCGTCTTCGAACCAATTTTTCTGGAGACATGGACCGTCGATTGTACCAGGTATGGTTATGCAATGTTATGCAAGGTTCATACACTTGGATAGGCCTGCTAAGAGCCAGCGCGCCTCAGTGGAAACGTTGCAGCAGGGGCAGCAACAAACCCTCACCACATCTTGCCAATCCATGAGAGAACATTGGAGGACCATGGGATTGTAGCAGTTCCGCATTTACTTCCTGAGCGCTTCCGTTTGAGGAGAATCACATTGACGTCGTCTATTCCTGGTTTTCACTGTATTATTTCACTGAAAAGGTTATGGATGAACTGGTCTTTCCAGAGATCCTGTGAGTGCTGCAACCAGGAGGTGCACTGGCATGGTGAAGACCAAGGAGAATCTCAGCACTGCAGAAGCTGGCAAGTCCTGGACCTTTGTCCGAATTTGGGTGGCCTTGTGTCGTCCCGGGGCAATTCATGCCATAGCGAAACAGCAAAGCTGGTGCATCACGGCAATTTGAAGACCCAACAAAGTCCGATTGTGCTTGTAGCATCTGTAGCATCTTGTAGCATTGTAGCATCTGGTGGCTGTTTGGACGCTTCCAGCGGGACTTGGCAGAATCTGTTTGACCACCTTGATACGTGCACCTCTTCCCTGCTCTCCGGCATGTCACAGCCAGGTCTTCTGAGCTGGTTGCAGCCCCGTCTTCCAACTGTGACTTGTGACACGCTTGTTCCGTTCGTTCCACCGGAAACATTCAGAAACTGTAGAAAATGACCTTGAGTATAAAATCAGCAGGTGTTACAAAACCGGGTCTTAAAATGTCTGAAACACCCAACCAGTAACTCAGCTCTACAACATATGAAGTCTTGAAGTTTCATAACTCCACCAGTGACACCCATCTTATGAAGTTTCATGAAAGTAGCTCTGCAACTGCAGTGATTTTTTTCACCTCCTGCCCTGATTTCGTCCAGGCCCGTGGTGCATTTTGATGCTGGCCAAGTGTCCAGCGGGAGCCGCTCGGCTCGTGGAAATCACAACCGTTGTCTTGGCCAACTGGATATGTTACATATGTTACGATGATATAAAATGACTATTGATGACTTATGTATTGGCATGCATATTGGCATTTTTTCCCTAATATCATCATCTATAAGTATAAGTATATTGACTACGATCTAGATCTATTCTATATGGGATATCTGGATACATGAAATGACATGAAATCATAATGTTAAAGCCTCAAAATCCCAACTCCCAGGGTCACGAAGTCTCACCCCACGGTTAGGTCGTGTGGCATGGCCCAACTGGCTGGGCCGCAATGGGTCGCTTGGGTCGCGAGCCCGACTGGACACTGGGGGAACCTGGGGGTGTCAGATGTTCCAAGGGGATGCGGGATGTTCTAACCTTGGAAAAGTGGCAAAAAACTGCATTTTAAGATAATAAATCAAAAGTTTGACTCACATTGATAGTAATTTTGGGCTAAATCTTCATCCCCATCCGGCCGCCCAGTCACTTCTTTTTTATTTTTCAGCCGACCTTAAAACACTGGACATGCTCGATGGAGAAAAAGCTTCCAGAAAGTACCGGAAAAACTCCGTCGCGGGGCCATTGCTTCGCTGAGGTTTCCAACCAGCGGCTCAGCGTGAACCAGTGGGATTTTCCAGACAGTCGTTAGATGTCGGACTAGTTGGCGATCTTAGTGTACCCATAGGATCCATGTATGGTATGCTAACATTTGGGGTATATTGATGGTAAATGTTACCATCTATAGAATCTATAGCATACATGGATCCTATGGGGTAGACTCCAAATGTTGGAAGATTTGCTATCACCAGCCATGGTCAAATGCGGTTGAAGGGATCCAAGGGATCCAACTCTCATTTTTTTGCCGTTTTTTCCGCTCCGCTGACCGGCTGACCGGGGGTTTCTTCGCTGCGCCCAGATGTCCGTGAACGCAACGAAGAAACAGAACGAGACAAGAAGATCAAGCAGAAGGCCCTGCAATGATTGATGGACCAGTGGGGATCTGATAGAATCTGATAGGATCTGATAGGATCTGATCCAATAAATAGCAGATTATTTTAGATCCTCAATAAATAGCAGATTTTTATAGATTTTTAGATCCTGAATTATGATAGAATCTGATAATTTTTTTAATATCATTTCCATTTTGTTTGATTTCCAATCCCACTCGATAGCGATGGACTTCGATGACATCGGTCGGATTTGATTTTGATAGTGGGTCCAGGAATCCGCACTGAAATTCTTCACCATGGCGGATCTGGTGTTTCAAGATTTTCCCTTTGCTCTTTGATCTTCCATTTTAGAGATTTTTAGAGAAGATTCATCCTATGAATTCCTATAATACTATAGTATATCCTAACTATATATCCTATAATATTCATCTGCTTCGCTGATTTTCAAGGCCAGTTTAAAGATCCACCAAGGACTGCTTCCTTGCTCTGGCTGTTTGGCCACGGCACCCACGAACAAACCCCGTCAGGTCATGGAGGGCATCATGGTCGAACTGCGACGGGAGGCGCCAGGGTCGAAATGGTCGACTCGTTTCATCCTTGAGCAAACGTTGTATGTCACACGCTAGAGCATGTGACTGAACACCGATACCACATTCAAGGGATATGGAAACCAAGTTGGCAGGTGGATCGACTCGAGGAAGATGCCTGGATGTTCAAGAAATTGCCCTTCTGAGCTCCGCTGGGGCTAGCCCCCCAAGGCAGCCAGAGTCAACTCGAGTCATCCTCCAGCCCGTCAGTTGTGGGTCGTAATCAAGAGCTACACTTGGTGATTTTGGGATCACCCATTCACATTCATATCATCCATTAAAACCCCACTTAGATCATCAGATCCCATCAAAATCCATCAAAATCCCATGAAGATCCCATTGGAATCAGCCAATGCCCGTCCAACGCCACGGATGTCGCGGATGGCCAAGATGGTCATCCGTCCAGCAAGATGCCAAAAACGAGGGACCGCTGTGGGTGAAACCATAAATGGGGGTATCCCCAATAGCTGGATGGTGATTTCATGGAAAACCCTATGAAAATGGATGATTAAGGGCTACCCCGGTTTTTTTACCCCGGTAATTACCCCCATTTTAGGAACCCCCCAAATACACATGAATAAAACAGGAAGAAGGATGATGACGATGATGAGCGTGATGACCAAGATGATGTCAGACCATATCAGACAGCCATTCATGGTCCGCAGCCAACGGCTTGACAGACCTTTGAATGGCTGCGACCGGAAATGGTTCCTGTTTTTGCAGAGAAGAGCCACACTGATTTAGATTACCCTTGAAGCAGATCACCATTAAGATCCATTAAGTTTAGGTGTGAAGTGGAGGTTGTTAGGATAAGTATGCCGACAGATCTGACAGGTTGTATATTTGCTACCCCAACAGTTAATAACAATTATATATATAATATATATCTATAATATTCTATAATTATGTTTGATTAGTTTTCGGATGTTTTTGGAGACATCAGAGACATCCCCAATCTGAATCTTGGGGCTGTCCCTGTCCCCATCTCCAAGGGCTTTCATGGCCCATGCTGGCAGCCTGGCGCCGGCCATGGCGATTGGGCCGTGCCGCGGAGCGGTGGGGCCGGTGGCCTTGGGGCAAGTGGCTCAGCTGGAGACGGAGATGGGGAGATGGGGAAACCGGTGGTTTAACCAGCTGGTTGAACCAGAAGATGGGGATATTTCGGGGATACAACCAATATGAACAAACATTGGGGGTGCTATCATGCTATGAGAATGGGGGTTAAAAAAAACTGTTTTACCTACTTCATGACAAGAAGTGGGCTATATGCCACTGTCTTTTTTCAGGACAGAGTCTGCAAAAGATAAGAGATACACCACCCTATGGTCTTGCAAATCGGGTACCCTTCTGCGTTTTTGAAGTGCCTCAATCTCGATTATGCTGATACATACAACATCTGTCCCTGTTTCGCCAATGTCCGGCCCCAAAACCGCTTTGTTTACACCACAACTCAGGCAAAGCATCGTTGAATCACACTCTCAATGGAATCCCAACACCAATACAGTTAATATGTCTGAAAATAGGGTGCAGTACCCCTGCAATCCACTGGCTAATCATCATTCTCCTGATTATCACCGTTAAATTGCCATTTTCTGGGGTATATACCCCATTTCCAGACCCCATTTCATCCCATTTCCATTCTTTGAACCCTTGCGAATGGTTTAAATCATGTTAAATCCCTGTACATCCATATTTATTCATGGTCAGGTCACTTAAATCCCAATTTGTTGGTCATCTTTTGGTTGGTTAAATGACACAAGATCATACAAGATGGACATCAGGTCCACATTTGTTGCTGCTAGGCAGGGCACTGCGCAGCTGGCGCATTTCCACGAGGACATGGGCGATGTGGTCATGGCCCTGGCGAAAGAAACGCGCTGGGCACATGCGGTGGAGCTGGCGCGCAGGCGTCGATGGGTGCAGGATGCACTTGGGATTAATGGGTTGAAGATGGTTGAACCATGCTGAACCATTAATGGTTAGGAAATGGTTAGGAAATGGTTGGGAATTGGTGATAAAATATCTGATAACATGTGATATCTTCCATAAGAAGAAGCCAAGTAGGTCACGAAAGCCAGCCTCTGCTAGCCGAAGTCCCTGCTTCAGCAAGGTATTGGCAGGGGCTCGAATCGCAAATCACATGAAACTTCACACTTAACAACTCGCACCGCCTGTTTTTTCGGAAGCAGTGCTGCCTGGGACATCGTCGCCATATCGTTGCAATCAGCATCATCAGCATCATCAGCATCATCAGCATCATCAGACTTACTCTCCACCTTGTATCTCCCAATTCCTCACACAGCGCTCTTTCACCACACCTTCCTCCTTCTCCTTTACCTTCCCAGCTAGCCTTCGTCCCTTACCCCTTCGCCTCAAGTAATGCTTAAGAATGGTTATTAATGGTAATTCATGGGTATTAATAGTATTTATTAATTGATATAACTAGCCAGATTTTGGTTCCGAGCTTCTTGCAAGATGTTTGAGGGCCACGAGCAGAGTTGGTACCTAGTTCAGAAAAAATATGGTCGTTTCATATATCCCAATACATCCCAGCTACTTTTGGGGTTCCGATCCTTACTCGCACTGAACACTATCCCAGTTGAGCGTTTTTCAAACCCCATCTGTCATCCCTTTGTACTATTTGCTAGGTAGAGATCCCCATATTGGGTTATGATGGTCCCCAATAAAACAGGTAGCATATGGCTAAAGGTTATATCCTTGTCACCAAATCACAATCCAACTATGGGGCAGTGATTCTTCAAAGCAACATACTTGGGGATGCAGTTCCAGTGAACTAAGTGGTTGTGGTTCGCCATAGCTGTAAGCAGGCTATATCCAACTTGTGGAGGTTGTTACCATACTGCCATCTTGAAATCGCCAAGGCAGCCGTATTGGCGAACGTATCAGAATGCGATAGAAGCCTGCCGCCAGGGTTCACAATGGGATCCTTGTCTGAATGGTCGCAGTTGTGGGTCGCCGTTTGATCGGATGCACAGCAGATTTGTGTCCGGAACAGGCACAAAAGGGCTAGTGGGACTTGAAATCCTGTAAACCCAAGGTGGAAAAAACACATTTTCCTCCAACGAACTGCAACAGCTCCCACCAGGATGCTTTTCTGACCAGGTTCTTTTCTAAGCTGGACTCACATGTCTGCATCCACCCCTCGGCTGTGATGTGTTGCGCATCCCAGGATTGGTGTGTCCAATTGCTCAAGGAGATGCAAATCCACAGCCACAGGCATGTGCGGCTAGATTTCCTCTGTATATTTGATCCATAAATTGTCAATACATCGTAATACATCATAGTGTTACAAAGACAATTATATTATATATATACAATATATATAATACAATACGTGATAATATTATATATATATAATATTATATCTATATCTATATCTAAATCTACTGTAAATCTAAATCTACATTTATGACATATATTTTAGACATACCAATATGCTCCCAGGAGTTGTTTCAATTTTCGCTTCGCCGACATTTCCAGAGGCCGAGTGCCACGGCCTATGGCATGGTGGCCTCAACGCTGGGACGAAGCATGCAGTGGAGCAAAGCTCTCCAAGTGATCCAAGATATGACAGGCGCCCAACCAGCGACCGTGAAAAACCGGTGGATGTTGGAGGATTTTTTGGGGGATCTCTTGTGGATGTTGGATGATTTTTGACGTTGTTTGATGATTTCTGTTGTTTTTTGTTGTGACATTTCAGACCGATGGTCGCTGGATTTTTGTGGATTTTGGTGGGGGGTGGGGACTGTTGGAAGATGAGGATTCTTGGTGTATCAGCTTCCCAGTGGTGGCACCAGGGGGCGATGTGCCTTTGAACCTCAAGATCTTTAGCGCGGTTCTCAGCGGCTGTGGGCAAGCCAGAGAATGGCAGGCAGGCTCTGTAGGGCGCCATGCTGCAACTTGACAAACTGATGAAGTGGCGTCAGTTTGATGAGACTCGTGCTGACACTGAGCATGTTTAATGGTTTTGGATTTGATCGTTGCATATTGTTGCGTCTCAGCACTTGTCAAACAACCTCATGGTGAGCCTTTGTTTCCACGTGCTGATTTCGTTGAGCAGCCCCCAACCCTGTCGGTTGATTGTTACGTGGGCACTCCCTGGCTTGACAACTCCATCAAAGGCATCCAAGACACAAAGAGTCATACAATTTGCTCTGATTTTTCTTTTGATTGCTAGAGGCAGCCTTAGTGAAGTCAGTGAGTCGCGAAGTCTCCAGTCATATTTTGGGTGACATCTCCATATTTTATCCATGTTCATCCTATTTTTGTTGCTGAAATCCCCATCAAAATGCTGGGTGGGTTTACCCATTCGGTAGGTGGCCATCTCTGTTTTGGCCGATGCCGAGCAGCATCAGCTGCAGCTGGATATCGTGTCATGTGACTGGGCCACTGGGCATCCATGGGTTGTGGATCTTCACGGGGCGGATCAAAACATCCAGTTGCCAACTGAGTTTCCATAGAATTTGGGATGAATCTCCATCTATTTCCATAAATTCGGGATGAACATCAAGCCCAAAAAAAAGTCTCCAGCTCTGATAGATTTTGGACCTCAAAAACTACCATGTCTTGGATGAAGATCCAGCTATACCGCCTACATGGGGTTTTCACAGTATCACCCGGGGGGGCCCCTGGTGACTTGACCCAATGGATCATCCATAGGGGATGGGGAAAGCTCCATTTCCCCAGCGTGATCCTATTCCCAGCACCAAGATCTCCAAGGCAATGCTGCCATGATGGCATGCAAACACAGCGCCTGGGAGGAGCGAAGCGATGGGATTTTCTTGTGGCAGAGGAACTCTTTGGTGGTCTGATGTTGAATGAATATATAATATTATATAATAGCTTTTTAATGGGGATTTTTATGTAAATTGTTGATTGGCAACATTTAACAAACATATTTTTTACATATTTATATGGGGATATGAATCATCCTCTAATGGCTGCTTGAATCCTGAGACTCTGTTGGCTTTTTCGTTGGGAATGTAATGGAGATTTTTCATGGGGATGGATATATATATATATTTATAGTGTCATTTAGTATATTTAGGGAGGATTAATGGGACTATGATCTTACATTGGGAACACGATCCTAATACTAGGAATATAATGGGGATACCTTGATCCCTGATCTGGCTGTGTCTGGAATATGCCGTGGCTTGATTGGAACCATACACCAGAATTTGACCCTAAAATCGACGTGCCACGAACAACGATCAACAATTTTGCGGGTCCAAAACAGCCACCGTGGCGTGATGGGTTGCCATCTTCATGTGGTGCTCTGCTCGCCCATATGTTGCTTCGTTTTTCCAATAGGAACATAGATGAAAGTAGCATCTACCGTGGAATTTCAATTGTGGGGATGTGTGGGCTAGGACCTTTTCCTCCATCAAGATCACGAAAATTCCCCACTGCCCAGCTTCCACATGGTGCAACCAGCACTTTTCATGATTTTTCGCAGCTTTTCCCTACTTGAAACCACCATTCTTTGGTGCCACCGGAGGTCTGCCAGTACTTGTTGCACCACAGCATGGCCCGGCGACAGCTGACACCCTCCGTGGTGACCCTGGCACAGCTGGTGGAGGCCTATGGCCACGGAACGCGCTGGGCAGAGGCGCTGCAAAGCCTCCAGGTGGGGATGGGGGGACTGGGGATTTCCCAACGAAGCTGATCAAAGTTGAAACATTGAAACAACATGAAACAACATGAAACAACGA
The DNA here is from genome assembly GCA_947184155.2 of Cladocopium goreaui. Lineage (NCBI taxonomy): Eukaryota > Dinophyceae > Suessiales > Symbiodiniaceae > Cladocopium > Cladocopium goreaui. Next base: position 79,526 of record CAMXCT020001587.1, on the reverse strand, counting down.
CATGGCTATACAGAAGTTTTTTTGACTGGAAGTTGTTGAAGAAAAGGGAACAATTGCACGAGCAAATCATATATTTGATCATCAGGAAATATCTGGGGGATCTTTTGAACCAATCAGGGGGAAAAATGGGCTGAATCTGGATCAATTGATCATCCGATCCCAGGGTGCCCATCGCTTCTCCCTACAGCCCGACGTGGTGCTGGTCAATGCCACCGCCACGGCGGCTGTGCGAGGCCATGGTCAACACTTGGCCAACGTCATGGAAATTACATGAAATAAGCATAAATAAGCCATTTCTTGCGGGATGAATGGGGGATGGCCATCAACATCCATATACCATCAATATCCATCAATTACTATCATACTATCATATACCCATGCAGCATTTGGATTGGCATGACCGGGGGGCCCATCCCTCAAGGCTCAGGCTGGCCTTCCGCTCTGTCTCTCTTCCAAGAGTTGCCCAAGCGAAGTCTCCGTGCCGATCTGGTCACGGCGCGCCGGAAGGGTCCAAAGCGAAGCGATTCCACCGGGGGCTGGTTGATGATGAGTTATACTACCCCCGAGAACTGGGAATCGCATGAGGCTTTCAGCTTCAATATCGATATTTTTGGATGGGTCTTCATGCAAAGCAGTCTCGAGATCACAGAGAAGGAAAATGCTTGTGCCCTCTTGCAGAAAAGTGAGACGCAAACAACACTTGGGTAAAAACAGCAGTTCCCTAAGATCTGTTTGCCGTCAAGGATCGTCAGGGTATATGGTGATTTTGCAGCAACTTCGTTGATACATGTTCATCCTGAATTTATTATCCTGGTAAATTATTCGTGCGAATAGGGACATCCAACATCATCCAACCATTCCAGCCATCATCCTTGCGATATATACGTACATACATATATAAAAATACATATATATATGTACGTATATATAAATACACATATGTATGTACATATATATATATAATATAATTATATATGTGTATATATACATGTAATATATGTATATACATATACATGTATTAGATATATGTAGTACATACATGTATATATATATATATGTATTATATGTATTCATATATAATGGGTATGTATGTGTATATATGAATAATGATAATGTATATATATATAATATACATAATGCACATAAAATGTTTATATAATGTTTATATAATGTGTATACATATGTGTATATATATATATAACTATATAATTGTCATGTATAATTATATATATATATCATCTATCCATATGTACATATATATATAATGATTATCAACAACAATATCAACAACAATATCAACAACAATATCAACAACAATATCAACAACAATATCAACAACAATATCAACAACAGTATCAACAACAATATCAACAACAATATCAACAACAATATCAACAACAATATCAACAACAATATCAACAACAGTATCAACAACAATATCAACAACAATATCAACAACAATATCAACAACAATATCAACAACAATATCAACAACAATATCAACAACAATATCAACAACAATATCAACAACAATATCAACAACAGTATCAACAACAATATCAACAACAATATCAACAACAATATCAACAACAACATCAACATCAACAACAACAACAACAACAATTACAGCAATAATGATGATAATAATAACAATAACAAACATAGTAATTATGATGATATTAATAACAATAATTATATATATATATTGTATGTATATATATAATGTATAATTTATGTCTGTGATATATGATCAGTTTAACGATGGCTGCCATTACCTTTCCTGGGCTCAGACTTGTCCCGTCCTTTGTCAGGCCAACACGCTGCTGACGGCATGGCAAGTGGCTTCGGGATGGCAGGAGACGCTGCAGGTGCTGCAGTCGTTTCCAAGGCGATCTTGGTGGGTCAGACATTGGAACGGGAAAGAACTGGTGGAACAAGGGAGGTCCAGATTTTTTTTTGTTTCTTTTGGCTTCTTATGGGTTTAACATGGTTTAAGATGGTTTATATGTCTTCCATTTTTATGGGGGGGGTTCCCAAAGTTTTACCCACCTATACTCACCGTATATTATGGATAAATCTCCGCAAGCAGATCGGATTCAGAAAAGATCTGCCACGCCCTTTCCCATGTCTGTGAGGTGGTCGTTGAGACCAACCACGATCTCATACAACACCACCATGACATCTGCCCTGCGTGGGCAGCGTTGGCCACTGGTGTTGGAGCTGATGGCAGAGATGCGACGGAGGCAGATGGAGGTGACATGATGTGACCAGATTTGTCATTTGTCAGCCCAATTTATGGCTATTGTAGTAGGGATAATGATGATGAAGCAATGAATGCAATGAATTTAGGGGTATTTTCAGACAAAACCATTTGCTACAGTGACTAAACAGCTGATGACCACTGGGAAACGGCCGTTTGTGACTTGCATGGGTAGACGTTGAGGGGTGATGCTACCTCAAGATTTCCTGTTTCCAGTGCACTCAGATATCAGCAGGTCCACAAGAGCAGGAAGTTGATGCTAGTGGAGTCAATTTGAAAGATGCAGATCCATTCTGACAGCTGGTCAGGAAGCTTCGATTCAGCGATAGCAGCTTCAATGTTTTGGCTTCGGTCTATGAGCAAAACTCTGCTTGGGAGGATGCCCTGCAATGTCTCGCAGTCGCAGCCCAAGAAGGACGAGGGGACAGGAATTGAGAAACTCGTTGGGTGGTGGTGGTGCAGGGTACTTAGTGGTGTCAAACAGAATATTAAATATTATGATAGTATATGATTGTATATGATTGTACTACATAGGTTCATGGTTCACACAGTCTGAAACTGTTTTATCTATTTTTATCTACGGTCATTTTTAAATACATCCTAGGGTCCTAGAGATTCAATGACCCTACCCTGGCCCACCCCACCTATTGCTGGTATGCCTTTCATGTTGCAGGACTTCAGCTGAGTTCGTCCCTGACCCAGGGGATCCAAGGGGATCCCAGTCAACCAATTAGAGGTAGCGCCACAAAGGGGGGTGTTCCTCTTGATCTACCCGACCCCCTTGTACCATCTTGTACCCGTTCGGGAGCACCCCTGTAGCTGAGATACGAGTGGCAATGTTAGGAAAATCATCAGAATCTTGCCAGATCTTGCCAGATATAGGCATTTTTTTAAAAGCCTTTCCAGCTGTAAGCGTTGTTGGTTCAATGTCCAACTTTCCCATGGCCATTCTTGGTAGCAACACCTCACTTTTTCATATTTTGGTGTTAAAATCTGGTTATCTGAGATCTGAGTCATCTTCTATTTGTTGGTGAACACCGAATTGCCAGAATGTAGTAGACCATCCCCAATTCATCACAAAAATGGTAGGTTTATGGCATGGGGTTTCCCACATTTTAGGAAATCATCCTAAGTCGTCACCATCAAATAACCTTTACATCAAAATCATCAAATTAAATTGGTGCCACTACCATTGCTATCTCATTAAGGAATAGATCTGCCAGAAATCTGAAAAAAAATCCACCAATTTGTTCCTCCATGAGAGTCCTTCATTTCGGTGGACCTAAGGCTCACCATGGCCGTGGTGGTCTCCGCGAGTCGCAAGGCGATGCAATGGCATTCAGTGATGGCCTTGTTAGAAGAGCTGCAGGCCGGGGGATGATGTCATGGGTTTATCATGGCTGGTTGGTTGGTTGGTTGGCTGGTTGGCTGGTTGGTTGGTTGGTTGGCTGGTTGGCTGGTTGGTTGGTTGGCTGGTTGGCTGGTTGGTTTGGTGGTTGGGCGTTGGTTGGTTTGGTTGGTTGGTTGGTTGGTTGGCTGGTTGGTGGTTGGTTGGTTGGGTGGTTGGCTGGTTGGTTGGTTGGCTGGTTGGTGGTGGTTGGTTGGTGGCTGGTTGGGTGGTTTGGTTGGTGGTGGGCTGGTTGGCTGGTTGGTGGTTTGGTTTGGTTGGCTGGTTTGGTTGGTTGGTTGGCGTTGGTGGCTGGTTTGGTTGGCGGTTGGTTGGTTGGTTGCTGTTGGCTGCTGGTTGGTTGGTTGGCTGGTTGGCTGGTTGGTTGGTTGGCTGGTTGGCTGGTTGGCTGGTTGGCTGGTTGGTTGGCTGGTTGGCTGGTTGGTTGGTTGGCTGGTTGGCTGGTTGGCTGGTTGGCTGGTTGGCTGGCTGGCTGGCTGGCTGGTTGGTTGGTTGGTTGGTTGGTTTACCAATGTTTACCATCAAATTTGGTTAATGGGATATTCATGCGGGATACATCTGGAAATAATGGATATACCCTCTGGTAATCGTTTGTATTCGTTTGGATAGCTCCGGTAAATCAGGTGGGTTGTGAGGGAAATCATTGAACTAGCGGGAGCAGTTTATTTCGGTTTGTCTGAAAATGGGAGATTGAGCCCCAATATCTGGCCATTGAATGGGAACCATCGCATTTTGGGCACCCTATTTTCAGACAAACCCATTTATCTAGCCATTTTTTTTTCAAATGGAGGCATATGTCATAGACCCAACTAACGTTTTAGTATCTTTTCTTGGGCTATACAAAAAAGAGTGAGCCGCTCGAAGTGAGGACAAACCTTGGTTTTCACAGTCGATTTACAGCGGTGGTTACCATCCGACTTCAGTTGGGGCTGGTGCCGTTGACAGCAAAGCGTGCTCCCGATATAAAAATCAGCTTGAAACCTTCCATAGGCATCCATAGTATAGGCTATATACGAACATGTATATAATTATATCTATATACACATTTATATTCATTTATATCTATATACACATTCATACATATATATATATAATTTATATAACTTATATAACTATGATTTATAGATGGTAGGCTATATATTATAATTTTTGCATGTCAGATGCTTGCATTTGATGTATGGCGACCCTGGGTCTTGAACCACCGCTTGACTGTAGGAATGGAGGGGTATCTTGCCCCAGTCATCCGCAGTTTAGCCGTCAAAATTATTGCTACATTTGCAATATTATTTGCAAACATATGTCAATAATATTACATACACATACAGTATAACATTTATGTAACATGCTACGAAAAGCAATGCATACTATTGCATTATAAAATGCTCTCTCTCTCTCTATATATATATATATATTCAGATCCGACATCTGAAACGAAGCCTGGCCTGGCAGGACAGCCACTTGGACCACGTCTTCCGTGCAGCTCACATGGCCAGCTGTGTCGATGCTGGTGATTTGCCTTCGGCTCTGGTGGGGATGCCCGATGAAACATTTCTGCAGTACGTTGGTTCATGATTGTACAATATTGTACAAATTGTAGGGGGTGGGTTTACGATGTTTTACTATTTTTTTAGAATAATCTTTACATATATTGGGGATGTCAATTTCACCCAATTTCATGCAAGTTTTTGATATACTGTATTGGGGATGATCATGATCCATCATCCAATGTCACTGGGAACCAGCCGTTTCCAGCCTCGAGGCCGCGTACCGTGAGCTGCCCCTGCGCGGGGCGGCAGGTCGACGGTGGAATGTCCTCGATTTGCACGACTTGCAGCCCGAGGAGGCCGAAATGGAGGTAGCGCCACTTAGGAAGTCTCCAATAGCTATAACATCTATAACCCATACATACCGTACTGTAATATTCTTCAGTAAAGCGATACCCCAATATACTGAAGAGTAGTTTCCCAGTTTCTGCTTTGGCCAACTTGGTGTCAAAGATGGGTTTCAAGGTATATACTATATATTGCCCTTTATATTCATACAATATCACCTCAGACATATCAAGCAGCCAGTGGGTTTGAGAAGCAGGAAAGCAAGCCACACCCGTGATCTATGGTCCATCACGGTTGTATCCCCTCCTTTGTTGCACGTTGCTGATCTCCGGCCATTCTGAAGGACAAACAGCCACCTTCCCATCTCTTTGAATCATTTCCGCAATAGATTCTTTAAATCCTTATTTTTTGATGGTTTAATCACTAGCTGAATCCCCCAATTCAATTGGTTAAACTCATTTAACTAAATCCTAAATTGGATATAGTTGGTTATACGTGTCCCCTTAAATCCGAAGTATATCAGTACGTATATTCGTCAAATCCCATTATATATATATATGCACACAATAACTTGGTCGCTTAATTCCCATTAAGATCCCATTCCAAATCCAATAAACTCCAATTAAACCCCATGAACTTCCCAACTCATTCCAAAATTTCCATCACATCCTGTAAATTGGTGAAATCCCATCGAAATCTGACCACTGCCTTGACCGCCCCTTGGAGCAACGTGTCTGTTTTTTACGAGGCGCGCCTGGCGGTGCGCTGTGCCTTGCTGGACTTGGTGCAGTCAAAGCCATGGCCTCCATCAGGTGCCACAAGTGGTGGATCATTAACTGATGGGAAGTTCATTAATTGATGGGAATTGATGGCTCATTATTGATGGATAGTGTGGATTATAATCATTATAATCATTATTAATTGGTGGATTATTAATTGATGGGAATTGTTGGCCCATTATATAATTGATGGGTGGATCATTAATTGGTGGGGTGTCTTGGGATAGCCTATATTTTCTGCCCTGGGGGACTTGCCATCCCGAAGATGATCTCGGCCAGATAACCGTCATGAAGGGCATGGGTCATGAACATCATCATAGTTACAAATACAATTATCAAGATGACATGGTTTGAGATAGTTTCTTATGCATCTTTTTTTGGAACATGAGCTTTTCACTCCGTGCTTGCTTTATGGTGAGTATTTTTTTTAAATGCTGCATTGTTCAGGCTTGTTGTGCTGGTTGTTCGCGAGTGTTTACCAGACCACAGGGTTTTGGTTCCTCTCGACCACCCCGGAAGAGTGCAAAGATGAATTTTGCCAGTTGCAGGGCTTTGGGGGATCCCTGTTGGTGTTTGATTGGGAACAGTTGGATGAACCACCATTAACAATCATTTCCACCCCATCCTGCTTCTGTCCCTGTCAGCGGTAGTAAATTCGTCATTATTTTTCATTAAAAAGCGATCTAACAGCACATTTTAATGGGGTTTTAATGGGATTTTAATGGGATTTTGGGATGTTATCACGTTGAGTCACAGGTTTATCACGATTCCTCCCAGATGACCAAAGCAATTTTCGCAGGTCTCACGTTGATCACCGGCCGGGGCAGCCACTCCGAAGGCACCTGCGATGGCACGATGGCAACAGATGTCATGGACTTATATACCCAAGCTTAGATGTAATGATGTAATGGCTATGGAATTATAGAATGATATAGAATGCTGTCATGTAAATGTATGTAATGGGTATATATGGGTATGATCATGATATATACCTGTCATACCAACATCGGTATAACCAACATATACCAACAGGAAACTGGGAAAGCGTTGTGCGTGGACTCATAGCCATGGCCCACAATGACTTCACCGATCCATTGTCACGTTTTCCTCTCTATCCTTGAGCATCCTTTAGCTATTCTCTTTATATATATATATATATGACGAACAGAATTCATTGGAATATATTATATATATAATCTATATAATATACATATATATAATATATATATAATATCTAATTAGTGTCCACCAAACAGTTTACTAAATCTATCAATTCTTTATCAACGAACGAGTTCCGCCAGGTGGACAGTCGATCCTACAACCTGCTGTGATGCAGCTACTGCAGGAGCTCCAAGTGGAAGCTCATCAGAAGCAAGGAGCCGGTGATTGAATGGGATTTTTAGCAACAAAAAATGGTGATTGAATGGTGATTTAAGCATCTAAAATTTGGGGATATCACGGGGAAACAGCCAACACTAACACCACTGGTTGAAGTTAGAGTTGGATGAAGAAGGATGGTACTCTGGTCGGGTCGGATCAGAAAAAACATGAACAAACTTGGATTTCAAGAACCAATTGATGGGTATTTCGCATGATTATCACATGATTTAACCAGCATAGATATCATAAAGATTTAAGGAATGGACACTAGGTCTGTGTGAAAATGGGGGAGTTTTGACATTTTTTAATGGCAATTTTCATCTGACAATGATGACCGGATTTAGGGGTACCCATCTGTACAGATACCTGCGCAACAGGATGATTTTTAACCATCCCCAAATGGCCTTGTTTCAGGTTGGGGGAGGGCAGATTGCGAAGTATGTGGGCCTTGTTTCAGGTTAATGAATATACTGATATATCTGACTGATATGATCTACAATGTAGTTGTGGAGCCTCACACAATCATTGGATGACCATTGGTACTGTTGGTATTGCTGCATACCAGTAGTACCGCACAAGGCGGTGGCGGAAGTTTCAAAGATAGACAACTATAGCAGAGGTGAGTTGTTGTGATGCATGGATGGCAGAGCGAATCCACTGATGGACCGAAAGGTGGTTGGAGTTGTGTTTTTTGGAGTGGTTGCAGTGGTCACCTCACCCACAACTGCTGAATGTAGTGTGGTGTGGTGTAGTTTGTAGTTGTGGTTGTAGTTGTAGTTGTAGTGGTAGTTGTAGTTGTAATGGTAGTTGTGGTTGTAGCTGTAGTTGTAGTTGCAGTGTTGTTCAGCGCAGTTGTAGGTGTAGTGTTAGCTGTAGTGTAGTTGTAGTTGTACTTGTAGTTTTAGTTGTAGCCGTGGTGGTAGTGGTAGCTGTAGTATGTTGTAGTGTAGTGTAGTGGTAGTTGTAGCTGTAGTGTAGTTGAAGTTGGAGTTGTAGTTGGAGTTGCAGATGTAGTTGTACTTGTAGCTGTGGCGGTAGTGGTAGATGTAGTTGTAGTGGTAGTGTAGTGGTAGTGGTAGTGGTAGATATAGCTGTAGTGTAGTTGAAGTTGATGTTGGAGTTGAAGTTGTATTTGTAGTTGCTGTGTAGTGGTAGTTGTTGCTGTAATGTAGCGTAGTGTAGTTGCAGTTGTCTATCTATCTGTCTGTCTGTTTATCTCTCTATCTGTTTAGCTATCTGTCTGTCTATCTATCCATCTCTCTGTCTATCTATCTATCTATCTATCTGCAAGATTGAAAACGAAGCTATTCTGCGAGACGTCCTCAACTTTTCAACTTGACAACATCAAAAGCACAAAAATTCTGCGAGACTTCCTCAAGTTTTGAACTTGACAATGTCAAAAACGAAGCAATTCTGCGAGACTTCCTTCAATAATGGAAAGTTGAGTGCAGATCCGACGGCCTTGTACCAATGCGTTTTGCGATTTTTCCAGCTCATGTGTGTAAAGTATTGCGCTTGCCACAAAAAAGTGAGGCCAGGCCATACGAAGTGTTGCACCTGTCACGCAAAACATCTTAGCAAACCTGAAGATCTGATGCTCCAAAATGCAACTTCTCTGGGGAAATCAGCGCTCTGATCTCCTAACATCTCTGCTGACCATGTCTCTTGTACTGCGCCTGCCACGCGAAATGCATCTTTCCAGATCCTCTTCACATGTCCTACGCTTGCCAACGTTTTTGAAACTGCCACAAAACCCTCACGTTTTGCTCACTTTTCGCAGGGTGCAAAATCCCTTGCGCCCGCCACACAAAACGACGCTTCAACGTCCAAACGTGGCGCGAACATGTGGTGTTTTTAGCATTTTCACTTCCAAATGCGCTTCGCGCAACAACGGCGTGCAATGTTTCATCATCTCAACTTCCAAAAGTGGTCTGAGCATGTGGTGTTTTGTACATGTTGACTTCGAAATGTGAGTAGCCAGTAACCATGTTTACATGGTGATGATTTGGAGATGCTTCATGGCATTGGGAAAAGCACATTCGTTTGCAGGACGGGTGCGAATTCCATTGCGCTCCCTAATGGACTTTGTGCGCGGAAAACTGGTGCTGCGATACTTGGGCGACCGTCCCGGCTGTCCAACACTTGTGGGTTTACAATAAATCTAAGTTCCCTACATGCGCCATAATTTACCCAAACTTGCGTAGTCACTCATTCGTATTTGTAGTGATAGTAAGTCTCCAACATTTTGGTCGCATGATTTTTAAACATGAGCATTCACCCAAGAATGGTTTGCTGCCTGCTGGTCATCCCTGTTGCTGTTTTGCCGTTTTTGGCAGCTGAAGGTCTCTAGCTATGGGGATGAACACTCTTTCAACCGCAGCTGTTTTCCTATCAGGGTTTGCTAGTGCCGACGCCAGTATACATTCTGAAACTCAAGGAGGGTTATGGGCAAAGGCAAATATGTTTGACATTGAATGTAAGCTTTACAAAAAATGCATGTCAACGTAGGAATCTTTCACTGATCATGAACTTTCACGAATCGCTAAGCTTGTAATTACAGTGGCTTTCGAAATCGTCCGTTGGGTCGATTGTCTTGGCCATGTCGAACGCAGTTTCTGTGTGGACCCCAGCGCTGGGAGGCAATTTCACGTGTTTCAATGTGGCTGTGGGTCCGCAGGTCAAACATCTGAATCTATCATCAACATTAAGCATACTGAACTATTTTTTTTTTCATTTGGGGATCAGCAATTATAAACAAACCGAAACCGACAATCTGGGCCATTGTTAGATGCCAAGCAATGTACTGGTTCATAAACCCCGCAGAAAAAATATTTACACTGGCCAGTTACTGGCCAGTGTAAATATTTTTTCTGCGGGGTTTATGAACCATCTAGTTTGATTGAGTATGTTTGATTTCACCATATAGCTTCTAGTTGCCATTTTTTGGGGTTTCACATGTATATATATATATATTCAAATTCATAGGGTCAGTATTGTAGACCAATCCGACAGGGATTGATGATTGTTTTTGTAACTTTGGCGTGATTAAGCAACACTATACTTAACATTTGGGTCATGATTCAAAACCAATCAATTGGTGTTATACGTACATTGTACTTACAATTATATATCAGGTTGTTTCTTACTATCGGATGTTTTACATTAAATCCTTTATAACACACCGATTCTAATTAGGCTTGCTTTAGAGCTACCATTGGTTGTCCTTTGCCCTCTTGGATAAACAAGCACGAAAACCAAGCAAAAATTGGTTATCTTTATTAACCCATATATAGCAACCAAAAAGAATCAAAAAGATAGAAACGTGTTTCCAGGATAGTAGTACGATGATGTTTCCTGCATATTTTCACACACATATATATAATATATAATAATTATATAATATAATAAGTATATATTCTAGCTATTATCTATATATTTTGAGGCTTACCAACTCTTCTCATTTCCATCATGTCATGAAATGTCAGGACGTCCCATCGAAAATCGCTAGGAGAAGCCTGATGGCTTCACCTTTCACCGCAGCAACATCCATGAGCGAAGACGCCTGGCCACCTTCGTCGGGACACCTGGTGAGGCGGTTGTGAGTCGTTCGTTGCCACGCTTGGGGAATTCTTAATAGCAAACATGGTGCGAACACGGGGATTTATGGGGATTTCTGCCAAATTCCTCTGGTGTTTTAAGATGTTTTAAGATGTTATGGCCAACAGATGTTCACACGAACAAGATTGGATTTCAAGCAGCAAGATCCATGGTATTTTAAGCAGCGAACTGAGACCGGTGCCAAGCTCAGGCCAGACTCTTTCCGCTCTTCTGCTTCCTGGGAGTCCTTTGGACCAGTTTGGACCGGTGAGTGACCGATTCGTGGGATCTGTTTGGCTGTCGGATGTGTTGGTTGGGTGGGAAGTTGTTGATGTCCATTCAATGGCTGATGAGTGCTAGCTGTATAATGTTATATATAACATATTATGTATATATAAATATAACTTATATAACAACTTATATAACTTACACATAACTTATATAATGATTATATATGTAACTTACATATCACTTATAACATGACTTATATATAACTTACATATCACTTATACAATGACTTATATGTAACCTACATATAACTCATACAATGACTTATATATAACTTATATAAAACTTATATAAGGACTTATATATAACTTATATAAGGACTTATATATAACTTACATATAGCTTATATAATGGCATATATATATAACTTACATATCACTTAAATAGTGACTTATATAATGACTTATATATAACTTACATATCACTTATATAATGACTTATATATAACTTACATATCGTTTATATAATGACTTTTATATAATGACTTTCATATAACTTACATATCACTGATAAAATGACTTATATATAACATATATAACTTACATATCACTATATAATGACTTATATATAACTTACATATCACTTATATAATGACTTATATATAACTTACATATCGTTTATATAATGACTTTTATATAATGACTTTCATATAACTTACATATAACTCATACAATGACTTATATATAACTTACATATAACTTATATAATGGCTTATATATAACTTACATATAACTTATATAACAACTTATATATAACTTACATATAGCTTATATAATGACTCATATATAACTTACATGTCACTTATACCATGTTATCAATTACAACCCCAATTACTTAGCGGTTACGCTTCGTGGGGTGGTCCTCCAAGTATTATGAAACTCGCCATCTGTGCTTAGACGAGCCCAACAGTGAAGCAGAGTGAAACCACCAGTAGAGTATATGTATTATATATACAATGATTTATATATATAATAGTATATATAATTACATATATATATATAATTACACACATATATATATACATATATACATATATATATATACATGTAATTACACACACATATATATACATATACATATATATATATACATGTATATATACATATACATATATATATACATTTATATACATGTATATACATATACACATATATTTTTACACACACACATACATATATATATATACATCTATAAGATTAAATCAAATAATATCATATGATGTAATGTGGTATGGCAGATCTCATCAAACAGGACGGTCTAATACCTCCGCTGCGGCGAGGTGGTGGCGTGCGCAGCTGTCAGCTTTGCACTCTCCGAGAGAATGTTGTGAGGGATCCCAGAGACCATGGTGATTGGATGGTCGATGGTGATTAATAATGGTTCATATTGGTGAATAATGCTTGCTAACAATGGTTGATGATGATGATGATTATCATTATTATTAACTATGGTGATTGATGGTTAATCACCATTAACAATGGTTAATAATGGTCAATTACGGTGATTAATGGCGATTGATTAATGGCGATTGGTGGTATTATCATCAAACATGGCCATTGAAAACCCTGGTTTCAATGGGTTCTTAAGGGGAACATCATGTTTAAATGGGGTATTTTCCATTGCCGTGTTTTATCACCAGAGGGTAATCATTGTTGTTAACATATTTGTCTGATTGCATCCCTTTTCACTTCAACTCCTGTTTCAGTTTGGTAACCAGCCGGTGGCTTTGCATGTGGAGATGTAATACAATGTGGCTTGAAAACATCTACGAACAAACATGGTTTTTTGGTGCCTAAGCGATTCAGGAGTTCTCCGTGTTGACCTAAGTGGATTGAATTGGGTGCCCCGCCCTTTCTATGGGCTTGAATCTATTTGACGGTTTCCATGGAATAGTGAATTTAATATGGGATATTAATATGGGATATTAATATGGGATATTAATATGGGATATTAATGGAATAGTGCTGACTATAGTTTTTCTTTTTTTTACATGGGATATTAATGGAATAGTGGACTATAATCAGGGATGCTGACCCATGTCAAGCATGTGACCAATCCATGAAAGTTCGTCCTTGCGGGTTTTCCCCACGTTGATCCGTGTCTTCCGCCGGATGCCAAGGCTGACCTTCTGCGTCGGGAACTCGATAACGCCACAGGGTCGAGCCCTGGGATTCGCCTGGGATTTACCTCGTGGCACTGAGGCCATCCTGAATGTGAGTCTCTGTTGGCAGCTCAGCACATCGTTTTCACTGTAAGGTATAAATTGTCTTTTCTTGATTTGGGAATTTCGATAGGTTTCACTTATTTTTTGGGAAGGAATATCCAGATGTCCAGAATCGACAGCAAAAAAATCATCCCAACCTTTGAGACATTCCATGGTTCCATGGTCCCGTTAAAACACATTCCTAGTGCATCGCCGCATGGCCAGGTCTAGGGATGAGCTACTCTGGCGTCCTATGCCTCCTGGGGATCCGCAAAGTGGCGCAGGAACTGCGCAGCGAGGCCGTGGAAGTGGTGCAGGACGTTCCGCGAAGTGCGAAACTAGGGCAAAACTCCCTATGTTTGGACAGTTTGAACAGTTTGGATATGGGATTTTGATGGAGTTTCATGGATTTTGGGTGATTCAACTACGGAACCAGTTTATGAGGACTCTGTGAAATATTATAAAATAGAGATCTAACCAATTGATGATGGACATTTCTGTCTGTCTGGAGGATGGGGGATAGGCTAATTCATGGCTATTTCAATAGGGAAAATGATATATACGCAACTTACGCAACCAACATTTTTTTTGGGGGTACATTATTTCAAGACAAACCCATATCATCATCTTTGCAATCAAGTGTTGCTTCCAATACAAGAAAACCTTAAGGTCACCCCAACACAGCAACGGAACTGCCAGGAGGAAGGCATTCAACACGTCATTGTCATTGCAAATTACAAGGAGGTGCCGGTTTCAGGATTTGGCAGGGAGACTTGACATTTGGAGCTACGGCTGGAAGTTCAAGGATATTTTTTAACATCATCTTTACAAAGCCAGCTTTGTGGATGCAGTTTTACCCGCGCTTTTATGGCTTTGAAGATCACATCCATGCGTTTGTGACATTTTGTGACTCACTACCATCCCATAGCCATCTTTTCTCCAACAAATATTCAGTCAAGCCGCCTGTCAAAATCCAGAACTCTTCAAGGATGGCCCGTGTCATCGCCCTTGTGTTTGACCAACTCCGGGGATCTCCAATGGCACAGCAACAGTAACTGCAATGTGTCTGAAGCCATCTGAAGCCTCAAAACTACCCCCAAATGATCCAAATGCATTCTTCAGAAGTTCCAATTTTCCATAATTTTCCCCCTTCAGATGACTACTGTATGTGGATAGCTCCAATTTTGGACTCAATGGCACACCAGAAGACAGACCAGACACAGCCATCGTTTTCTCCATGGCGGATGGCTGCCCCAGTCTCCCCACGGCGGCCCAGGCTGGGGATGGGAAGGGTGTTGGAACAGAGATCCCTTTGGGAAATAGTGGGGCTTTAATGGGATAATTTTTGGGGATATCCATGGGATATATCGGGAAATGGAAATTACAACTATCTCCCAGAGATTTGCATAGGATTTAAGATCGGACATTTTCTTTGGCAATTAAATACAGTTTGGGGTTGAAGCAAGCTGTTTATGGGGGATTTCACTATCAACAACATTGACAATTTAGATACATTTCGGAACCACGAACTTGTAGCTGGATGGTTAACATGTGTTGAAAGCTTCATGAACCAATCTGGAGTTTCAATGGTCGCTGGCATGGTTGTTTGAGGCAGAAAGCTGGTGGGAAAACAAGGGCGTAAGATGGCGCATTGTGCCTCTTTCCAGCTTGATGCTTTATGACGGAGTCAAGTTTGAAGGGCACATTTAGGTGCGTCTGAAATAATTGAACATCGAGTACATATATCCCCCAACGCATGGCAATTTTCATAGGGAAAGTGAATGAACATGATAATTAACCAGTGGATTTAATATGATTTAATATTTGATGGGGTTTTGGATGGATTTGGGATGATTGAGGTGGAGTTGCCATGAGTACATTAGCTACCTCACCTTCATATCATCCCATTTCCATCATTTCCAGTGTCGGTAAGTGTCGGTAAGTCTGGTGTCCGGTGGTATCGTTGTGACAGGCTGTCCCTGTTGGCCCTGTCCGCCATCATCTACTACTCGGTGTCTGGTGGCCCATACGGAGCCGAGGCACGTGACTCAGCCCATGGTTATTCAACACCTTTCAACACCTTATCGCTGGGCTGGGCCCAAAAAAAGGTGATGAAATCACCCCTAAACCCTAAACCATGGTTACACATGGTTGATATTGTGAGTTAAAACATGTTAAAAAACGGGGAAGGGATTACTTCGTAACTTCGTATTGTTTGTTGGATGGAAGCCACCAAGTAGACGTCCGCTGTATCAAAGTCTCTAAGGCCACATCAACAAGCATGATTTCAGCAGAGCACAGTGCTTCTCATGTTGCGTGCCAGGATGCCGTCGCTTCGGCTGGTCCCTTGCTTTCCTTGGCAGGTGCCGCAGGGGTGTTAGGCACTGGGAAGGTAATGGGCGGACGCGACGGACGCCCAAATCCATTTGGGTTCTCCAAAAATTTGCAGGAAAACCACGACATCTCTTGGTCAATCATGGTATTTCCATGCAGCATTTCCCATTCAATTGGCTGGGTGCAGCCCATTTTCAGACACACATGGAATTTACTCTCTGAGTCTCTGCATTGTTTTTCTGGCTGGTTTCCTACCGGCTGAAGTCCTGTTTAGCATCCAGCAGCATCCAGCAGCCAGG
Organism: Cladocopium goreaui; assembly: GCA_947184155.2. Lineage (NCBI taxonomy): Eukaryota > Dinophyceae > Suessiales > Symbiodiniaceae > Cladocopium > Cladocopium goreaui. The sequence goes on along the minus strand of CAMXCT020001587.1, from coordinate 63,146 downwards.
TTTTCTGCTGATGCCTTTAGTTTGGTCCCTACCTGAAGCGCTGGTGACGGCAGAGCTGGCCACCACCTTTCCCAGCAACGCTGGCTTTGTTGAGACTTGGATCCAAGTGATCCATCAAAGTTTGATGGACAGGGTGGGGTTCAGAAAGACAACCTCTGGTTTTAACATGTTTTAACATGTTTGAACGGCTTCTGAAAAAACCATCAACCCCACCACTCAAGCAAACAGATTTGACAGAAATCTATCAAGGGCAGTGTCAAAAGTAGGATGTATGTTGATTTCGAGCCTTTTTCTCTGAGGAGTGGGTCACGGCTGCCTTTGGACCTTTCTGGGGCTTTCAGGAAGGCTTCCTGTCATGGATCAGCTCTGTGACTTTGCATCAATTCTGCATCAAAACGTGGCAGATTGGCGGATTTGGGGATGTGAAATGTGGCTTATGTATGCATACGGGGCCAATTGGAAGCTGGCCCATGGCCCCTCAGGATGGGTCACACTTTGGAAGCTGCTGCTCGTATCTGAAAGTCTTGATCCGCCAAAGTTGAACAGAATCTGTTCTGCCCAAAGAGTTGCCATTTATACTATGGGTCCATATGTTCATTTATATCACCATTTGTCATCATTTATCATACTCTCTGTGCCATGAAGATTGGATGATGTGGGATGACCGCCCCATGGTGCTCCAGGTGGCTGATGCGGCCCTGTATCCTGTGCTCTTCCGGCAATACCTTGAGGATGGGTCCGGTTTTACTAAGGATTTGTTGGGGTTTTGGAGATGCATAGGGAGTTCAACCACCAAAACTTAGGGGTTTTGCCAACACATGTGAGAAAGTCTAGGCTGAAATCGTCAAACATGGGGACATTAGCAATAGAATATTATATAATACAATCAATGATTTAGGAGAGTTCATGGCGCATGATAACGGCCTCTCCAACTGACATCACCCTGGATGATGGTTTCATTAATTACATAGGGGGAAGCTCCCACAGTCATCCAACACACACCTGGACTCGGAACTAAACGACCACGCTCCAGCACCGGCGCGAGCTGATTTTTGAATCGTTTCAGGGATATAAAGACCATTAGAGCTGGTAGGGGGTGAACACAGTGGGTTACTGGAGTTGTGACTGATTTGGGGATGTGGTGAGTTGGGTTTGCCCAATGCAGGCTCAGCGTGCAATTTCAGCGGTTCGCCACACAGACCCAAAATGGTGGCTTAGGAAATATAGTCAAGCAATTTTCATAGACAACCAGGAAGATAGCTCCAGACACTTTTTATTTCCCCCGTTTTCTGGTGTTGGTGGAGGAATCAACCAAGACCAGGGAAAATCGAATCTTGCCTGCCATACACGAAGGGGTTTCACTGCTCTGCAGGAGCTGTGGCCACAGATGTCTGGAGGGCTCTACGGGCAGATCTTTGTCTTGGGTGTCACGCACCTTGGTGACAAGAAGGGGATTCAAACCGCCATTGTTTTGCGGGGGGGTTATAATTATAATGTGTATGTACATAATATATGTATAATCCCTTCCCCCGGATACTGACCCCCCAAATAATAAACACCTCAGGTAGTTTTTATTATTATATAGGGTGGTATTTATCATTAGGGAACCAAAGCAGACCCTAAGAATAAAATAAAACCGTTAATAAAAAAATTAGTTTTTTCGATTTCAAAATCAATTAAATTTCCTTTTATAACGCAATTAACATATTGCCAAAAATTGGATTTCGATTCGGACCCTAATAATAAATTAAAACCCTTAATTAAAAAACCTAGTTTTTTCGATTTCAAAATCAATTGAATTTCCTTTTATAACGCAATTGAAATATTGCCAAAAATTGGATTTCGAAGCGGACTCTAATGATAAATTAAAACCCTTAATAAAAAACAACTAGTTTTTTCGATTTCAAAATCAATTAAATTTCCCTTTATAACGCAATTAAAGTATTGCCAAAAATTGGATTTCGAAGCTTCCCCGCAATATTAAATTGAAAACCCTAACATAAAAAGCAAAAAAAATCGGACGGACCCTAATAAAAACACCCCGGGGTTGACTAGTTCTTATTATTAGGGGGCGACACCCACAAATGGTAGCTTAATTTAAATTGTTTTCTAAAGGGGATCAATTAAAAGTCAAATTGACATTTTCCAGAATTAAAGATGGACCCTAGTTTTTATTGTTATTATTTTTTTTTGGGGGGGCTAGTAATAAGGAAATATATTATATATATATTAGTATATGTATATATTATATATTTATATATACATGTACATATATATATATATGTGGCTCCATGATCGTTTTGGGGAACCTCGAAAATGAAGTTTTTGGAAAGTAATATCCTTTAAAGATGAGGCAGTGCTATTTTTTCTTTACAAAGGTGCTGTGACATTTCAAAGTGCTGGCTTTCTGGTCAAAGAGCCTGGTATTTCATGGAGAAAGTGCTGGATGGCGCAAATGGCAAAATTTATTTAAAGGGAAAGTGCTGAATGGCCCTAGGGGCAGGGTTTCTCTAGAGGAGAGGCTCCTCCATTTCCAATGGTTGGTTTTCTGGGGAAAGTGTTTGGATGTGTTTGGTATCCCATAGAGAAATTGCTGGATGGATCTAGGGGCACACCTTCTTTAGAGAATAGGCCCCCCATGTCAAAGTATTGCGGAATTTTCAAAGAGTTTGGTATTTCATGGGGAGAGCGCTGGGTTACCCAGACGGCATTTTTTTGTAAAGGGAAACTGTTGCCCTAGGGGCAAGACTTTTTAGATTAGAGGACATGTTTTCCATTTCAAAGTTGTGTTTTCTGGCCAAAGAGCCTGGTATTTCATGGAGAAAGTGCTGGATGGTGCAAAGGGCAAATTTTCTTTAAAGGGAAAGTGCTGGATGGCCCTGAAAGCAGAGCTTCTCTAGAGGAGAGGCTCCTCCATTTCCAATTGTTGGTTTTTCTGGGCAAAATGTTTGGATGTGTTTGGTATCCCATGGAGAAATTGCTGGATGTATGTAGGGGCACACCTTCTTTAGAGAATAGGCTCCCCATTTCAAAGTATTGGGGAATTGTGAAAGAGTTTGGTATTTCATGGGGAGAGCGCTGGGTTACCCAGAAGGCATTTTTTTGTAAAGGGAAACTGTTGCCCTAGGGGCAAGACTTTTTTAGGGGATATGTTCTCCATTTCAAAGTTGTGTTTTCTGGTCAAAGAGTCTGGCATTGCATGGAAAAGTGCTGGATGGTGCCAAGGGCAGAACTTCTTTAAAGGGGAAGTGCTGGATGGCCCTAAAAGCAATGCTTCTCTAGACTCCTCCATTTCAAAGTTGTGATTGGCATTCCATGGAGAAATTGCTGGACGGATCTAGGCTACACCTTCTTTAGAATAGGGGGGGGCTGGGGACTCTCTGGGGAAGCTGTCTCCCTGGGACGATCGAAAAAGATCTCCGGTGTGACAGGACCAGAAAAAGCACTTTCTCCATGGAAAGCCAAACTCTTTGACCAGAAAACCAGAAACTTGAAATGTGGTTTTGTGCAAATATGCTGTAAATATATATAAATATCATATATATATACATTTGCACATTTTATTTGTATAGTTGTATAAAATCAGTTTAATATTTTGTAATCGAAGGAAGTTTAGAAGTCAAACTTCCGACAATATGGACAGATGAAAAGCAGAGCAGGGCAGAGGCAGAGAGAAGAGAAAGATTAGAAGAGAGAAGAGTAGAAGAGCAAGAGTAAGATGCGCGAAAAGGTAGGAAAGTCGCGATTCACTGTGTTTTTCCAATGATTTGTGGCTCCGGAGGGTCGAAAAGTAGGCTCGCTAAAGCGGCGGGTGCGGAGCCAGTTGGCCAGAGGAGAGATGAAAAATTGCACGCCGTTGTGGCGCGAAGCACATTTCCAAGTCAACATACCAGGTGCGGACCACTTTTGGCACTTGAGATGTCGAAAAAGCGCACGCCGTTGTGGCGCGAAGCACATTTCGAAGTCAAAATGTACAAAGCACACCACGTTCGGACCACTTTTGGAAGTTGAGATGTCGAAAAAGTTCACGTTGTTGTGGCGCGAAGCACATTTCGAAGTCAAAATGTTAAAAACACTAGGGGTTCGGACCACTTTTGGAGGTTCAGATGCCGCTTCGCGTGGCAGGCGCAAGGGATTGTGCACCTTGTCAAAAGTGAGCAAAACGTGAGCGTTTTGTAGCATTTTCAACTACAACCACCACTACACCACACTACACTCCAATACATTGCACTACACCACAACTACAACTACAACTACACCTTCACTACATTCTACTACACTACACTCCACTCCACTACACTACACTGCACTCAATTACACTCAATTACACTACACTACACTACATTACACTCCGCTACACTACACTACATTCCACTACACTACACTCCACAACACTACAACTACAACTACACAACTACACTCCACTACACTCCACTACACTAAATTACACTCCACTACATTAAATTACACTACACTACATTACACTACACTACATTACACTACACGACACTACCTTCCACTACACAACATCACACTACACTACACTCCACTACACTACACTACATTACACCACACGACGCTCCCTTCCACTACACTTCACTACATTACACTACACTACACTCCACAACACTACAACTACAACTACACTCCACTACACTCCACTACACTCCACTACACTAAATTACACTACACTACACTACATTACACTACACTACATTACACTACACTACATTACACTACACTACACTACATTACATGTACGTATGTCTCTATCAAATTCTATCAATAGATACATGACATTGCACGTTCAACCCTCTTTATTCGAAGGACAGTTGTTTTTGAACGCTTTTTATTTAATCCCGAAAAGAGAGGACACGGTCCAAAGAAGTGTCGAACAGAAAAAAGCAGGAGAAGTGGGAGAGGACCCTGGCTACCACGGGCACAACGGAAGGTACCTGTGTCTGATCCTCAGAGTTTGTGTGGTTGTTGGTCCAAATTAAGTTCGCAAAACCTCAGGCTCGGAGTGCGCGACCGCATCTGGCCACCAGGTCGTGGACCACACGGACGCGCTGCAAGGGCCTCAGGTGATTCAACTGATGTGCTCGACTTTTCTCTGCTACGCTGTAAGGTCTGTGGATGGAGATGTGGTTGAAGAGGACTACGAGCCGGACCTTCCTGATGTTCGAAGTTCAGGGGGTCTTGGAATTCCAAATCAATACAAGACATGCATGGACAGATGGCGGAGCAATAGGGACGATACCGCTGGTTTCTTCGAGGTGGCGGCCAGCGAGGCAGAGACGTACGCTGCAGAAGGAGCTTGGTCCGACGTCCACGACTCAAACACCAAGGGTTTGAATTTGTCAACGTTGGTTGAACGTCTTTTCTCATGGCAGCCTGTGTTTTCTGTAGGTGTTTTCGGAAGATGACTGGCCGACCGAAGAGGGCAATCGCTGGGATTGCCAGGGCCTCAGACTGCAAGACAAGCCGCCGACAGAAGCATCATGTCGACGGCATAATCGGAGTACGGTTGTCCACGTGCTCGCTAGCATTGTACTCACTGCGTCGAGAAGCTGCTCTGAGGTTACATTGACCCTCACACGAACCGCTTCTGGTGGTCCCTGAAGGGAAACAACGAGACTTGGGAGTGGGACGAGGATGATTCCACGTTATATTTCTGATAAGGCCCCTGAGAAAAGCCGAGAACAACCCATTTCATATGGTAAGCAGAAGGCAACTAAGCAGACCGTGCTCATAAGAAGACAAGAAATCGTGCTGCAATAGTTCAACAAGAACTAAAGAGATATTCAACGAATCAAATGATTGTTGGTGCTGGGAATCATCCTCGTCCCTCGATGTGGCATCTGCAGCTTAAGACTTATCCATAGACACTGAGCTGCATATGCTGCGAGAGCCAGTCTCAGAGCGTTCGACGCGACGCGAAAAAAAACAAGCTGCCAAGAGGAATGTGGCAGCGTCAAAGTCTGTAGCTCATGCACGGCCGTGACATGAACATGTCAGTGCAGGCTTGAGGTAGTCACTGGTCCCTCAGCATGTACATCGCGACATAATTTGAAACCGTCACATCCGCAACCTCTTCGGCTCCAGTGAGCGCAACTCAAGGCGTCAAGGTTTGACATAGACAGATAGACAGATTGATAGAGAGACAGTTTTGAGCGATAGATAGATGGAGAGATAGATAGATAGAAAGATAGATAGAACGAAAGAAAGAAAGAAAGATAGATCTAGATAGATTGATAGATAGATAGATAGGTAGATAGAAAGACAGATAGACAGATAGACAGATAGACAGCTAGACAGATAGACAGATGAAAGAGAGAGAGAGAGATAGATAGATAGATAGATAGATAGATAGACAGGTAGACAGCCAGACAGATAGATAGATAGATAGGTAGATAGATAGATAGACAGATAGACAGATAGACAGGTAGACAGCTAGACAGACAGACAGATGAAAGAAAGAGAGAGAGAGAGAGATAGATAGATAGATAGATAGATAGATAGATAGATGGACAGATAGATCGATAGATAGATAGATACATAGGTAGGTAGATAGATAGATAGGTAGATAGATAGATAGACAGATAGACAGATTGACAGGTAGACAGCTAGACAGACAGACAGATGAAAGAAAGAGAGAGGGAGAGAGAGAGATAGATAGATAGATAGATAGACAGATAGATAGACAGATGGACAGATAGATCGATGGATAGATAGATACATAGATAGGTAGGTAGGTAGGTAGATAGTCAGAGAAAGAGAGAGAAAGAGAGGAGACATCAATCACCTTTCGATCCATCAGTGGCTTCGCTCTGCCATTCCGGGTTCACAACAACCAACCTTTCCTATAGGTTTCCTATTTTTGAAACTTCCGCCACCGCCTTGTGCGGTACTACTGGTATATGTACCATTATATGCATTGTACCCCATTATTCATAATATCCCGATTATATCCCGAATATATAACCATTCTGCCTGATGTTCATCTCAATACCATGCGCCTTGAGGCTCCTCATGGCAGCGCTGAATTATGCTGGTTTGAGCATCGTTGGTTGGGTAGCAGCTTGCCCTTGGGTAGGGAGGTTGTGAGCCATGTTGAGGTTGTACAGTACCCAGGGAAGTTGTGTAAGGGACATCGTTGAGGTTGTTGAACATCGTTGGTTGGGAGTAGCTTGCCCTGATCGAATGAGGTTGAGGTTGATGGTGCGCAGGTCAGCTTGTCAGCGAGTGTTAGCTGTCCAATTTTTTTCAGGTTTTCAAACTGATTTCAGGCTGTTTTGGGTTCATACCGACTTCATCACTCCTTAGAAATGGCCCGCTTGAAGAGTTTGTCCAGCGGAAAGCCAAGACCTGTGGGGGGGCTATCAATCCTTCGTCAGGTCCAAGCATTGTTGACCCTTGATTTCAACACCATCAGCCACCAAGGCATTTCTTCTTGCAGGACAGTGGGGACGCTGGCTGCCAATTTTCATTCTTGCCCAGCCAACAGATTGGAAACTGTTTGTCAGCTTTGCACGCATAGACTGTTTAGAGATAGTCAAAAGAGAATTGCTCACTTTAAACTGCCCAATTCCAGAAACTTTATGATACAGATGTATTACAGCCGGCTTCCCTGGCAGGATTCGTACTGTCACCCTTCGTTTATATGGTGGTGGTTGGCCTGCCACAGATCTCGATGGAACGTTTACTGGTCAGCCCACCAGCTACTCGGTCACTGACCTGTAGGGAAACGCCAGCAGACAGATGAATCAGCGATGCAGCATAAATACATTGGGTATATTATTTAATATTATATATATAGGATGATATGGGTAGGGGTCAAAATCGTAATCATAAATCATCAATGATTCAGCACGAAAACCGACCACAGCTGTTGGGCAACCCCACGGCGATGAATGGATAACGTGGCTCTCAATGCTCTGAGGTCTCCGAAGTGCAGTGGTCAGACTTTTTGTGTCTCGAAGCATCTTGTGGGTTTGGGGGGCGATGGTGGGTGGCATGCCTAGGCAGGCAGCACTGGTTTCGGATCTTTCACGTGGATGAACATCATTTGAAATTATGTCGGAGTGCATCATGAATCACAACGTCAAAAATGCTTCTGAAACTTCCGAAGAAATCAAATTGAGATTCTATCTGAATTTCTGTTGGCCATCTCCACTGGTTCTCGAACTCCACCAGCTCCTGGATTGAGGAACACGCTCTTCTGGAACTTGAACTACTGGGACACAGCCTCAACATTAGCTGGAGAAGTGGATGAGGTCAAAACGACCTATCCCAAAGCTCTGGCTGTGGCCATGGTGGCTGTGGTCTTATCCTATTTCTTGCCGCTGTCAGGGGACCCAGACCGGTTCAGTTACCCTCTGGTTATTCAACTTAGCTATGGACAATGGCTGTACCCATTTAGAGGAGATGATGATGATGATGATGATGATGATGATTTACGTCTCAACATGGTGATTTTCCAAAGCTACGTTAAGTTACCAGAGGGTATGGGCTATGCCCTCAGCGAAGGCCGGACGGGGTCATTCGACCGACGGTTGGCGGTGCTTAGCAACACCATACGGGGTCATTCGACAGACGGCTGACGGTGCCTAACGCTGTTTTCTGAAGCTGTAAGAAAGTAGCTCCAAAACCGTGGGCCCCCCAGTCCCAGACGGGGTCATTCGACAGACGGCTGCCTCTGCCTAACGTGGCTTTCTGAACGGACAAGAAACTAGCTCCAAATTGCAGCCTTCAAAGCTCCAAAACCTTAGCCTCGCCACAGCGCAGCACCATGCCACTGAAGGACGGACCATACTTTCGGTCCACGGCTGCCTCTGCCGGACGTTGCTCTGAACGGACAAGAAACTAGCCTTTCCTCATTCTTTCGTCCCTCGCCTTGAGACTCTCCATTTGGCATTGCTTCTCGAGCGCGCTCCCCCTGCTTCCGTGGGGTCGGCGGATAAGTTCTTGCCCCTTGCTGATGATACTTTCATGTACTTTCTCCTCTGACGCGCTCCCCCTGCTGCAAGCGGGGTCGGCGGATGTCTTAGCCGGACCCAGTTCAGTTCCTGGAAGCCCGTGCCTGAGGCTGGTCGGTCTTGGTGTCCCCGGAAATCACTGGCGCGATTGGCAAGATGGGCAGTTTGCCCTCCTGGGGCAAAGGCGATGCAGTGGGGGATCAATGGCAGATCTGAGAGTCCAACGGCTGTGCGATGCAGCCAATTCTGGACATGACAACCCACACCGCGGGAGAAACATTCTCCTAGTCCCAGAGTTCCCAGTTGGTGTTTTCGAAGACTTGCAGATTTTGTCCCCTCTTTGTGTCAGCTTGTGCATCCCCATGTGAGGCTGGGTGGACGCATCCTAAAGCCTTGGCCTCGGAGAAGGGCACCACCCAATCTGATTAATCAGGGATGAACAAATTGAAAAATTTTGAAACCCTGCACTATCCATCATACATCATCCATTGACAACTTTTTTCCGGCCCAGGTCTTGGGTGATCTGCGGTGCCGCAGTGAGCTGCCTGGGACAACAGCTCTCGGAAATGGCTGAGGCCGCCTTCCAACTCCAAGGCCGAAACGACCTGGAACGACTGGGCGGTGCGTACGGAAGCCACATGTCACCTCTTAAAGCGTCGTGAGTCGTTCGCCATTGAAAAACATCTGAAAAAGAATTGAGACAGTCATAGTATGTCATATATAGTCATAGTCATGGAACTTATTTTTTGAGATATTCTCAACTATCAAAATTGACTGTGATAAACTCTTCATAGTCACGGAATGTCGTGTGGATTTGTTCGGATTAGTCGGGACGCCACTTCAACGCCATGCCAGGGATGGCAGAGGACGGATGGCTGCCCACCTGCTTTGCGCGTCGCTCGCGCTTCGACACTCCATCACTGCCCTTGCTGGTGATCACTATCCTGGTGCTGGCGACCTGGACAATGGATCATCATGCCAGCTTGGTTGGATCCAAGCTGCTTAGATCACCTGATGAAATAGGATTTGTAATGATTTGTATGGATTTGTGGTTAAGTTCCATCTTCATCATACAAGTTTTTCGTGTGGATTGTCGTGGTTTACTATGGTTTATTTCCCTCCCCGAGATCTGGGATGTCTGAACCATTGAATGGTGTGAACTTCTTTGCAGCATGTGCAAAGTTTCATCGAATGTGAAGACAGCCACAAGATGCAAAATGAAGTTGTTTCCCTCCAAATTCCAAAGGTGTTGCTTTGCATCTCCAGAGTTTTAACTTCAAGATTGCTACACATGAACACACAAAACAAGAGTGAGAATCTGCAATTGCATGCATTTGCTGGTTGATGGCGGTTTCGTTCTTGTTCCAGTGGGATGAGTTCCCGACGCCATCTGACGCCTGAGGTTCTAAGCATGTCTTCATCCTTTCAAAGTATCATCCAGATGCTGAACGGTGTCTACTGTGTGGCCCAGGCCAGGTGAGAATCTCCCCCAAAAATGGTGCTTTTGCATAGCTAGATTGTGAAATGACCGGATGGGGCCCTAGATCCAACGACGCTGATCATGTAGAGCCCATTGAAGACATGCTGCTTCTCCGAATTGTGACGTGGGCTTTCAGCAGCCACTTGCTGGTTCTTTTCACTTTTTGTTTCAAAGACTTCTGTTCCATTGCTACGTCGGATGATTCATGGAAATTGACCGGGCAATGGAGTGGCTCAACCACCGGTGTCACTGGATGTCACTGGCCATTTCTTGGCAGGTCATCGAGTTTTCAGCCTTTCTTCATTTGCGAAGTATCTGGGCCTCATTGAGCGATGAAGCCAAAAAAAAGTGGACCAGTCATGACCAATGTGTCCCAACCCTGAGGATTTCTCGAATCTTTTACTGGCTATTACTGGATGTTTTGTGCCACTTCGAAACTTAGGGATGCTTCTTATGTTGGAGACTGGATGCCCGCACAAGAAGTAGATTTTTAGTTTTCAATCAACCATAAGACAGCGTTGAAAATTGCAGGGTCAATATGGGTTATTTCTCAAAATTTGGTAAATAACACAACGTAAGCCTGCAATTATTTTCATCAATTTTCAACTTTTTACGCGCTGAAATCATGAGTCAATTCTGCATGCCAACATTGCTTCAGTGGTGCTGTCGTCCCAGGAAAGCACAATGACTTGGAGCGTGCCTGGACGGGTGTTCATCCCGGTGGATCACCGTCGTCAAACATCACAAAAAAACATCCTCAAGTGGAGGTTTAATTAGAACATAATCTTTAAATATGGCATTTTCCATTGCCATGTTTGATTCCCGGAGGGTAGCTCATGGTACCTTAAGGTAGCTACGATGAGAACTGAGAACCGAGTCATTCATAGTCACAGCCCGAGTGATGTAAGAATCTAAAAGGTCCCATTCCACGGCCGAGGGTCTCTCAAATTCTTAATTCAAAATTGTCACAATTTTTAGGGACGGATAAGGTGAGGGTCCCTCGAATTCTTGTCACTTTTCTTAATTTAGTATTGGATGCAGTGCCATAGGCCCAAGTTAGTTTGCAAAAACGATTTTACAGCTGCTGGATGTTTTTTTGGGGGGTTTGGTGACTTCAGTACCGGGTACTCTGACATACCTAGACTACAACCTATAATGCGGAATAATAACTTAAGAATTTAGGCGCTTACATGAGGGGGCCTCAAATTCTTGCGGTAGTAATGATTTGATGATTTTGATGTAGCCTCCAAGATATAGTTGGGATTGGAGCCGAGCCCCTCAAATTCTCACAATTGCAAGACTTTCTTATAGAATACTTGCGCTGTATCCCAGGAGGTTTGCAAAGTCAGTGACTTCTCCATACTTCTCCGCCATTGCAACCACTTACACTTCGTGCCGACCGGTTACCATCAGAAGCTATACCGGCTACCATTTCCTGAATTTTCTTGAATTACAAGCGTGTGTTTATATACGTATGTTTATATCATATATATCAGTGAAATCCCAAAAGATCCCCATCTGCTGCTAATTCTGAGGGTTCAAAATGCTCGCCCATCCACCCTGGACCCTGGCCGAAATCTGCCAGGCCCTTTCCGTGTGCCATGCAGCAGCTTCGCAGCCCAGAGCTCAGGATATGATCGCTCTGGGATGCCAAATATCCCCAAAATCCATCGCATTGATGTGAAATGCTTGGTATTTAAACACAGAAACATGGGGGTTTAACAGGTTTGACCATCTAAGATGCGGATATAGTGGCTATAGAACCAATGATGATCATCTTCTTGGTGTTTTTTTCTTCTACTCTCAACCATAGGATTGGGATGATGGTCCCCGAAGATGATGATTTTTCATATGCCCGGGATGATCCGGGATGAAGATCTTGCAAGAGAGGTATGTCATGATCCACTGGCCAGAAAACATGCTGACTGTGATATCACATGAGATCACGATTTTTGCTTCATCTTTCAGAATTTTCCGGCATACTGTAGCCTCGCCCCAATCTTCAGCGCCGCTGAAGGCATGCTGCTTCTTGCTTTTCATGCCCTTCACCTTTTGCATTGTCCCGAACCCCAAGCTACGGAGAGGGCGGATATTCCATTATAGTATATTATAGTATAGTAGATCGCAGAAGACACAAGAGAAGCAATTGCAGCCAATGGTACACTCTGGTAAACTAACATAACTATGGAAAATCACCATTTTTTAATGGGAAAACTCACTATAAATGGCCATTTTCAATAGCTTTTTGTATGTTTACCAGAGGGTAAGCTTGGTCAATTGCTTAGATCCAAAGTGTTGGCATTGGATGCCAAAGGTGACGGATCATCCTGACATCATAGGTCAACTTGAGCAGTCACCATTTTCCAAAATGGACATTTAGTATTGAAAATGACCATTAATAGTGGATTTTCCCATGAAAAATGGTGATTTTCAATAGCTATGTTAAATTACCAGAGGGTAGATGAGGAAAACGGTGATCACACAGTGAGAAACCACCCGCACATCCCGAGGTTTTGCTTGTCATGCCATTCTTCTCAGGACAGTCGACATTTTCCAACTAATCAATGGACACCAACAAGTGAATGCATCGATCGCTATGTCGGTGGGTGAACGCTCGCACCATTTTTACGGCAGTCCTTGATATCCAAAGCTCGCATCTATTCTGGCACAGCATTCGAAGTGGGACTGGACACTACTGATGGGCTCAGCTGTGGCTAGGAGATGTGCTTCAGATCGCTTCACTCCTGTGTTCGATACTGCTCTTCGTCAGGAACAGCCATGGATCTGGTGGAAAAGGGGACTCCAACTGTAAATGGCTAAAGCTTTGGTTGGGCATGATTGCAAGCATGTTCCTCCTTACCTTTAGTATCCTTGAGCATCCTTTAGCCAACTATATAGTTTGTTTTGGTTCCTCAACCACTGTACATTGACTTTGGATGACTTGGTATCTCCTAGCTGTTCAGCATTGGATAGACAAAAGCAACAAATTTCAATGCCATGAGTCCATTGCAGCAGCTTAGCGTCGTCAACCGGCAGCAGAGCCAGCCCCAGAGGAAACATTGCCGGAACGATTTGTATTGCTTTGCCCATGAGAACATCAGGAACATCATCCTTGGAGTGGTGCTGTTATGATTTTCCATGGACAAAACATGACAAAACATATTGCAATAATTTCTTAACATCAATCAGCAAAACTCTATTTTCAAAGGGTCCTTAAATATGTCACAATCATGGGAGTTTTGACCAGGTGACATCAGGTGACCACGAGACCGTTGGTCGGCCAAGGTTGGGACTCCTCCTCTATCAGCTGCTGGAGCTTTCAAGAAGAACCTCGGCGGTAGCTGTGTGGTGATCACGAGATGTTTGCAGCCTGCGAAACAAAAAAAACATGTTACTGTATGTTCATCAGATTGTCATCAGATTGTCATTAGATGGTCATCAGATTGTCATCATTGAAGTCTTAGTCTTGCTTGGAATGAACTGCATCATTCTATTCAATCAGTGGATATCTTTTGAACAAAGTGACCGGCTTCGACACATCGAAGGGTGAACTGGCGTCCCACTTCATTCTGCTGTGACAGTCAAGAGATAAGATGAAAGTACACCTCGTTTCGTGGAAGGTATACATGCACTACAAGCTGACTGCCAGCCAGCCAGTGACAGTCTCAAACAACAATCTGCCGTGCGACTGCGAAATCAAGACCGTTGACCATGTTCGCCCTGCGCTCTGCTGTTGCCTTGACTTGCTTGGTTGCGGCGGCTGGCCGACGCCACAGCGACAGCTATCTGACCCCTGAAGTTGGGCAGGCTGAAGAGAAGACGGCTGAAGCTCTTGAAAGCATCACACCTCATGGTGGTGATGGGCATCTCATCCCATTGTCAGCTTCCTTCCAAGTTGCTCCTACTATGGGTGACATGCCTGTCAAGACCAGGATGACGCTCTTGATGTCACACGTGTCAACAGCTGCCTCAGAGATCGGCATCGTATGTCAGCTCACAGCCAAAGACGAAGTTTCTGCAACAAACTTTGCCCAGGCTTTAACGGACTTCTATGCAGCGCAGATAAAGCTTATTGGCCGTGCTCCCCCTGTGACTTGGCACGAGTTGACTGCATGGAGGACCCATGAGGAGCATGGAATCTGTGTGAAAATTCACGAGCTGATACGAGTTGATACGAGCTGTTTATAGGTTTTACGTGGTTTTACCACGTTTTACCATGTTTTACCCTATTCTACAGATGCGCGTAGCATATCGTAGCATCGTGTAGCACAGTGCCTCTTTTTGTAGCCTTATTATGCCTTGTTGGATGTGTAACATTGTGTAGCCATGTGTCACCCGTTCTCGCTGTACTCCATGCTCGAACACCCACTGGGATAAGAAGAGCAATGTCAGACTGTCAGACACAGCATGCAGCAGCTTCTTTCAAGTGAGGTGACCTTGGAGTTCTCGGCCCCCGGTCGGCAAGTGTTGATCAAGGTGAAGGGATTCCCGAAAGAAGCCACCCAACACTTTGTTGCAGCAGTCGAGGGATTTGCAAGCAATCTTGGACACGTGAATGTGACTTGGCAAAAATCAGTGCAACTTCCGACTTGTTTCGTCTTGCCTTTGGTACTAGCGTGATACCTAGCGTGATCTAGCGTGTAACAAGCAGTTTTGCAGACCACGAACTTCTCTTCCAACTTTGTTTTCCTGCCTATACTAGAAACACATCCTCGTTCGAGTGTCCCTCAGAAAACCAGGTAGGTTAACCCCCCTGTAAGGACATCCTGTTTCTAGAGAAAAAATACCTAGGGGAAACATGGAAGCTTGATGTTACAGCACCCGTTGATTCTAGAGAGCATTTTTTTTACAAATTGGAACCTATCATACTCGTATAGTCGTACTTTTCTAGAGACCAAAAAATCGGAGTTTGCGAGCAAATTTTCGCATGAAATTGAGAGGTAAGATTGAGCTTTTCTAGTGGACCCAGGTTTTCTAGAGCTGTTCAACACTGCAACACTGAGGAGTCAGATTGTGATTTTCTGGTGGGTCCTGGTTTTCTAGAGGTGCCCAACACAGTAGACAATAGTGCAACAGGCAAACTCCAGTCTACGTCTAGAATTTTCTAAATGTCATCTATGAGGGACCCACTCCCACCAGTACAGTATCCAAATATCAAATGCCTTGGAAATGATTTTCTAGAAGTGTCACGAGCTCCTGGAATTTTCCGAAGCTGCTGCTGCTGTGGGAGAAATTAGGCGATATTCGAAGAACAATGTTGCGGAAAAATGCCCTCTAGAAAACCTAGAATTGAATTTCGGAAGTGGGTTATTTTGTCCGCAATTTCCGCAGTTTGGATCCTACATCAGATGTTCGCGCATGAAATTCTAAGGAATTTTGCGCAAAGCATAGTGGAAAAAACAATTTTTGAATGTATATGGTTTTCAAAGGGAGGCTATGTTATTTTGGGGTCAGAGACCATTTTTCTGGGGACCATAATTGCATGACCCTTCATTTCCTGATAGAAAACCAGGGGTGCTAAGGTTCCGGGTTCCGGGGTTAACTCGTACCGGGATAGAAACACTGCGTGCCGACTCACAGCAGGCTGTTGAGACATGTTGAGACTGTCCTGAAAAGAGGAAGTGCATTGACAGTTGGTTTTGATTTGACCTGTTTTTGCAGAGGCACTTGTTGAGGTTTCATGATGTTTCAACATTTCCCCATGTTTTCACCACTTGTCCTAGCCAGTTCATGCCAGTTTTCCAAGATCCTAGCCAAGGCCTCTGTGGATTTGGATTTTGACATGCGCGAAGTCATGGCTCATCTCAGCAACGATACGGCTGCTGGGCTATGTTGAGAGTCGAGAGGTATCCTTTTGTTGTTTGTTTAAGAAGCTTTCAGTCAAGCACAGCGAAATAACTACAATCAAACTGTCAAAGCATGTGAAAACATGTCAAAAAGATGCTCTGATCACGTCGAATATCGTCGAATCTTTGCTTTGTCCAATTGTGACGAGGTTCTCTACGAAGAGCTCTACAAGGGATTTCGGTATTCCGTGGATGCCTCCCTGTCAAAGGCTCTGGAGAATCTCTTGGCTTCAATGGTGCCAGACACCACAGTTCCTGGTGCACCGTTCTCAGGACAGGTCGCCTGGCTCGACAAAGTGGTCCACATTTTGCATCATTTTGCTTGGAATGATGTTGTATGATTTTGTATTCCAATGTCAGATCTATTCAGACATACTTTGGCTTAGCTGCTTGGCTTTCTCCGGTTGTGTGACGTTGCGTCATTTGTTCAAAATTTCGGGAGCAGTGGGTCGAAGGTGTTGTATTGTGAGCATGCATCCTGGTAGCGACCTTCGAATTAAGGCTGTGGCCAGGAAGCTCTTCAGCTTTTTCACCGGTGCTTCTGCTGATGTGAAGGTGGCGTTCGATGAATCGGTTCGCCAAGATTTGATTCGAAGCATGCCATTTGTGAACATGTCATATGGCACACTGGTCTCTCTGTACCGCCCGCTTGTCAGCATGTATCCCACACACCTCCGCGGTACCGACATTGCATTGAAGACCTTGAACATCATTTCGACGATGGAGTTTCTTGACCGAGAGAGGGGGTATTCCTCACGAAACTGTTGTGACAAGTATTTTTTTAGATATTTTTAGTTGGTGTTGTAAGTTGTGCGTTTCAGTCATGCTGCAGAGTGTTGCTGATGATGATTTGAATTCCAATACTTCAGTCGAGTTTCTGGAGCCTTAGCGGGATGCCAGAAATTGGTGCCATATACAGTTACAGTAGATCCATTTTTTCAAATGTTTTCTTGAAGTTGATGTTTGAAATATTTTTGAAGATCATTGTAGCCTTTAACATCTTAAATTAAATAATGGACAGGGAGTGCACCACGCGCAAATCAAAGATCAAAGTGGTTCCACAACCTAGGATGTCACTATTTCCCATCTTAATTCCCAATTCTCATACGCCATATGCCACGTGCATCCGTATTGGAATCTGCATGCGTTAAACTCGACCTTTTGGATACGGTTGGATATGTTTTGATACATTTGGCAACATTGGGCCGAGGAGGATTGAGACGCTGGACACTTGGGAAATCACGGGACTTCCAGGTTTACAGCTCATGGCTGTTGGCAACACCAGCTCTGGAAGCTTCGAGTTCTTGAGCAAGCTGGCGAAGGATGCCGGTCTTGTTGAGGTTCTCCGCAACACCTCAACGATGTTCCCTCCGGAGTATCATTATCCTGAGCCTTCGTACATTGCTTCCACCCCGGTTCCTTCGTACACTAGTACCACCACCCTGGTTCCTTCGTACATTGCTACAGCAGGCATCACCAGCAACACGTCCATGGACAAGTTTGTAAACTCGTAGCCAAGTGCTGGGTAGTCTGTGTCGGAAGATGAACGGCAATGAAACTCCGAGCGCTGTTCCGCAAAACAGTGCGCGAATCGCAGTGCTCAGATGCCTGACATTTGAAACACAGTGACAACACGCGACGTTTGACAAAAGTCCAGCCTTTGGTTCTGTTTTCCCCCTTGCACATGTTGAAACTTCAGGTCTGAGGATGTACTATTGAATTTGAGACACTACCGGACGACTAGCGGACGACTGGAGGTGACGAGTCATGTGATGATGTACAGCAAGGTTCAACCTCCAGGCATTTGAGAAGTGAGCGTTTTGGTTTACTTTTTGCTGACATAATTGTTTGAGATTGTTTGGAAGGTAGTAACAACTGATGTCTTGTTTGAGTGTTTGAGTTCTCTACACCACTTCATGCAGCCATTAATCGTCTCAAACAACAATCTGCCGTGCGACTGCGAAATCAAGACCGTTGACCATGTTCGCCCTGCGCTCTGCTGTTGCCTTGACTTGCTTGGTTGCGGCGGCTGGCCGACGCCACAGCGACAGCTATCTGACCCCTGAAGTTGGGCAGGCTGAAGAGAAGACGGCTGAAGCTCTTGAAAGCATCACACCTCATGGTGGTGATGGGCATCTCACCCCATTGTCAGCTTCCTTCCAAGTTGCTCCTACTATGGGTGACATGCCTGTCAAGACCAGGATGACGCTCTTGATGTCACACGTGTCAACAGCTGCCTCAGAGGTCGGCATCGTATGTCAGCTCACGGCCAAAGACGAAGTTTCTGCAACAAACTTTGCCCAGGCTTTGACGGACTACTATGCAGCGCAGATAAAGCTTATTGGCCGTGCTCCCCCTGTGACTTGGCACGAGTTGACTGCATGGAGGACCCATGAGGAGCATGGAATCTGTGTGAAAATTCACGAGCTGATACGAGTTGATACGAGCTGTTTATAGGTTTTACATGGTTTTACACTATTCTATAGGTGCGCGTAGCATACCGTAGCATCGTGTAGCATAGTGCCTCTTTTTGTAGCCTTATTATGCCTCGTTGGATGTGTAACATTGTGTAGCCATGTGTCACCCGTTCTCGCTGTACTCCATGCTCGAACACCCACTACAATAAGAAGAGCAATGTCAGACTGTCAGACACAGCATGCAGCAGCTTCTTTCAAGTGAGGTGACCTTGGAGTTCTCGGCCCTCGGTCGGCAAGTGTTGATCAAGGTGAAGGGATTCCCGAAAGAAGCCACCCAACACTTTGTTGCAGCAGTCGAGGGATTTGCAAGCAATCTTGGACACGTGAATGTGACTTGGCAAAAATCAGTGCAACTTCCGACTTGTTTCGTCTTGCCTTTGGTACTAGCGTGATACCTAGCATGATCTAGCATGTAACAAGCAGTTTTGCAGACCACGAACTTCTCTTCCAACTCTCTTTTCCTGCCTATACTAGCAACACTGCGTGCCGACTCACAGCAGGCTGTTGAGACATGTTGAGACTGTCCTGAAAAGAGGAAGTGCATTGACAGTTGGTTTTGATTTGACCTGTTTTTGCAGAGGCACTTGTTGAGGTTTCATGATGTTTCAACATTTCCCCATGTTTTCACCACTTGTCCTAGCCAGTTCATGCCAGTTTTCCAAGATCCTAGCCAAGGCCTCTGTGGATTTGGATTTTGACATGCGCGAAGTCATGGCTCATCTCAGCAACGATACGGCTGCTGGGCTATGTTGAGAGTCGAGAGGTATCCTTTTGTTGTTTGTTTAAGAAGCTTTCAGTCAAGCACAGCGAAATAACTACAATCAAACTGTCAAAGCATGTGAAAACATGTCAAAAAGATGCTCTGATCACGTCGAATATCGTCGAATCTTTGCTTTGTCCAATTGTGACGAGGTTCTCTACGAAGAGCTCTACAAGGGATTTCGGTATTCCGTGGATGCCTCCCTGTCAAAGGCTCTGGAGAATCTCTTGGCTTCAATGGTGCCAGACACCACAGTTCCTGGTGCACCGTTCTCAGGACAGGTCGCCTGGCTCGACAAAGTGGTCCACATTTTGCATCATTTTGCTTGGAATGATGTTGTATGATTTTGTATTCCAATGTCAGATCTATTCAGACATACTTTGGCTTAGCTGCTTGGCTTTCTCCGGTTGTGTGACGTTGCGTCATTTGTTCAAAATTTCGGGAGCAGTGGGTCGAAGGTGTTGTATTGTGAGCATGCATCCTGGTAGCGACCTTCGAATTAAGGCTGTGGCCAGGAAGCTCTTCAGCCTTTTCACCGGTGCTTCTGCTGATGTGAAGGTGGCGTTCGATGAATCGGTTCGCCAAGATTTGATTCGAAGCATGCCATTTGTGAACATGTCATATGGCACACTGGTCTCTCTGTACCGCCCGCTTGTCAGCATGTATCCCACAATCCTCCGCGGTACCGACATTGCCTCGAAGACCTTGAACATCATTTCGACGATGGAGTTTCTTGACCGAGAGAGGTATTCCTCACGAAACTGTTGTGACAAGTATTTTTAGTTGGTGTTGTAAGTTGTGCGTTTCAGTCATGCTGCAGAGTGTTGCTGATGATGATTTGAATTCCAATACTTTAGTCGAGTTTCTGGAGCCTTAGCAGGATGCCAGAAATTGGTGCCATATACAGTAGATCCATTTTTTTCAAATGTTTTCTTGAAGTTGATGTTTGAAATATTTTTGAATCTGCATGCGTTAAACTCGACCTTTTGGATACGGTTGGATATGTTTTGATACATTTGGCAGCATTGGGCCGAGGAGGATTGAGACGCTGGACACTTGGGAAATCACGGGACTTCCAGGTTTACAGCTCATGGCTGTTGGCAACACCAGCTCTGGAAGCTTCGAGTTCTTGAGCAAGCTGGCGAAGGATGCCGGTCTTGTTGAGGTTCTCCGCAACACCTCAACGATGTTCCCTCCGGAGTATCATTATCCTGAGCCTTCGTACATTGCTTCCACCCCGGTTCCTTCGTACACTAGTACCACCACCCTGGTTCCTTCGTACATTGCTCCAGCAGGCATCACCAGCAACACGTCCATGGACAAGTTTGTAAACTCGTAGCCAAGTGCTGGGTAGTCTGTGTCAGAAGATGACCGGCAATGAAACTGCGAGCGTTGGTCTGCAAAACAGTGCGCGAATCGCAGTGCTCAGATGCCTGACATTTGAAACATAGTGACAACACGCGACGTTTGACAAGAGTCCAGCGTTTGGTCCTTTTTTCCCCTTGCACATGCTGAAACCTCAGGTCTGAGGATGTACTGTTGAATTTGGGACACTACTGTACCGGATGACTAGCGGACGACTGGAGGTGACGAGTCATGTGATGATGTACAGATGTGCGCAAGGTTCAATGAGAAGTGAGCGTTTTGGTTTACTTTTTGCATCTTTTTGCTGACCACTTTATGCAGCCATTAATCGTCTCAAACAACAATCTGCCGTGCGACTGCGAAATCAAAACCGTTGACCATGTTCGCCCTGCACTCTGCTGTTGCCTTGACTTGCTTGATTGCGGCGGCTGGCCGACGCCACAGCGACAGCTATCTGACCCCTGAAGTTGGGCAGGCTGAAGAGAAGACGGCTGAAGCTCTTGAAAGCATCACACCTCATGGTGGTGATGGGCATCTCATCCCATTGTCAGCTTCCTTCCAAGTTGCTCCTACTATGGGTGACATGCCTGTCAAGACCAGGATAACGCTCTTGATGTCACACGTGTCAACAGCTGCCTCAGAGGTCGGCATCGTATGTCAGCTCACGGCCAAAGACGAAGTTTCTGCAACAAACTTTGCCCAGGCTTTGACGGACTACTATGCAGCGCAGTTGGAGTCGAAGAGTGCTCCCCCTGTGACTTGGCACGAGTTGATTGCATTGAGGACCCATGAGGAGCATGGAACCTGTGTGAATTTTCACGAGCTGATACGAGCTGTTTATAGGTTTTACGTGGTTTTACCATGTTTTACCACGTTTTACCCTATTCTACAGATGCGCGTAGCATACCGTAGCATCGTGTAGCACAGTGCCTCTTTTTGTAGCCTTATTATGCCTTGTTGGATGTGTAACATTGTGTAGCCATGTGTCACCCGTTCTCGCTGTACTCCATGCTCGAAACACCCACTGGGATAAGAAGGAGAGCAATGTCAGACTGTCAGACACAGCAAGCAGCAGCTTCTTTCAAGTGAGGTGACCTTGGAGTTCTCGGCCCCCGGTCGGCAAGTGTTGATCAAGGTGAAGGGATTCCCGAAAGAAGCCACCCAACACTTTGTTGCAGCAGTCGAGGGATTTGCAAGCAATCTTGGACACGTGAATGTGACTTGGCAAAAATCAGTGCAACTTCCGACTTGTTTCGTCTTGCCTTTGGTGCTAGCGTGATACCTATAGGGTGATCTAGCGTGTAACAAGCAGTTTTGCAGACCACGAACTTCTCTTCCAACTCTCTTTTCCTGCCTATACTAGCAACACTGCGTGCCGACTCACAGCAGGCTGTTGAGACATGTTGAGACTGTCCTGAAAAGAGGAAGTGCATTGACAGTTGGTTTTGATTTGACCTGTTTTTGCAGAGGCACTTGTTGACGTTTCATGATGTTCCAACATTTCCCCATGTTTTCACGACTTGTCCTAGCCAGTTTATGCCAGTTTTCCAAGATCCTAGCCAAGGCCTCTGTCGATTTGGATTTTGACATGCGCGAAGTCATGGCTCATCTCAGCAACGATACGGCTGCTGGGCTATGTTGAGAGGTATCCTTTTTGTTGTTTGTTTAAGAAGCTTTCAGTCAAGCACAGCGAAATAACTACAATCAAACTGTCAAAGCATGTGAAAACATGTCAAAAAGATGCTCTGATCACGTCGAATATCGTCGAATCTTTGCTTTGTCCAATTGTGACGAGGTTCTCTACGAAGAGCTCTACAAGGGATTTCGGTATTCCGTGGATGCCTCCCTGTCAAAGGCTCTGGAGAATCTCTTGGCTTCAATGGTGCCAGACACCACAGTTCCTGGTGCACCGTTCTCAGGACAGGTCCCCTGGCTCGACAAAGTGGTCCACATTTTGCATCATTTTGCATCATTTTGCTTAAGGAATGATGTTGTATGATTTTGTATTCCAACGTCGGATCTATTCAGACATACTTTGGCTTAGCTGCTTGGCTTTCTCCGGTTGTGTGACGTTGCGTCATTTCTTCAACATTTCGGGAGCAGTGGGTCGAAGGTGTTGTATTGTGAGCATGCATCCTGGTAGCGACCTTCGAATTAAGGCTATGGCCAGGAAGCTCTTCAGCTTTTTCACCGGTGCTTCTGCTGATGTGAAGGTGGCGCTCGATGAATCGGTTCGCCAAGATTTGATTCGAAGCATGCCATTTGTGAACATGTCATATGGCACACTGGTCTCTCTGTACCGCTCGCTTATCAGCATGTATCCCGCAACCCTCCGCGGTACCGACATTGCATTGAAGACCTTGAACATCATTTCGACGATGGAGTTTCTTGACCGAGAGAGGTATTCCTCACGAAACTGTTCTGACAAGTATTTTTAGTTGGTGTTGTAAGTTGTGCGTTTCAGTCATGCTGCAGAGTGTTGCTGATGATGATTTGAATTCCAATACTTCAGTCGAGTTTCTGGAGCCTTAGCAGGATGCCGGAAATTGGTGCCATATACAGTAGATCATTTTTTTTCAAATGTTTTCTTGAAGTTGATGTTTGAAATATTTTGAAGATCATTGTAGCCTTTAACATCTATAAATTAAATAAGGGACAGGGAGTGCACCACGCGTAAATCAAAGATAATCAAAGAATCAAAGTGGTTCCACAATCTAGGATGTCACTATTTCCCATCCTAATTCAAAATCTCATAGAGTCTCATACGCCATATGCCACGTGCATCCGTATTGGAATCTGCGTTAAACTCGACCTTTTGGATACGTTTGGATATGTTTGGATACATTTGGCAACATTGGGCCGAGGAGGATTGAGACGCTGGACACTTGGGAAATCACGGGACTTCCAGGTTTACAGCTCATGGCTGTTGGCAACACCACCTCTGGAAGCTTCGAGTTCTTGAGCAAGCTAATGAAGGATGCCGGTGCTTTTGAGGTTGGCCGCAACACCTCAACGATGTTCCCTCCGGAGTATCATTATCCTGAGCCTTCGTACATTGCTTCCACCCCGGTTCCTTCGTACACTAGTACCACCACCCTGGTTCCTTCGTACATTCAGACATCACCAGCAACACGTCCATGGACAAGTTTGTAAACTTGGTGCCAATGGCTGGGTAGTCTTTGTCAGAAGATGACCGGCAATGAAACTGCGAGCGTTGTTCTGCAAAACAGTGCGCAAATCGCAGTGCTCAGATGCCTGACATTTGAAACATAGTGACAGCACACGACGTTTGACAAGAGTCCAGCGTTTGGTCCTTTTTTCCCCTTGCACATGTTGTTGAAACTTCAGGTCTGAGGATGTACTGTTGAATTTGGGTCATGTTCGTGGATGTGATACCTGTCAAGGGGAGACCAGCCGACCAAGGACGTGGCTGGCTCTGCTTCTACAGGCAACGATTGGGCCCGCTTGTTCAATCCAGTCGCTGAGTGGCCTTTTTTTGGCACATGTTTCTATTCTTGGTCATGTAAGGAAACTCAGGTTGATCGGGTTTACATTTTGATATAATTTTGGGTATGGTTCAAAAGCATCCGCTCCACAGTTCGCCCAAATCCGCCCACCCCTCGAATCCCGTGGGAATGGGTCAAAAATATCCGCTTCCCCCGCAAATGGATGGTTTTGTATGGTTCAGTCATGTTCAGTCTCAATGCTAAAGAAACATGCTCAAGATGCTCAAAATAGTCCAGTGATACGTTTTTTATCACTTTTTATGGCCCCATTCCCATGACTCCCATGACATCCCATGACTTCAGGTCACCTCCCAGTGGCTTGGAAGACATCGTCGCCGCGCGGCCGGAGTCACCAGCTGCCAGCCTTTGGGTGCCGCGGCCAGATCCAGTAGGATCCAGTGGGCAAGGGAGCGCCATCTGAATCGGCCATGGAAAATTGGAGGATTTATGGGGATTTAACCACAAAAATTAGGGACCTTTAGGGGTTTATGGGGATTTATGGGGATTTACGAAGATTTATGGGGATTTGTGGGGATCTTCTAGTGAAATTATAACGGCCGCACTGCGACCTCACTGGAATGATGGTGATAATAGGGCAACTGTCCCCAAATAGCTATTCAGTTGGTGAATTACTATAATTTATCAATAGATGATTTGATGATCAAACATAGGGCATAGGGATTCGGCATGACCAATTGACAATGGAAATGGGGTGTTTGATAGTGTTTGAAAATGGGGTATATTATGGTATATGCCAAATTCCTAGATGGCATTTTGGGAAAATGGTGAGTAGCCACCAAATTTTCGGGGACCCTGGAATTGTCAGACAAACCCTCTTTGGAAATCCCATGGGTTTTTATGGGTTTTTCTTGTTTGGGATGATTGAGGATGAACATGGATGAGCAGTTCGTGCTGTGTTTCAATCAAATGATGTTGACTCCACAGGATGGCCGGGAGGTGGTGGGCGATGGCTCCAATGGCTCCAATGGCTCCAATGGCCCCAACGGCTCGTGGCGCCAAAGTGAGTTGGGCAGGTTGTGAGTTTGGTCATGGGATGGTGGCCACCCCCGATTTCTAGAGCAGAGATTCAGCCAAGGTCTTCTTGGAAGCCTGTTTCCCAAAGCTTCAGGGTTGTCTGTGGCCATGCTTTGATCCTGAACCTTTCTTGAACCTGGATATCTCTATAGACTATATATTTACATTTATAGCATAATTACTATTATTAGATATTATGATATCATTGTTTGTGCAGTCTCTTCCCTGCATCCATAGGATTTGTAGGATCTCAACCTGGGGCTGAATTCTGGGTGTCATCCCATGACGGGAATCCCAATGCTCCACGCATCTCCGTCGAGCCCGGGCTTCGACGGAAGTCGACAAAGATCACCCGGTGCGACCAAGACTTCTGGACCAAAAAAGAAATGGATATATATATATATTTATATACATATATATATATTTATTTATGTATGTATATCTAATAATAATAATAATAAACCTGGGTAAATTATAACGACCTCACTGCGACCTCACTATAATCATAGTTAGCAAGGGAAATCATCCCCAAATGGCCTTAATTCAGGTTAGTGAACTATTATAATTTACCCAGATAAATATAAAAATATATATAGAGTGAAGAGATGCTTTGGATTGTGTTGGATTGTTTTTGTGGCCTGTGTGTCCATTAGTTTCAGATTTCATTCAGTAGATTTTAATAGCATATGCAGCATGTGATGATCCTGGTTCTGAGAAGTTTCAGTGCGCTGCGTTAAAGAGCTGCTTGCGGTTTAGCTGCAATCCTCGCAATTGCAGGAGTAAGTCTGTACATCAGTGATCATAAATCATAAGTTTCAGAAACAGCCATTTGGGTCTCATAATGCTCTTCGAATGCTCCGGTGATTTTGCCGGCGCCAGCTGGGCAATTACAAAAGAACCAACAGGAGTGTCAGGAGAATTTTTCAACTATATATGCTTAGATGAATCCCGGCGCTTTGTCCATTTTCTGGGTAGTATCATTTTATATCTTCCATCTTTGGGCAAATCCACTGCTTCGATTTCACGCACTCAGCCACCAGCCAGGATATTGAAATTCTGTCACAGACTCTGACATCATTGGCGCAGGTCGCGGATGCGAATTTCAAAGTTGTTTTTCGGTTTGGCGCACTGTTTTAGGGTGATCCGGGCCCATATTCTTGCAGACACCAAGGATCACCCAAGGCATCCCATGACTTGTTTTTGACATGGCATGCTACAGGATAAGTATGGAGCAGTGGAGCCTCGCGCACAAGGGAGGATGGCCCCATTCCTTGATCCCTATGACAGTATTATCTCCCTATGGCACACCCATGCAACCCATGCTCATCATCACCATCCTCATCACCATCCTCATCATCACAAGAGTAAGTCTCACAATAACCATCTTGAGGAATCAACGTGGTAATCCGAATGATAGTTATCACTTCCACCTAATAGTCAAAACATACCTTTAACATCCTTGAAAACCCCCTGGTTTGGTGTGTGATCATTACAATTATGATGTATTCCTGTTAGGGTCCTTCAATGAGGATCGCGGGGATCACACCCAAGGACCTTCCAGGCGAGTGAATTATCCTTATCCAGTAATATGTTCACCATCATTACAAGTATGTCCCCATGATATCCCATAATTCTTGCAGTTACTGTATATCAAAATCACTTCCATACTAATTAGTAGTGGATTGTGAAGAATTGTTTATCTAGAATCTCCATTTGTTGGTTGCACCCCTTAAAGTCCCATCCTACAAGCTAATGATCGCCCAGGATACCATGCGGTAATCAAACGTGGCAAGCTGGAAAAAAACCATGTAGTTCAGGGATTTTCCAGCAAGCCACGTTTGATGACGCCAGATGAATCACTATTAATCACCATTGTTAAACATCGTGAATCATTATTAAACATTGATCACCATTATCACCATTCTTATGAGAGTCATGAATCACCATTATTAATCCTATTGATATTGTAATTACAATCATGAATCATGAATCATTATTCACTATGATTAGCCATTATTAATCACCATTGTTACTTACCATCAACCATTCAATCACCATTAATCAGCATTGTTCGTTCATCCCGGCATTAGCCATTGATAGTTAATCACCATACTAGCCATTAATTATTAGTCATTATTAACAACTGACCAAACAAAACTATTCACCATGAACCATCATTGATCGCCAGCCTTATATTATCACTATTACTCATCCATCCATGGTCATTGATCCCATGAGCATCCATTTTGATACACGATTCACTCACCATTAATGCACCATGAACATCATTAATGAACTTCGTGAATTATTTTTAGTCATTCTTGGCGATTCACCATCACTCATTAGTCACCAATTATCACCATTAATCACAAGGGGTTTTTAAACAGGTATCAAAAAGTAAGAAACCATTCAATTGATCATTAATCACCATTAATCACTAGTAATCATTCTTAAATGATGACCATTGGTGAAAATCACCATTAACCATTAACCATTTATTAATCATTAAAATTAGTACTATTAGTGGGTTAACCATGGTTAATCACCAATAATAACCATTAATAACCATTAAATCATTACCACCATTTTAATCACCAATAATCACCATTGGTAGTGGAAATTATTTAACAATAATCAGCAATACCACCATTTTGAATCATAACCATTAAACTCACCATTAATCACCATCAAATCACCATATCAATCACCATTAAACCATCAGTAATCACCATTAAATCACCATTAATCACCATTAAATCACCATTAATCACCATTAAATCACCATTAAAGCACCATTAAAGCACCATTAAATCACCATTAAAGCACCATTAAAGCACCATTAATCACCATTACATCACCATTAATCACCATTAAATCACCATTAAATCACCATTAAATCACCATTAATCACCACTAATCACCATTAATCACCATTAATCAGCATTAAATCACCATTAATCACCATTAAATCACCATATTAATCACCATTAATCACCATTAAATCACCATTAAATCACCATTAAACCACCATTAAACCACCATTAAATCACCATTAAATCACAATTAAATCACCATTAAATCACCATTGATCACCATTAATAACCATTAAATCACCATTAAACCACCATTAAATCACCATTAAATCAGCATATTAATCACCATTAAATCACCATTAATCACCATTAAATCACCATTAATGACCATTAAATCATTATATTAATCACCATTAAATCACCAATAATTCACCATTAAATCACCATTACACCACCATTCATCACCATTATTCACCATTAAATCACCATTAAACCACCATTAAATCACCATTAAATCACCATGAAATCACCATATTAATCACCATTACACCACCATTAAATCATAATTAACCACCATTAAATCATCATTAAATCACCATTAATCACCATTAAATCACAATTAATCACCATTAACCACAATGAAACCACCATTAAATCACCATTAAATCACCATTAATCACCATTTAATCATCATTTAATCACCATTAAATCACAATTAAATCACCATTAATCACCATTAACCACAATTAAACCACCATTAAATCACCATTAATCACCATTAATCACCATTAAATCACCATTAAATCAACATTAATCACAATTAATCACCATTAAATCACTATTAAATCACCATTAAATCACCATTAAATCACCATTAAATCACAATTAAATCACCATTAAAGCACCATTAAATCACCATTAGTCACCATTAAATCACCATTAATCACCACTAAAGCACCATTAATCACCATTAACCACCATTAAATCACCATTAAATCCCAATTAATCACCATTAATCACCATTAAATCACCATTAATCACCATTAAATCACCATTAAATCACCATTAAATCACCATAAATCACCATTAAATCAGCATATTAATCACCATTAAATCACAATTAAATCACCATTAAAGCACCATTAAATCACCATTAGTCACCATTAAATCCCCATTAATCACCATTTAATCATCATTAAATCACCATTAAATCACCATTAATCACCATTAAACCACCATTAAATCACCATTAAATCACCATTAAATCACCATTAACCACAATTAAATCACCATTACACCACCATTAAATCAGCATCAATCACCATTAAAGCACCATTAATCACCATTAAATCACCATTAAATCACCATTAAATCACCATTAAATCACCATTAATCACAATTTAATCACCATTAAATCACCATTAAATCACCATTAAATCACCATTAATCACCATGAACCACCATTAAACCACCATTAAACCACCATTAATCACCATTAAATCACCATTGATCACCATTAATCACCATTTAATCACCATTAAATCACCATTAATCACCATTAAATCACCATTAATCACCATTAAATCACCATTGATCACCATTGTTCACCATTAAATCACCATTAATCACCATTAAATCACCATTAATCACCATTAAATCACCATTAAATCACCATTAATCACCATTAATCACCATTAAATCACCATTAAATCACAATTAAATCACCATTAAACCACCATTAAATCACCATATTAATCACCATTAAATCACCATTAAATCACCATTAATCACCATTAAATCACCATTAAATCACCATTAAATCAGCATATTAATCACCATTAATCACCATTAAATCACCATTAAACCACCATTGGGTCACCATTAAGTCACCATATTAATCACCATTAAGTCACCATTAAATCACCATTAATCACCATTAAATCACCATTAAATCACCATCAATTCACCATTAAATCACCATTACACCACCATTAAATCATAATTAACCACCATTAAATCATCATTAAATCACCATTAATCACCATTAAATCACAATTAATCACCATTAACCACAATGAAACCACCATTAAATCACCATTAATCACCATTAATCACCATTAAACCACCACTAATCACCATTAATCACCATTAAATCACCATTGATCACCATTAATCACCATTAAATCACCATTAAATCACCATTAAATCACCATCAATCACCATTAAATCAGCATGAATCACCATTAAATCACAATTAAATCACCATTAAATCACCATTAATCACCATTAAATCGCCATTAACCACCATTAAATCACCATTAAATCATAATTAATCACCACTAAAGCAACATTAATCACCATTAATCACCATTAATCACCATTAAATTACCATTAAACCACCATCAATCACCATTAAATTACCATTAAACCACCATTAATCACCATTAAATCACCATTAAATCACCATTAAATCACCATTAAATCACCATTAAATCACGATTAAAGCACCATTAAATCACCATTAAATCACCATTAAATCACCATTAAATCACCGTTAAAGCACCATTGATCACCATTAATCACCATTAAATCACCATTAATCACCATTAAATCACAATTAATGAGCATTAAATCACCATTGATCACCATTGATCACCATTAAATCACCATTAAACCACCATTAAATCACCATTAAATCACCATTAAATCACCATTAATATCATTAAATCACCATTAATCACCGTTAAATCACCATTAAATCACCATTAAATCACCATTAAATCAACATTAATCACCATTAATCACCATTAAATCACCATTAATCACCATTAAATCACCATTAAATCACCATGAAATCACCATATTAATCACAATTAATCACCATTAAATCACCATTAAACCACCATTGGGTCACCATTAAGTCACCATATTAATCACCATTAAATCACCATTAAATCATCATTAATCACCATTAAATCACCATTAAATCACCATATTAATCACCATTAATCACCATTAAGACACCATAAAAATCACCATTACACCACCATTAATCACCATTAACCACCATTAAATCACCATTAAATCACCATTAAATCACCATTAAATCACCATTAATCACCATTAAATCACCATTAAATCACCATTAAATCACCATTAAATCACCATTAAATCACCATTAAATCACCGTTAAAGCACCATTAAAGCACCATTAAATCACCATTAAATCACCATTAAATCACCATATTAATCACCATATTAATCACCATTAAATCACCATTAAATCACCATTAAATCACCATTAAATCACCGTTAAAGATCATTAAATCACCATTAAATCACCATTAAATCACCATTACCCACCATTAAATCACCATTAAATCACCATTAAATCAGGATTAAATCACCGTTAAATCACCGTTAAAACACCGTTAAAACACCATTAAATCACCATTAAATCCCATTAAATCACTATTAAATCACCATTAAATCACCATTAATCACCATTAACCACCATTAAATCACCATTACATCACCATTAAACCACCATTAAATCACCATATTAATCACCATTGAATCACCATATTAATCACCATTAAATCACCATTAATCACCATTAAATCACCATTAAATCACCATTAAATCACCATTAAATCACCATTAATCACCATTAATCACCATTAAATCACCATTAATCACCATTAAATCACCATTGATCACCATTAATCACCATTAAATCACCATTAAATCACCATTAATCACCATTAACCAGCATTAATCACCATTAAATCACCATTAAATCACCATTAAATCACCATTAAATCACCATTAAATCACCATTAAATCACCATTAAATCACCATTAACCACCATCAATCACCATTAAATTACCATTAAACCACCATTAAATCACCATTAAATCACCATTAAATCACCATTACATCACCATTAAATCACTATTAAATCACCATTAAATCACCATTAAATCACCATTAAATCACCATTAAATCACCATTACATCACCATTAAATCACCATTAAATCACCATTAATATCATTAAATCACCATTAATCACCATTAATCACCATTAATTCACCATTAAATCAACATTAAATCAACATTAATCACCATTAATCACCATTAAATCACCGTTAAAGCACCATTAAATCACCATATTAATCACCATTAATCACCATTAAATCACCATTCAATCACCATTAAATCGCCATAAAATCACCATAAAATCACCATTAGATCACCATTAAACGAGCATTAAATCACCATTAAGTCACCATTAAATCACCATTAAATCACCGTTAAAGATCATTAAATCACCATTAAATCACCATTACCTACCATTAAATCACCATTAAATCACCATTAAATCACCGTTAAATCACCGTTAAAACACAATTAAAACACCATTAAAACACCATTAAATCACCATTAAATCACCATTAAATCACCATTAAATCACCATTAAATCACCATTAATCACCATTAAATCACCATTAATCACCATTAAATCACCATTAAATCACCATTAATCACCATATTAATCACCATTAAATCACCGTTAAAGATCATTAAATCACCATTAAATCACCATTAAATCATCATTACATCACCATTAAATCACTATTAAATCACCATTAAATCACCATTAAATCACCATTAAATCACCATTACATCACCATTAAATCACCATTAAATTACCATTAAACCACCATTAATCACCATTAAATCACCATTAAATCACCATTAATCACCATTAAATCACCATTAACCACCATCAATCACCATTAAATTACCATTAAACCACCATTAATCACCATTAAATCACCATTAAATCACCATTAATCACCATTAAATCACCATTAAATCACCATTAACCACCATCAATCACCATTAAATCACCATTAAACCACCATTAATCACCATTAAATCACCATTAAATCACCATTAATCACCATTAAATCACCATTAAATCATCATTAAATCACCATTAACCACCATTAAATCACCATTAAATCACCATTAATCACCATTAAATCACCATTAAATCACCATTAATCACCATTAAATCACCATTAAATTACCATTAAACCACCATCAATCACCATTAAATTACCATTAAACCACCATTAATCACCATTAAATCACCATTAAATCACTATTAAATCACCATTAAATCACCATTAAATCACCATTAAATCACCATTAATCACCATAAAATCACCATTAGATCACCATTAAATCACCATTAAATCACCATTACCCAATGGGTAAAATCACTAAAGATGACCGTCACCACCAGGCCGCCGGATCCCATGCCTTCCATGTGGTCCTGGCAATGGAGGCGACCAGCGAATCGCTTGCGCTGTGTTTCTGGGAACCGGACAAAAACAACAGTGGTTTAATGGTGAAAAATGATGATGAATGGTAATGCTGCAAAATGATTTTCATGGTCTACCTGGCTAAAAACATGATTTGTTTGAATGTTTGGATGATTTTGACATGATTTTCTGGTGATTTTAGCGCTAAATCATTCCAAACATCCATTTTTTAGAGTATACCACATGTTTGATTCGTATTGCTGCACCTTTGTGGGATAAAGGCTTTCTGGCAGCACAACTGGTTGACAACCATGCATGGTGACAGTCCTCCAACTACGACCCTAGGATTAACCACACCTATATAGTTGTTTACAATATTGATCATATGTACTTTATGTACATACCTTTTGGTAGTTAAAAATACCTCTGGGAAATGATCATGTTTAAAACCGTAAATCATCTATTTTCTTGGGCCATGGTCCGTTGGTGAAATCACAATTTTTGTCACCGTAAAAAACCTTAGAATCACCATTAAACCACCATTTTCTTGAATCAAGGTAACCATGGTAGTAATCCCCACAATTTAGGATAAGAACCCTAGGGTTATGATCATTTTGCCCACTTATAACTAGAGAATTCTGTAAGTTACAACCATTCTTGACAGCCTGGTGGAGTACCCACGACCCATGAGGCGCGCGAGGGAGATCCTGCTGTGGAGAAGGCCAGGACATCTCGGGGCGGAATTGGGTTGACCTTTCAATGATTCATGGGGATTTAACCGTCAGAAATGTGGATTTAACCATCAAAAATGGGAATTTTGCCATGAAAAATGGGGTTTTAACCGTCAGAAACGGCGATTGAATCATGAAAAACGTGGATTTCACCATGCAAAATGGGATTTAACCATTAACAATGGGGATTGGAGCAGCGCAAATTGAGATTTTAACCAACAGGAATGTAGATTTGTCCGGCAAAGATATGGTTTTTCAACCAGCACGACTTGAGGGATGTGACAAACAGATGCAAGGGGCGGAGAATCGGGCCCGTGTGGCGAGGCAAACATGTTGTCCCAGAACTTTGGGAAGCATTTCGCCTCGCAGCATCCTGAGTGCAACAGACTGACCGAAACAGCTCTGACGAGTGGTGGTGCCAATTGTAACCTTCGAGAAAGGTGCTACTCATCACAAGAAACTTAATGTGACGTAAGTAGAAAAATCGTGGATCTCCTTCATTTTTGGTTTGTCCAAAAACAGGGCACATCCCATCAAATATGTCAAAGTTTGGGGAAGAAGTGATGATCAATCATCACAGTTACTTGAGACAGACAAGGTATCTTCCATCCAACGCTGGGATGATGATCACCTTTGACTCGTCTTTTTGGGATGGGTTGAAACCACCAACTAACGAAGGTTGGGAGGCTTCTGCCCTGCAATGATGGAAAGAAGACTGTGTTTGCAACAAGTTTTTTTTGGTAAATACGCGTTACACATCATCATCATCATCATCATCATCATCATCATCATCATCAGCATCATCATCATCATCATCATCATCATTATCATCATCATCATTATTATCATCATTGTTCAAATCAAGTGTACAACTTCCTTGTCTGTACTCTCAGCAACTGTAGCCCACGCGCTGTACTTTTCACGGTAGCGCTCGAGTAACGCTAGCTCAAGGGCCCTGTATGGAGCCCAAATGTATCGTACCATGAAATGTACACAGAGTAGACTAACATGTTGTATCAGCAACTGTATGGCTCATGTACATGTGCAGGTGTATTCTTAACACCCTGCCTCAACTGCAACATGTACTTCACAAACACTGAGAAGTCATTGTATAAATGAACTGTATTAACTCATGTATGACATCAGTCATCTGTACAAAACTTTGCCTTCGAAAATCCTGTACACCGATCAAAAACGTAGTGCCGTGTTGATGTACAGACATCTTGTAGCCAGAATTGTGTCAGATGGATGTATCCATGCAAAGTTACTCACATGTAGTCAGAAACCGTTGTAAAAGAACTGAAGCAGTATCCAACCATGTACTTCACAAATTCAGCCTTGTAGAGCTCGTCACCGTTGTAGATCAGGATGTACCCAAGGCGGTCTCGGGTGTAGCTCCTGGCAGTGTAGCTGGAGCTGTAGATCCTGAAATCTTGGCCTGTAGCTTGTCCCTTGTATCTTGTGAGCTCATTCTCATCGAAATTCTCTTTCACATGTATGGTGAACTGAGCTGTGTACTGCAGCAATCCATGCTGTACATCAGCCGGCATGAATCTAGACAATGCCGTGCCTGCATGATGTAATGCCATGGCCAAAGCTGCATGTACCGGATCTGCCGCTGGTCTGCCCAGAACATGTTGTACATCCAAGGGAATGTACTGGTTCCACACGTAGCCACGGGTGTAGCTGTACTGCTGTAGGATCCTCATCCAATCCACAGTGATGCGTAGTACCCTCTGTGAACCATGTTCTGTAGTGTTGAAGATGTATCGCTGCTCATGTTGAAACATAAGCGACACAAATCCACGATTGAACCCACGGCCCATCGAGTAGTATGTAGCTGTCATCACCTTGTGTAGGTCGGGCACGAGCATGAGCATGTAAATCACCGGAGTGTATCGCCGCAAAAACTTGTACTGCAAAAAGAACTGAAATGAAAATCCATCATGTAACCCTTGGGGTGAATGATGTAGTGAAAGATGAGGTGATCATGTACGTGTCAAACTGTATCACAATGACCATGTAACCCTTAAGGTAGACAAACGTGTACATGATATACTCAATCAAGTAGGCTGCAGATACGTGTACACTTGTTGTGTTCGTATACTGGTGTGTGAAACTGCTGTAGCTGGATTCTCCTCAGTTGTCTGGCGGACGTATGCCCGCAGCATGTAAGTGCCATTGAAGCACTTCTCGTTGCACGTGCTTTGTAAGTATGTCTGACGGATTGTGTTTGGTGTTGATTTTGTGTATGGAAAGGATGCCGTCGTGAATGAGGTGTTGTATGAACATGTATTTGAGCTCGATGTGTTTGGCTCGCTTGGACACGCCGATGCGTGTAGCCATGCTTTTGCCTGATGTGCTGTCAGTGTGTATTTTGAGGCTGATCTTGTTGTGTAGGATCTCTCCCAAGAAGTTCTTGAGGTGTAATGCCTCTGTAGCACCTGTACCAATCGCGTAGAACTCGCTTTCCGCTGAAGAAAGTGCTACTACGGATTGTGTACGTGAACCAAAGTGGACTGTGGTCCCAAGGAATTGGATCACGAAGCCAGATGTACTTTTGCGTGTAACCTGGCATCCTGCCCAGTCTGCATCTGTGTAGACTGTCAGGTCGAGCTGCTCCTTGTTGTCGGGCTGTAGAAACACCGTTGGTTGTATCACGAACTTGTGGTGCTGTGTACCTGCTAGGTACCTGAGGCAATGTCGTAGCCGCTGTCTGTCGCGGACTGTTGGTTGTTGTAAAGAACGCGCTAATTCTTTTACTGCAAAGCTCATGTCTGGTCGTGTGTATGAAAGCCATTGCAGCTTTCCGACCATACGCCTGTAGTGGGCGTGCTCTTCTGTATCAAGGAGTTCATCCTGTTCTGTTGTAGGTGTAGTGCTGTTGGAACCTGTAGTGACGGCTGCTGTTGCATTTTGTAGGTTTGCTTCTTGTAGGATGTTGTCGATGTAGCTGTTTCCCAAAGAGACTTCAAAGTGGTCTCCTTTGTTTGTAATCTTTCTGCCAAGGAAGTCAATTGTGTTGTTTGTTGTGCAAGTGCCTGTATGGCGAAGCAACATCTTGGCCTGTATCTCCTTGAAAATTCGAGCGACCTCATCAGGTTCTCCTGTAAAGAGAAGGTCGTCAACGTAGACCATGATGTAAACTTTGCCATTGGTGTAGACATTGGGCTCTGATTGTAGTCTTTTTAGACCGAGGTCTGTAAGCACTTTTGCTAAGTGCTCCTGCCATGCTTTCGGGCTGCTTCGTAGGCCGTACATTGCTTTGTGTAGCCCTCCAGAGGATGTTTGGATTGTAAAAGTACTCCTTTGGTGGTCTGAGTACCAAGCCTGCTGTTGCTGCGAGTGCGTGTAAGAAGGCGGTAGATATGTCACCTACCTGTACAATCCATCCTCTGGCCATGCTGAGTGCTAGGAGTATCCTTAGCACTGCAAAGAGTGGTGTACTTGCGTACACATCATCTTGGTCTTCGATGTGTTCTGTGTACCCTTTTGCTACGATCCTTGCTCGTACTTCATCTCCTTTGGATCTGTAGACCCATCTTGACTCGATGATGTTGTCGAGATCAAGTTCTTGTCTTTGTTGAGGTGTAAGCTTTGTAACATCTATCTCATCATACACTCCTTGTGTTCTCATGGATTCCATCTCCTTTTGCATTCCTTGCTTCAACTTCTCTGTATCGAATCCTTCATTGTTGTAGATGGAGGCTCGAGTAGCCTCTGTTCTGCTCGTACCTCCTGTGGGTCTTCACTTGTTGCTGTTGTAATCTTCTTGCCACTCTTCAATGCAACTGTAACTGCATTGGTTCTCAATCTTGGTCTTGTACTGTCTCTTTCCTTTGTCTCTTCTGGTCTCGTTGGTGCTTCCTGTGTTGTACTTTGCTTTCTGCTCTTGCTTGCACTTCCTTCATGTACTTGGTCGTCCACTGGTCTGGTTGGTGAACCTGTTGGCATTGGTGATGTTCCAAACCTCATTGCTGTAGAGTGTGTTGACGTTGTTGCTGAAGCTGTGCTTTGCTGTTGTCTTGTTCTTCGACTTTTTGTTTCTTTGTTGTCTCTGTTCTTGCTTTCTTTGCTTCTGTTTCTGCTTCCTTTGTGTTGGTAGCATGCTTGCTGCTGTTGTTGGTTGATTGCCTGTACTCGTTTCTTCTTGTGGTATTTGCCCTGCCTGGACTTGTTGCTCTGTTGGTGCTGGTGTTGGTGGCAGTATGAAAGCTGGCTGGAATCCGATTGGTGGTGTAGGATTCCATGGTGTGCCAGTGATTGTGTCCATCAATTGAGCATCGTACCTGTTTGTACCTGCTAGTCGTCTGATTGTACGTGAGTGTACAATTCTGCCTGCAATGCCAATGAAGGACTCTCCAGTGGATGTACATTTGCCGAGCCAAATGCCTTTGTAGAACCTGGGTTCAAGTTTTGGTCGTTGTTTGATCGACTGTACCATGTACATCACAGTCTCTCCAAATTCACAGAGAGCTGCATTGTGTGTTCGTCCCCATCTTTTGTGGTAGCTGGTGTAGCCATCTGCTCTGATGAGGAATCTGTTGATCAGGTATGCTGAGCGTCGTACTGCCCAAGCCATGATTGGGTGTGTTGTCGGTAGTCTTGTGTTGTAGTTCTGCTGTACCTGTGTCCTGAGTGTCCTGATGTGGCCAGCGAGTGTACGGTGGAATCTTTCGATGCTGCCGCTGCTTTGTGAGCTGTATGCTGGTGCAAAACGCACTGTCAGAGTCATGTTGCCTGTTGCTTTGGCTGTAGCTCTAAGGTAAGGAGCGCCATCAGGTATTCTTCTTGGTCACTTTGTAGTATACCTTCTGCTCTTCCACATTCAAGAATGAATGCTTGTAGGGATGTTTGTGCATAGGCAAGCTGGCCTTTCTTGTCTGTAAGCGTTGTTG
The DNA here is from genome assembly GCA_947184155.2 of Cladocopium goreaui. Classification (NCBI taxonomy): domain Eukaryota; class Dinophyceae; order Suessiales; family Symbiodiniaceae; genus Cladocopium; species Cladocopium goreaui. The sequence continues at coordinate 23,922 of CAMXCT020001587.1, read as the reverse complement.
CCATTGCCATGCCGGTCTGTACGTCTATGGCTGTCAGAATTGGTACCGGCCATTTGTCTTCGTAGGTCTTGATGTAGGTGAAGTCAACTTGTATGATTGGCTGTCTCGATGTTTGCTGTTGGTGGCTTGTCTGTCTACCACGAGATTGTATGCACACAGGACACCAACTCCTGTATGGCATGTGTGTGAGGTTGTGCTGTTGTATCTCCTGTGGTGTAGGTTGTACCGGTTGCATCATTGCTTTCGCTTTGTTTGCGCTCTGTTGTTCATTTTCTTCTTCTGTTGGCATTTCTTCTCTGTATTCTCTTCTTTCTTCAAAGGTTGTAGATCCTGTCCATTCTTGTTGTCTTGTTGGTTGTGGTTCTGTAGTCCAATCGTCTTCGATTCTTCTCATGTTGTGCTCCTCTCGTATGTGTGTTGCTCTGTATGGGAGCAGTTTGTAGACATCTGGTCCATTGTCTTCAGGTGTCGGTGTGTAGAACTCTGTCCTTGGTCTCACATGTACTCTCTTCCAAAACCTTCCTTCTTTCACCCAGTAGTCTGTCGTACCATCCATCTGCATTGGTGTTGGTAGTGTATCTTCTTTCTCTTGCTGCTTATACGTGTGTCTGTACTTCACTTCCTTTCCTTCATCCATTCGTTTCTGAACTTGTCGTTCCTTGTTTGTATCTTGTTTCTGTTGACCTGTTGTCGTCTTGTCAGGAAGAATCCTGAACCATGTTTCTCCTTGCCATTGTGTACCTGTAACCTCTCTGTTTGCTTCCTGTTTGGTGAGTGACTTGAACTTGTCTTCAAGCACTGCCTGCGTACCGTTTTCCTTGTAGACAATTGTTTTCCTGTAGTCGTCCAGTCTGTCGAATTGTACTGGACATGCTGATTGGTTGCCGTATCCTGGTGTGAACAATGCCTTTCTTCCTCTCTTGTGTACTCTGACCAGGTATCCTTGTTCGTTGTACTTCCAAAAGTCGTTGTTGCCTCCTTGCTGAGGTCGTGGTCCTGTTGCTGTAAGTGTGTGTGTGTGTGTTGGGGCAATCATTGCCACTTGTCCTTGTGGAGTGTTTTGTATCACCTGTTTTGTTCCTTCTTCCATTGGTGCTGTTTCCAGGTGGATGTAGAGTAGTCAGTAGTCTGTTTTTAGTTGTAAGTGGTGCCTGAAACACATCTCCTTTCTGTAGTGTAGACTCTGTACCTCTGAGGTTGAGTTCGAAACCTTGTTCCAGGAGTCTTGTAACACTGACGATGGGGTGTCATATGCCATCTATGGCGTAGAATGGCATCACCAAGTGTTGTCCTTGTATGTTCTTGAAGCGCACCCATCTGTAGCCAAGAAACCAAAGGGGCTCATCTGTAACTGAGCGAAGTGGTGGTGTTTGTTCCTCTGTAAGAGGCATCAGTGGAAAGTCTGTACCAAAGGTTGGTGGACAGACATGTACTGCTGCACCACTGTCGATCATGAGCTCGACAGTCCTGTAGGTGTTAAGGCCTGTGGTTGTGACTGAGGCAATTGTAGTTGTTCCAAATTCTACTGTGGAAACTGCCTGCACTGGTGCTGTAGGCATCTGTGGTGGCTGTTGTTCCTGGTTGTATGCCGCTTGCTGTTGCTGGTCATATTGCCACTGTTGGTGATCTGGGAACCATTGTTCCTCGTAGTGCCACTGTTCTTGTTCTGTCCATGATTGTTGGTAGTATGACTGTTGTTGGTTGTACTGGTCTGTGCCTTTATCCATGTCTGTGACGTTGTAGACTGCCACTCGGCAGTCCCTTGCATAGTGGCCCTGTTGACCACATTTGTAGCATGTTCCTTTTCCTTTGCCTTTCTTCATCGTTGTATTTTGCCATTATGGTGGTCCTTTTCCTTTGCTCTTTCATTTGTACTGCATTGCTCCCTTGAAGGGGTTGCCATGTCCAATCGGTGTTGGGCCTTTGCCTTTGTATCCTTGTTGGCTGTATCCTTTGTATCCTTTTCCTTTGTTGTGCCATTGTGTCTTTCCTTTTCCTTTGTTGTACTTTCCTTTGCCCTTATTGTTGTACTTTCCTTTTCCTTTGTACGTAGCTCCAATGTCCATGGGCTGTGCATCATTTGTGCTGCTGTTCATTGCCTGTTGTTGTGCTTGCATCTTGGAGAACGCTGTTGATGCTCTGTGGTATTCGAGAATGAGTTCTCGAATGTCTGCATATCGTTGTATGGCTCCTGCTCGTAGTTGTAGGTATTGTTGTAGTGGTCCTTTGGTCTCATTGAGTAGTATTGCAATTTTGATGTTGTCAGGTATTGGTGCTTGGTTGTCTCTTTCGTATCTTGCTATTTCAAATTCCCATGTTGTAAAAGACTCCTCAAATTTGTTTTCGTTGAACTGTGGTTTCAAAAGCTTTGTAAGGTACCCGACACTGCGTGTACCAAGTAGAATTGAAAAGCGTCTGTGTAGTTGTCTCCATGTCTCGAGACCAACTGCTTGTAGTGTATGTTGTCTGCAAAGGACAGCTGCTTGTCCTTGGCAGACGTTGATGAGTAGGTAGTGTAGGTCTTTGCTGAGTTGTATCCAAAGGTTTGCTTCTTCTCTGTTTCTTGCACCGTCTGCTAGAAGCTCATCTGTAACTGGTTGATCAAATGTTTCTGCTATCTGTAGGAGCCTGGGGAATTGTGAATTCTGTAGCCCCAAGTAGGCCACAAACTTGTGTTTCCATTCTTCGAATGTTGCGTACTCTCCTGTAAAGTGTGGTGGTGGTAGTTTGTATCTGTGCATCGCATTGAGGTCTCCTCCAGTTGTAGCTGCTGCCATGTTTGTTGTTGTATGTTCTCACCTTAATGCTGTAGCTTTGTTGCCAATGTGTATGTGTATTGGAGCTCACCCTGTCCTGTATCGTCCAGGGATCACTGCTCCGCTACCATGTTCAAATCAAGTGTACAACTTCCTTGTCTGTACTCTCAGCAGCTGTAGCCCACGCGCTGTACTTTTCACTGTAGCGCTCGAGTAACGCTAGCTCAAGGGCCCTGTATGGAGCCCAAATGTATCGTACCATGAAATGTACACAGAGTAGACTAACATGTTGTATCAGCAACTGTATGGCTCATGTACATGTGCAGGTGTATTCTTAACAATCATCATCATCATCATCATCATCACCATCATCCTCATCCTCATCCTCATCCTCATCCTCGTAAAAAAACTAACTAGCACCCCCAAAATTGGTGTTTTGGTATTGAAAAGTAGGCATGAGTGGCCGATCCAGTCCTCGCAGGGCGATCAGCCCAGGTTAACGAGTACTTGGCACCCGGCCAATTTGCGCCAAGTTCATATGGATGGTTTCGGCCCCGGTCACTGGTGATCCCAAACGTGGGTCACAGGACCTGGTATAATTGGCATCAGGGTTTTCCTGCAAAGTTTCCCTTTATTTAACCATCTAAAACCAATCCAGTGAGGTTTCTAATGGCTACACGCTACAAATCATTTTTTTCGGGGGCATACGCCCGGTTGTGATACTTCCAGTTGTTAATTCGGAGGGTAGTTGTCCCAGGAGAAACCATGACGGATGTGGCTCGGACATGGGAAGTGATCAGCCGAAGACCCCGACATACTCCAACCGATCTTGATGTCGCTTGTTCAATGATTTCTGCCCTTGGTTCATTTTGTCATCCCAAAAGGCTGAATCAGTTGGATCTCCCAGCTGAGGTTCATGGGATCCCGAAATCCCGGGCAAGGCATCCAATCTGAAGCAGGCGTCCCCGCAAGCGTGCGCGGGCGGCATGGAGGTGGTTGAAGAAACGAAACTCTTCCGTAGGTGTATGGGTCAAAATTCAAGATTAGTTGACTGAGAACGACACAGGTTGGTTCATTTGATATCCAATTTTGACCCAAACGCGGTTGTAGTCCATAGAGGGCCGATTCTCATCTTCTCTTTTGATCTCCCAAGGGATTGTATACTGTACCCCAGAGTCCTTTTGTGAATTGGTCGCGACTGGAGAATATAGCTGCCATTAATGGTGCCCATTTGATAAAGATTTGAGTGCCCATATCATTTTGGTATGTTTTTTTAAATCCAACCTTGCGAAATCCCAGAGATCTTGGGATGTCTACCGTGGAGCCAGGCTGTGAACGATGTCTACCGTGACCTGATGAAGGTCCCATACAGCGTCATGGCTGGGATCTGGTTACAGGATCTTGCAGTTTTGTTTTTTTGGCACAACCTCTGACCTAGACCTACTGGATCCATCTGGATCCTATTGGCAGGTCTTGCTACCCTTTTACCGTGGCACAGATTACACATTTCCATGTCCTGCCGGGGGGGTCTGGCAGGATGGGAAAGATGCCTCTTCCCTGTTGCTGACAGTGGCAGATGCGGATGTCGCCTGATCGGAGCGGGTGATCGGATGTGGAAAAGCATGGAAAAGTCTTGTGGTAGTTGTAGAATGTTGTAGATTTTCCATAGATTTTGCCTGGTTTTCCCGATCGAATTGAAGGCTCTTTGATTCTGAAGGGATCAATCTGAGTTGACCCATTTCAGATGCAATTATCAGTTACAAGTGGCAGCATGTTGAGGATGAGTTCAACGCACCGCAAACGCCCTTTTCAACAAAGAAAAGGGTCACCGCCCCCAGTGATAGGGCCTACCGCAGCCTCAGGTCCTGTTCCATCCCAGATACTTCAGCTACGTGGCGAATGATTATGTACAGCTTCGAGCACAAGGAGGCAAAATGAGAGCTGCTCCCCAGAGGCCCCAATGATAGTTGTTTATGGATGTTTATGGTAGAATTTCCAGGGCATTTGTTCGGGAAATTGTCACTATAATAGATGAGGACTCAACTCCCTTTCAACAAGCATTCGCCGTGCGATTTTTCAGTTTGGTCAGGCGACCGACACGAATGGACGCTTTGGCAGGCTCGTAGTGGGCGTGGCCTGGCCATGGGGGTTCATTGGACATCCAGCTTATTTTCGGGTATGGTGAAGCTAAAGCCCAGAACTGAAATGGGTTTGTTCGAAAATTGGTCGGATTACAGTGATTATTATTGATTACTGTGATTACAACTCGGGTGCATTTCTTGTATAAATGCACCTTTAATAAAGACAGATATAGACAGGTTGATCTGAAGAATTGGTTACACCGTTATACCCTTATACTCGTACCCCAAATATCCCCAAATCCAATGGTTAACCATCCTATTTACAGTAAAATTTATATAACATGATATTTCCACAGAGTGGGTGTATACCACCTATTTTCAGACACACCATATTTCCACTATCGAATGGTTAGATCCTTTTTTTTGATTTAGTGTGTTATATTTTTTTGTAGATCATTATAATATGCCCATTAATACCCCGTTGGTTAAGTCCAATTAATACAAATTCATCTCACGTTGGATATGGACACATCAATGCCAATCCCATGGCGGATGAGGCCCCTCAGCTCCCTTTCCGCAACTACTTTGCATCACCAGCATGCTCGCGTGTGGGGGGGCCAGCTTGGAAGCCATCAGTGTTCAAACTTTCAAACCCCAAAGGTTGGTTGATGACTAGTTCGGGGATCATACTACCCAATATATTGATTATATCTATATAGATATATCGTGTATATATATATATATTTTTTTCCTAATATTCCAAGAAGGGAATCCCTATTAACCAACCAGTATAATTATTGTGGATTATCACAATATTCAATACATCCAATTGGGGATGATCACAATGCAGCTTGGAAATTCGATGAACCATTGGTGTCCGCTGGCACGACTGGAGGTGTGGGCCTACGTTGCTTCCCTCTACGAGTTTGGGGGCGTGGGGTTTCCTGGAGCTAGGGGTTGGAAGGAAAACCCAACAGAATCGGTTTCCACACCCTCCAAATATGGGCTAAACATCCCAAAACCGATTGTTGTATGGGGATGAGTTTCTTAACCATTCTGAATTTTCTGAACATGTTTTTTTTTAACACTTCAACGATGGGTGGACTCTCCATTTATCATCATTTATCAGCTATTCTTACCATCTCTATATGGTACCACTTGCATGTGCATCCCAGTCCCTCAGTTGGATCCAGTTGGATATGGGATGAGTCCTGGATTCGTCTGAACATTGGGTATCCGAAAATCCAGCTCAGATGAGTAAATCCAGCACCAGAGTTTATCATGATGTTCACTAGTATTTCACTTATACGAGCGTGTATATATAATATACATAATATATATATACATAATATATATATATGTATATACGTACACAATGTACATAGTGTATGTATATAATTTCTGAATGTAAATGGCAATCACAAATATAATCATAAATAAAATCATAAATAGATTCATAACTATGATCATACATACATATATGCATACATACATACATACGTACGTACGTATGTAAATATGTACGTACGTATATATATATATATATATATGTACGTATGTATGTATGTATGTATGTTTGTATGTATGTTTGTATTGTATTGTATTGTATTGTATTTTATTGTATTGTATTGTATTGTATTGTATGTATTGTATGTATTGTATATATTGTATGTATTGTATGTATTGTATGTATTGTATGTATTGTATGTATGTATTTATGTATGTATGTATGTATTTATGTATGTATGTATGCATGTATGTATGTATGTATGTAATGTAATGTAATGTAATGTAATGTAATGTATGTATGTATGTATGCATGTATGTATGTATGTAATGTAATGTAAGGTAATGTAATGTAATGAAAAGTGATGTATGTATGTATGTATGATATATATATATTATTACATATTAACCATAAATTGGGAGATCTTGGCCAAGGTCGCAGGCCTGAGCTTGGGCAGTGACCACTTTGTGATCGCCTCAGGGGTTGGATGGGTAGATCTGTGGTTCGTCATGGTTCGTCATGGGTTAGGACACATATTTATGAAATCTATTATAATTTACATATTTATAGGGGATATACTATAATACTATAATCTCAGAATTATGAAATGCAATATATATACACACATATACACGGTAAATTATACACATATACAGATCATATATATATATACACTTGAAAGGTACATGATCTATCATACCTCAGGTTCATTGTTGTCCATGTAACTGTTCTGGCTCTAGAGCTCGACCTAGGTAAACACAAGACCTCGTCACAAGCAGTCAGAGGAAAACAGACATTTGCGGAAACAGTACATCTTTGTCACTTTAGTTCCTCTACTTTTCGAGTTGGTAGCGGAGCCGGGAACCCCGGCAGTAACCCCATTTAAGGTATCTGCTATACCCTAAGGGTCGACTCGACAGTTTCATTTTTCTTTTCATTCTCCCTCCATTGATTGGCATCATGTTCACCGCCGTGCTGAAGTTGTGTGCCGTGTTAGTAGTGGCACTGGTGGGGTCTGTCTCAGCCAGCACTGGGCTGGTGATCAAGGACCGCAATACCAGCGCCCTTGTGATCCAGTCCAGTGCGGTTGGGGCAGGCTCGATCAGTGTCACTACACACTGGCATGCAGCGAGCAATGGTCGCAAAGCCCCAGTACAGGCCAGGTCCGAAGGCGAGTACAAGCCCAGCCTGGTGAATGGGGATCTCTGGAGGCAGGAGCTGAATTCGACCCTGGTGCGGCTGCACCACTCAAGGAGGAAGTTCAAAATGAACCCTCGAGATCAGCGTAGGGCAGAACTTCTGCGTAGACGGCTTAGACGGCAGCAGAGATCAGTACTTGAAAGGATGTTGCACATGTACGACTCTAAGCTGAAACATCTAAAGGCCCGTCACAAGGAACTCTGTAAGCTGATCTATGGGAAAGATGCAGCCATTAGATCCAGGAACAAATGCATGACCGGATCCAAAGCAGGCAGTCGCATGGCGAAGTCTCTTGACACCCATGGCAACTCGGGCTCGATGACCGCAGGTCACCATGATGGTAGATCGCTCTCGGACTCAACACTCATGCTGGCCGCTGGAGGCGGCCTTAGCACATGTGCATTTGTTGCCTGTATGGTGCCAGGTAGGAGTAGCCATCCAAGACTGCCACCCGCTTGGAGCCCCGAAATGGAACATCAGTATAGCTTCAGTACTTGGTCACGGGACATCTTAATTTGGAGCATTGCTACAGATGGGGATGCATCCCGAAATGCGGCTAGTGTGATTTCTCAGTTGCAGGGATCAGCTCGGGAATTCAGCAGGACTCTTCCGCCTCAGACCATCCTGACAGGGGGGACCGTAAATGGTACCCAAACCGATCCACTCACGTTTTTGATGTATCAACTTAGCACCCGATTTGCCAGACTAGGTGAGGAAGTCCGGCTAGGGGCAGTGGGAGATCGGTTATCATTTGGAAGGGAATCCAATGAACGGATTGACACGTTGCTGACTAGGTTTGATACTACCCGCATGCGTGCGGCGGAAACAGGTGGACTCGCCCTGAGCTATGCTGGTCTTTCTTGGTTGCTGATCCGTGCAGTAGGTGTGTCGGACTCTCAACTGATCCAACTATTGCAGCCACTCGGTGGTGCTCTCCCTGCTGATGAGCAGCAGTTCACGGAGTTGAAAGGCGCCATTCGACGCATGGGTAGGATCATTGAAAATGCACCAGGAAATATGTCCAATATGTTGAGGGGCAGGCAAAATCCAACGCATAGTTACCATATTCAGGACAATCACTCATGGAATGAAAATGTACCCACATCTCAATATGACCAACCCAGTAGTTCATGGCATGACCATGGTTCTTGGCAATCCCAATGGCAGTCATCCGAAGCATACCCCACTTATACACAGCCATATGATCCATATGTGTATTTGGCAGATGGGCAGGGTGACAGTGGCACTGACACTGACACCAGCAGTGACTATGGCGATGAAGCCTGGCCAGCTGCTGAGGGTGCCACGGCCAGCGAACAGGCAGCCGAACTCTACTGGGCCTATTCCCGTGCTAAGGCACGTTGGAGGTCATTCATGGGCAAGCCGACCCGCAAAGCACGCAGGTTTGCTCGGAGAACAATCAACAAAGGTGGAAAAGGTGGTAAGACAAAACATGGAAAACCCAAAGGCAAGATCACCAATACTTCATCTTATCTGTCAGAACTCAATGAATCCCAGCTCATGGAAATTTTCCCAGCCTTTAGGGCAAAAGGTGGAAAGAAGGGAGCCGGGAGTGGAAAGGGTAAGGGCAGAAAGGGCAATCCAAGAGGCCCGGATGGACGTAGGATGAAATGCCACGAATGTGGTTCGGAAGAACATCTGGTCGCCAAATGCCCCAGACGGGCTGCCGCTGGTGACACTTCGCAGAACCTGTTTGTAGACTTGGACACCGCCGATCAAATTCCCCCAGGAGTAATCACACCAACCACGGTCCTCATGGTTAATGAAGTAGATGTCAATGTTGGACAGGAATCCGGAACTGATCATTGGTCAACAGTTTCTGGTGGACCTCCATCAAATGCATCCACGTTGCCAGCTGTACCTCAGGACCCGTGGGCCAACAGTGATCCTTGGAGGCGGTACCACGAGAACAGGACAGGGAGGCAGGTCGTTGGGGGGATTGTGAACCCTATGCCACCACTGCCGCGCACGACCCGGACAGTGGATATGGCCGACCAATCCCTGTATATGCAGAGTGTCTTCAACGGCCTGAATGGCCTGATGCATCCGACCACGGAACCACGATCATTCGGACCGCCACTGATGAACCAATTTACCCATAACACCCCATTAGCCACTAATCCAATGAATAATCCTCCCCAGAATAACCCCACTAATCCACAGGGCAGAAATGTAAACAATGAACCATTTTCACAGCAACCTGTTGCAGAATCGACTACTATTCAAGAACCATATGTTGCCCAAAACATGCAACCACCACCAATGCAATTGCCACAGGTCCAACGGCACGAAGTGTTGCGACACCCACTGATCGTGGGACCAGGGGAGATCCCCACGGTGATCCTTCGGCATCCGGCACCGGAATTACCAGAATGGGCGTCAATGCCCGAGTTCAACTTCCTGCAGGGAACTGCCTCGGAGGTGCATGCACCGACCTATCATCCGATTGTCTCGGAGAATGCTATTAGCACTCTTGACCCGATCCGTAGTCAAGTTGTGGGGGACTTTCATCAGGCAAGCCAGCTGCGTGAGGTCCCAATGGCTTCTAGAGTATCCGGACAGGTCAGTGAACCAGCATTCAACCATCCGCAGGTACGTGCTCTTCATCATCAACACCGGACAATGATGACCTTGCAGGAAATGAGGAACAGAGACTCGGAAGGCTCGAGGAGTGAGGTGAATCCGGCCCCCACTGCTGTGCCCTCGAATAATGCAGAACCCATGGTAACTCCACATGCCGAACACACCAATGTTGAATACTTAGGGGATGAACACCGCTGCAGCATCTGTTTGGAAGAATACAATGCAGGAGAACAACTGGTGCGATTGACCTGCAGACATACCTTCCATGAAAACTGTTGGACTGAGATTCTTTTGAGGGAAGAAAATCCAACATGCCCATGCTGCCGTGGTGGGGGACATGTAGTTGCACATTATCGCTACATTGCACCCACATCTCCAAGAGCAGATCAACATGATGAGTTTAGGACACCACATGGGACCCCCACTTTTCCATGGTGGCTAGATGCTCCAGAAGCTGCTGGAGCCGCAACAGCCTACCACTCATCCACCCAAGTGCCTGGTCACCAATCAATTGTAGTTGATCCCGGGGCATGGACCAATCTAGCAGGTCAGCAATGGGCTGAACGCCAAGCCACAGCCGCGCGGAATGCGGGCCTGAGGTCGACGCGCAAGTCCATGACCAATCCAATGGCTGTCAGGGGAGTAGGACAGGGTACTCAAAGCTGTACGCATGTAGCCACATTACCGATAGCAATACCCAATATCATCCACCCCCGATCTCAACCGGAAGAAGGTGATGGTCCATTGGTTAGGGGAGAATCTGTATCATTCAACTTCGAAACCCCAATGGTAGAGGGGGAGGGCCGCGACCTCCCAGCACTACTTGGCTTGAGGAGCATGAGCAATCACAATGCCGTGCTGGAAATGGCACCTGGCAGGGAGATGCTCACCCTCACAGCCACGGGTAGCTATACCATTAGCTGGGGTTCGGACGCGATCCACATTCCACTTGAGAGAGCTCCCAGTGGACATCTTGTGTTTCGAACTGACGCATTCCAGAGCATTCCCAGGAGAGGTGGTGGTTTACCCCCAACGGTCTATGGGTTATATCACGAAAGGTAGCCTAGGCTACCTGAGTTCTATGTACTTTAGTACTAGTTTAGTACTGGGGGAGGTGGGTGCTCCTTTCCCGGAAATTGAGAGCCGAGAGTCACGAACGGAGACTTAGGGGGGGGGGGGCCCCCCCCCCATTCGATTCCCCCCTGGTCCGCATCTCTTTCTTTCTTTTTCTCTGACTATGTACTTACCTCCTTATCCATCTATCTATCCATGTATCTATCTATTTAGTTGTCTATCTATGTATCTATTTATCTATCTATCCTTCTATGTATCTATCTATCTATCTATCGATCTATCTATCTCTATCTATCTATCTATCTTTTATCGATCTATTTAGCTATCGATCTATCTATTTATCGATCGATGCTTCTATCTGTCTATCTATCTATCCATCTATTTGTTTATTTATCTATCTATCTATCTATCTATATCCGTCTATCTCTCTATCTATCTATCTATCTATCCATCTATCTATATATATATCTATATATCTATTTATCTATCTATCTATCTATCTCTCTATCTATCTATCTCTCTATCTATATATCTATCATACATACATACATACATACATACATACATACATACATACATACATACATACATACATACACACACACAGACATACGCACATACATACATACATACATACATACATACACACATACATACATACATACATACATACATAGATACACACATACACACATACGCAGATACGCACATACACACATACATACATACATACATACAGACATACATGATGTAACATAACATAACATTATATGACTTAGTGTGAAAAACATTACATCACATACATACATACATACAGACATACATGATGTAACATAACATAACATTACACGACTTAATGTGACATAACATTACACCACATTACATAACATTACATTCATACATACATACATACATACATACAGACAGACAGACAGACAGACATATTTATAAACATACATGGATACAAAGGAGTTATCTGGTTAGTGGCCATAGTCAACTGGCCCCATGGTCTGCAACATACACCTAGAATCCTTTCTCGGGCATTGTAGAAGAAAAAAAAATACGACCGAGTTTTTCTACTCCGCTCACAAACTCGGTCGTAATTCTGTGGGGCATTTGTTGGCTCTGAATTCGTCACAGCCAAGCAAGAAAGCAACACTGGACACGTCATACCACTTCTAATGTTTCATAGCTCTGGTTTACTAAGTCATCCAAATGGACTGTCGTCTATGTACTTGGCTTACACCCCCAGTTACCCCAGACTGGCTCCATTTCATTTCAAATTGGCCATTTCATTGCAAACTGGCTCCATTCCATGGATGAAATTTCCCTTTCTCATGGGAATCCACGGCAAAACAATCCTGTGGATGAAATGTCTCCTTTTCACCCGCCTGCGCTTATGCCCGCCGGGCATAAGAACAGGCAGGCCCTTCATCGAACAGGTTTTGGGCCTAAAATGGTGAAAAAACAGCCTTTACCCTGCCAAACCTGCGCTGCCAAAGCCCCGCCTGCGCTTACGCCCGGCGGGCATAAGAACAGGCAGGCACCCAGGCCTGGACCAGGCCCTTGCAAGATGATTCCAAGATATGTAGGCCCAACATAGCTGCCATGGACGTACTTGGGGCCAGCAAGTCAAAAGCCAACAAAAAGCAACATACGCGCAACAATGGCACAACAAACCTGCAAGATGACCTGACATGGGGCTCAACAAGCGTCTGAAAAGTGGACGACATGGACGAAATTGAGCTCATGTTTGGCCCAGAAATGTGTACTTTCTGTGTTCTTGGCCCCCCCCCCATTCGATTCCCCCCTGGTCCGCATCTCTTCTTTCTTTTTCTCTGACTATGTACTTACCTCCTTATCCATCTATCTATCCATGTATCTATCTATTTAGTTGTCTATCTATGTATCTATTTATCTATCTATCCTTCTATGTATCTATCTATCTACCTATCGATCTATCTATCTATTTTTTTTATCGATCTATTTAGCTATCGATCTATCTATTTATCGATCGATGCTTCTATCGGTCTATCTATCTATCCATCTATTTGTTTATTTATTTATCTATCTATCTATCTATCTATATCCTTCTATCTCTCTATCTATCTATCTATCTATCCATCTATCTATATATATATATCTATTTATCTATTTATCTATCTCTCTATCTATATATCATACATACATACATACATACATACATACATACATACATACATACATACATACATACATACATACATACATACATACATACATACATACATGACATACATACATGACATACATACATGACATACAGACATACGCACATACAGACATACGCACATACATACATACATACATACATACATACAGACATACAGACATACATGATGTAACATAACATAACATTACACGACTTAATGTGACATAACATTACATCACATTACATAACATTACATTCATATATACATACATACATACATACATACAGACAGACAGACAGACAGACATATTTACAAACATACATGGATACAAAGGAGTTATCTGGTTAGTGGCCATAGTCAACTGGCCCCATGGTCTGCAACATACACCTAGAATCCTTTCTCGGGCATTGTAGAAGGAAAAAAAAATACGACCGAGTTTTTCTACTCCGCTCACAAACTCGGTCGTAATTCTGTGGGGCATTTGTTGGGTCTGAATTCGTCACAGCCA